>JAYESA010000004.1:304912669-305145169 GCA_036927795.1 Iris macrosiphon
ACTTTCGCAGAAGTTTATTGGACGTGTGTGCGCGTCAGAATCAACCCGTATCCGTAAAAAGTCTCCGTATCGTAACTTTTGCAAAACACCATCCCACTTTGTGTACGCTCGTCAGAATACGATAAAACTTGCACCATTGAATTCGTGGTATCACGTTGGTCCTGTGACCCAAGTTTTACGAGATTCTGAGACAGTTGACCAAGCCGCCTAGTCGCAGGCCCCACGGTTTGACTTGAAGGACGAATTTGTGACCGGCTCACTGTAATCCAAAATTGGACATACCGTTGAGTTCGTATCGATATTTAAAATTTGTTTGACCTATAATTTATCCCATTTAGAGACCTTTATCTCTGGCACGCATTTCGTTGCAAAGTGGGCCACATGTGGATCCCGTTTTGACCTGAAATTAGCATTTTGCCCATGTGTCCAAATTGGACGAAAGGGTAGTATTTTCTAGCTATCTCGCTTATTCCGAGAATATTGGTGATATTTATTTCAGCATTCGGAGACGTTCATTCTGATGCCATAGTTCTGATCCCTTGTGCTTGATGTCTTGACGCTTATATTTCGCAGCTTTCTTGCCAGACAAGTATACCTTGCCAAATTGCTTACAGTACTTTTGCATGCTTATCATATTTTTATATATTCATTATATATGTGTTTTCTTTCAGTCATAATTATATACTACATATGTTGACACACACTTGACACATAGTATCATGGGAGGGAAGGACAATCAGTAGGCGTATGGGCTACCCACTCTAGGAAACCGTATTAACTAGCACGCACTACAGTAGTTGTCACGATGGTCGCTACCCTTGCGGTATGTCGATTGATGGTGTCACGATGGTCGCTACCCTCACGGTATGACGAATTCTGATGTACATGGACGTGTGTGTGAGTTGTGAGATAGATAGAGTAGCCTACACATGCCCATACGTCAAAATTTTTAAAAGCTTGTTGTCTACTTGTAGAGGAGTTCAAACTATGTAAACATAATCTAAGATTTTCTAAATTTAGTTGAAAATTTTTAAGACATTCTTGTATAATCTAGCTGGTGGGTTCGCCTGCTCCAGTGCAGTTACTAGGCTGATCCTCAAGTTCTCCGTCTTGTGACGCTGAGCCTCTTGATGAACCTGTTGTTGGGCTTGCATCATTGCATAGAACATTTAGAATATCTGCTTTCCATCCATAGCTTGTCCTTGTGGAAAAACGGGCATTGGTGGAGTAAACTGCGACGGTGGTGGAATGTCGTCTCGCCGAAATCTTGAGGCATGGTGACATGCTTGATTGCTTTGTTGAGCAGACGAACCTCCACCCACTGGTGTCACTCCATCATCGTAGGTGACCACAACACCTTGTGATATACCTACGGGAGTCTCGTCGCCGGCTTGTAGGTCTATTACTCTGCATTAAAAGTAAACTATGAGAATCGCACAAAGGAATCAAGACCGGATGCAAATCAAGAAATTATTTTGAAGTCGATATAGAGGTCAAGAACATATCAACAAGTGAATGAGATCCTATAACTTATCCTAATCGCAGGCTTGTTCGGTCCCTTAGTTGAAACCAAAGCAATATAGTCGTAGACCTACATGGGCCACCACAAAAACCATGTCACGCCCCAGTCCCAAAATACCGAGGGACTATCCACGTGGCAATGGCCAGCAGCACAACTCCAATGGGCAACCCAATTTAATGGCCCCGTTAGAGTGTACTTAAGTTGTAAAACAAATATAATGGTCTACGATATATGTCACAGTCTAATTCTAATCTCATCCATAGAAGGTAAACATAATTCAAAATGTTAGACTAATCAAAAAATATATAATCCAACAATAAGTCTCAATAAAAAGTGTCTCGGAGAATAATCCGATAATAAGTTTAATACAGTAATCCAAGAGTCAGGATATAGAGTATCTAGAAATAGAAATAACTGAGTATATAATAAAATACTCAGGAAAAATCCTCTGGCACAACCTCGTCCTCTGGTGCCAGTACTGCTCCAACGTCAGCTCATGTCTCGTATACCTCGGGGTAAATCTCCTCTGCTATACCTGGGGACATAATCCGGATCCAGGTCCTCAGGGGACATAGCAAGGTACAAGAATAACTCAAGCCAAATAAAATACAGTATATAAAATATATCAACATGGTAAGCTATGTAACCAGCTATGTGATATGCAAATGAGAGCATCACTAGTACTCAGGCTGAGACCACTATAAGCTCTATGTCGGGGAGCCGGTAGCAGCAATATCACGTAATGGGCCAAGCTCTGATATAGAGGCTAAAGCACCGCAATATATATATATATATATATATATATATATATATATATATATATATATATATATATATATAATCAGCTTGTATCCTGTGTGTCTCTTCCCAGCCAATGTAATCATAGGTCTTATGTCCACAATGTCTCATGTCCATAACACGCATGATCATGACCTCTAGCTAGTACAACTAGCTAGTACAGCAAGTCATAATGATATCGATGTATATGCAAGTCTTATGTCATGAATTCTGTAAACCTATACAGAATCACCATGAATAACTCAAAAAAGATTCTGTCTCATAAATAGTGTCAAGTGTCCTATGGTATGACGTACTTGATAAATCAAGCACGAAAATATATAGGATCGTGATATCAACTCTCTATGTGACGTTACACGACTCCGCGTATGGCGTCGACACCCGAATATTGTTCGGACGCTAAGCAACGTCTCACGGTCCTAGGTTGAGCAGGTACGTCACAGAAATAACTCAAGCAAATAATATTAAAGAAACTACTGCAAGTTTGGCAAGGTACACTTGCCTGGATTTTGAACTCCTTTAGTTGCTCCGGTAACAGCAAAATCTTTAGGTACGCCTCCGGATGCTGAAACAAACATTACCATCACTCTCAGAATACATAAAATAGCTAGGATTGACTACCTATAAGTCCAATTTGGATACAGGGGCAGAATTGATAGTTTCTGGTTAAAGCGAGGTCCACATGTGGCCCACTTCGTACCAAAAAATGTGTCAGAGACAAAGTTTTCCAAATTTATCAAACATAGTGTCTACAAGTCCAGAACGATGATACGAACCCAATGGAACATCCAGAACTGGATTCCGATGAGCCGATCACAAAATCACACGTCAAGTGGAGCCGTGGGGCCCACGAAACGGGGTTTCGTCAACATTCTCAGAATCGAACCAAACTTGGGTCACAAGACCAGCGTAACGCTATGAATCCGTGGCGCAAGTTTCGTTACGAAACGACAAGCACACACAAAATTATAACCATTGTCAGAATATGCCGATACAAATTTTTTTGACTGATACGTGTTGACTCCGGTGTGCACGCACATCTAAATCAACTTCCGTAAAATTCCATACGTCCGTGTTGACAATACGCGCCTTTCGATATAATTCGTACACGACAAAGTCGTCTCGTTCAGCGGGACGCACCCAGTTTCAGAAAATTTTGGGTTTTGAAAACCAAGTTTTTGGTCAAATTTAACCACGAATAAAACTCAGCATAATATAAATTAAAATAAACTAATTAAAGGAATTAAATCTCGGTTATATTGTCTAATTTGCTGTTCAAGTGGAATTTAAAAATATTAACTAGGTTGGAAGAAAAATTGTAAACCCCCTCAACCAAATTTAGGCATACTTGGCTTAGATAGAGAGACTAGGGCTAGTTTAAATCCAATTAGAAATAGAACATGGTGTTTTAGATGAATTTATAATATTTATATCACTTAGTGAACCTTACCGTTGCTTCGATAGTTGGAGCACTACACTAGCCATTGCCTTCCTATAAATTTTACACTATTATCCTAGACGTGCCAGTCATCTATTCGGACCTTTGTGTAACTTATAATTATGCTCTCTTGTGCTACATTTTAGTCACACAATATTCGTCACAGACATTTATATTTAATTCAAAATAAATTCAACTTTGTATCCTTGTGCGTTCCATTCAAAATTGGAGACACAATCTTGACCCGTTTTGTACAACCCAAACTATGATAATATTCTATTCTGAGTTCTCTACGTCTATGACACTTGTGTCCCACCTAATTTTAGCCCCATGTACTTCTAATTAATCTCATAACACCATTTGTATTAATTTTAATTAATTTAATCTAATTTCTATCTTTGTGTAATTTTTCAATTGTTGGGCGCTTTTACGCAAAAGTGCATTGAGGTGTCCACACCATTGGACACAACACATGAAGAAACCCATTTTGCCTTCATGTAAATTTTTCCTATGATTTTTGGAGTGTGTAGCACAACATCCTTTCCCCTCATCAAATCCTAGCCATGCATTTCAAATAATACAAATCCTAGCCTTTTAAATACCTACATGTAAAGCCAAGCCCATCCCAAGGATGTTGACCGGCCGAACACCCTAGGTCAACCTCAAAACCCTACTTTTCTACATGTATAAATATCCTTCTCCCTATATTTTATTCACCATCACCAAAGAACAAAACCAAAACCTACCTAGCCGAATCCCCCTCCCCTTCATGTTCATCTCCTTCCTCCTCTTCCAGCAACCGAGTCCGGCCACCCCGACCTCGTCGGACTTCCCCTCAGCCCGACCTCCCGCCGGCCGAGACCCCCTCGTCTTCACCTCCCATCTCCGGCCTCTCCCATCTCCCCGTCAGCAGACCTGACCTCCATCCACCCTCTCGACAACAGCCTCGCCTGAGCACGTCATCCTCCGCCTGAGCCTCGGCCAGACTGCTTCTCGTCGACCCGCCTGAACCGCGGCAGCCGCCATTCCTTCCATCTCTAGCCTATACCACCGCCATTATCGTCACCGCCGGCCTGACTTCCCTTCATCCCCGCTGGACTTCTACGAGCAGTCCTCCATCAACCATGACCCATCAGCCTCGTCGTCCTCGCCAACCCGACGACAAGCAGTCCATCGTCCTGCCGTCATTCCTTGACTGAACCTCCTGAGCACCCGCTGCTCACCGCCAGCATCACCATTCCCTATTCTCTTCTATCTCCGGTAAGCATCCTGCAGCCCAGCCTCGCCGGTGCTTCAACCCGACTTCCCTGTCCTCATCCTCGCCAGACCTCCTACTTCGGCCATCTCTGTTCTTCATCCTCCTCCTCATCATCCCCTTCATCATCAACATCATCATCACCATTATCATCCTCATCATCACCATCATTATCCCCATCATCATCACCATTACCATCATCATCCCCATTATCATCATCACCATCACCATCACCATCACCATCATCGTATTCATCGTGGACCCGTCACCCTCGCCAAAGATGACCTGCAGCAGTCACCCTCGATCCTCGTATCCGTGCACGCTAACCCCGAGGTTCGAACCCGTCCCTCTCCTTTTATTTTATGCGTGTTTGTGTGAATAACATTAAGGATAGCATATTGGTTTAGTTTAGTTAGTTGGTTGATTGCAGACCCATGTCGGTGAACCCAAGTGTCGCGCCCCAGTCCCAAAAATATGTAGGACTAGGACACGTAAGCATGCCAGCCGCATGGATATGACAACTCCAATATATGGAAGCCAAATCCATACGTACGCTGTAATATGAATATCAAATCCACAAGTGATATAAAATGTAATACAAGTCACAGGGTAAAATCTAAATCTCATCCACCAAAATTATATAGAAATAAATAACCAGTATCTATGAAACTATATCTCAATAAGAAGTATCTAAGGATGATAGTTGGATGGAAACAAATCCACTACCAACTCAAATAGGAAAAGTAAATACAATATAAGTACAACTCACTCAAATAATATAAGTACCAGCTACCAATCGCGGCTCGAAGAGAAGACATCCACGAAGCATCTATATTCTTCCAATTCTGCGCTCCTGCAAATACTCACGAACAGGCACACCTGGCAGCAGACCAGGTCCTCAGAGGGACATAACAAGTATACTTAAACACATGCCAATAAAGTACTGAAATAAATACCCAATGGGTCGCCTAACCGTCTAAAGTGAATGCAGTTAAGAACAACTTTCCTCATAAGTGAGCTATCTGGCTGAAAACTGGAATTTGGCATGGTTCTCTTTTGGAGATCCAGGGGCCTAAAAGGCACGTCGTCTTTTGAACGCCGGTGGCCCGCCTGATAGTACATAATATATAGTGGTCATCATGACCCGTATCTCCAGCGGAGAATCCGGGCGTACAGGAGAAAAAGTGTAAAGGAGCTCAAATGTGGTACTTGTTGTTCTCCCCACCCAATGCTCTAAGCATGTCATGTCCATGACACGATAAACCTCTAATAACCGCCAGGTCTACTAGCATACAAAGTTTCTATTGGCAGTTATCCCTATCGTACGGCCCATACGTACAGGAGGCCAGACCTGTCACGCAGTCCGTGATCTATATGAGACTCATACTCGTATAACCACTGTGTCACGGCCAATGAACCTAATGGTGCTACATAATAATAGGGTAGTCTCATGAACAAGGTCAATGCAATACATAAATAAACATTCGCGACATCACCGTCGCGCGCATTTTATATAACAATTAAAATATATGAACTAAAGACAGAAAATAAAGATGCGTGCAACATATGGAATAAGAATAACAGTACAATGGCAAGGTATACTTGCCTGGCAAGGAAGTTGCGATGTACCAATAAACTGCTCCAGAAATCGCGCAGAACAAATCCAACATCCTATGCACATATAATATAATGTGAATAAAATTATTAGACATTACACTAGCACACACACAACAATATTTACACTGGACTCAGGGATATACTAGGGGTAAAACTAGTCATCTAACATGGTCAATCATGCGTTGAATTACGCGGGTGTCCTAATTTAAATATTGTAGCATAGTCAGTCAAAATATCATGTGTCTAGACCAGTACATAATTGTACACAAGACAGCCATCTAGCATGTTCTTAGGATCAACATGGTCAAGGTAATACGGGATAGTCCACGGTGTCCTAGGGTCATATAGTCCAATTATGTATAGGCAGCATAGTATTTAATTATTTACAATTCATGTACATATCATATATTTATATATTTCTATATAACACCCAATTATTCATACCACTTGAATACATGTACTAAGTATCTATATCAATATATATCAATGAGTAATATACGTGTACGCGTACATATACGTACACGCATTTGGGTTTACCAACTCAGGGCCCGATGTCAACTAACCGTCTATAAACAATACTAACATCCTACTGGTATACACACAAGCACACATAAAAGAAGAAGACAGGCAGGTATATACCTCGGGGTTCGTGCACGGTTACGATAGTGGGGTTAACGACGATGATGGCGAGGGTGACGACTATAACGACGATGGGGGTGAGGACGCCAGCGCTGATGCTGATAATGGATGGTGAGGTGGCGATGAGGTGATGGGGATGATGGGATGGTGGTGAGATGACGATGGTACTATGCTGATAAATGGGATGATGATGAGGTGATAGCAGCGTTGTTGATGACAACGTCGACGAGGATGAGGTGGACGATTAGGGTTAAGGTATTGTTGATGATGATAAGGGTTGTAATGGTGTTAATAGCAATTGTGTTAATAGGTGATGATGATGAGGGTTATGATGGAGGTGTTTAACTACGATGAGGGCGATGATTATGACTACGGCGACGAGGATGATGGTGGTGCTCATGATGGGGATGACGATGACAAAGACGATGACGATGACTAGGATGATGATGGTGATGGTGAGCGATGGTGAAGAGGGGTTAATAAAATGATGGTGGTGTTTGATAATATAAGTGGTTGTGGTGAGTGCTGCCGGAGTCCGGCCAATGGGGTGTCCGGCCAAGGAGGCGGTGCTCAGGCCAGGGAAGAGGAGGGCAGAGAGCAGGAGGAGGTCGCTCGGATTCAGGAAAGGGAGAGGTGGAAGTCGATGGAAGGAAGGAGAAGAGTTTCAGTTTAGGGGTGGTGGTGTTGGCTGGTGGTAATGGCTGCTCGCCGGCGATTGCTCCGGCCAGGGGAGGTTGAGCCGGGAAGGGAAGGGAGAGGAGGTTGACAGGGAGGAGCTGGAGTCGACGAGGGATATATTAGGAAGATGGCAAGGTGGTAGTGGTGTACTCCGGTGGTGAGAGGAGTAGAGGCTGTGGTGATGTCATTCAGGCGAGGGGCGAAGATGATGGTGGTGATCTGAAGAGTCGAGGCTTCAGGCAAAGGGGCGAGGGAGATGACTGCGGCGGAGGCCATGGCGTCGAGGAGGGTGTCAGGGCGGAGCTCGGTGCTCAGGCGAAGGCCGGAGGGGAGGTGATGGCGATGGGCAGCGGCGGTGGCGTGCAGCTGAGGTCAGACCAAGGAGGTCAGGGAGATGAAGAGGGAGACGAGGGTGAGGAGATCGTGGGCAGCTCGGTGGAAGAGGATAGCCAGCGGGGGAGACCGCTGAGGACGGCGGCTCGGGGATCGGGTATCAGTCGTCGGCTGGCAGAGGGGATGAGAGGAGAGGAATCGAGGTGAGGAGGAGGTCGCTGAGATGGTGGCGGTGGTGCATTGACTCGGCGAGGAAGGAGAAGGGAGCAGGGGAAAGAGGTTTAGGTCAGGTCCGGCGGAGTGCTCCGGCGAGTTGGCCGGGGAGGGAGGATGCACAGTAGGGATGAGGGAATTTGGCTGATTTTTAGGTTTAGGTTAGAGTTTTGATGAAAAAGGGAAAATAAGGAAGGAAGGGAAAACTTATGTATTTATATACATGAAATTGGGTTTGGGTGTTTGACCTAAAATAGGTTTGACTGGTCAACCCCTCTTGGGTTGGGCCTTGGTCTACAATCCTTGGAGTGGGTCTTGGGCTTACATGAGGGTGTTTTGGAAGGCTAGAAATTGCATGATTAAAATACAAGGATGGGGTTAAAATAAATGGGGGCGATGTGCGCGTTGAATATCCAGAAAATTATAGGAAGAATCCATGTGAAGGGAAAAGTAGGTTGTTTCACGTATTGTCCAACGGTGGGGACACCTCAATACGTTTTTTCCATAAAAGTCCCCCAACAATTTGGAAAATTGCACAAGGCGGAAAATTAGATTTTAATTAATTAAATTGAACCGCGCACGATATTCTAGAATTATTTAGGAGTACATGGGATATAAAATAGGCGGAACAAAGGGTCTGGGACGTAGAGGATACGGAGTAGATTATTAATAAAATTCAGGTCGTACAAAACGGTCAAGATTGGGTTCACAATTTTGATTGGGACGCACATGGGTACAAATTTAGAATTTATTTCGAATTAAGAAAAAAACGTCCGCGACATTTATTGTGCGTCTAAAATATAGCATAAGAAAGCAATATTATAAGTTGCACAAGGGTCAGAATAGTAGGCGGGCATGTCTAGGATGAGATCGTGAAGTTTCTAGATAGGCAACGGCTCGTGAGGTGCTCCAATTATCGGGCAACGGTAAGGTGCGCTATGTGTCATAATTATTTCGTAATTAAATTAAATGCCGTGTTCTAATTCTAATTGGTTCAATTTAGCCCTAATTTCACTATCTAAGCCAAGTAGCCCTAATTTTGGATGAGGGGGTTTACACCAAGGACTAGTGTGCTCGTACGTGTATGTGCATATGCATATAATATTAGTTGTTATATATATAAATATATGAATATAGAGATATGTAATTAGATGCTAAACCTAATTATTACTATATATATATTTATATTGTACGACCCTAGGACACTGTGGATTTTCTCGCATAATTGCTTATACCATTAACCCTGAGTATTAGTGATCTGCCTGCCTTGTGTACACTGACGTACTGGCAAGACATGTGTTAGTTGACTGTCTGATTGATACAGCATTTGAAGACGTAATACCCGTGTAATTAGATGCACAGTTGACCCTGTTAGTTGACCAGTGTTACCCCTAGTGTACCCTCTGAGTCTAGTGTAATTATGGTTGTGTATGTGCTAGTGAAATGGCTGATGTTGTATTGTATTATATTATATGTATATAGGATATCGGATTGTTCTACGAGACTTCAAGAGCAGGTTATTGGCACTACGCAGCTTTCTTGCCAGGCAAGTATACCTTGCCATTGTACTGTGATTTATATTCTATATGATGCATGCATTTTATTTCTGTAATTTAGTTCATATATTTTTAACTGCTATATAAAATGTGCGTCCAAGGATAACTTGGGTGCAACGACGGTGGCGTCGTATTCTGTTTTTATATATATATATGCATGTTGACCTAGCTTATGAGACCACCCCATTATCATGAGGCATCCTTATGTTTCATTGGCCATGACACTATTATTATCCGAGTGTGAGTCACATGTAGGACACGAACTTGCATATTCGGCTGGCCACTGGTACGTATAGATCGTGCGACGGATAGGGATAAATGTTGATAGAAACTTTGCATGCTAGAAGACCTGGCAGTTATTTAGAGGTATCATCGTGTCATGGATGTGACATGCTTAGAGCATGGGATAGGAAGAAAAATAAGTAAGGTGTTTGGGCTCCTTTGCACTTTTCTTGTGTAACCCGTATGCTCTGTCGGAGATGCGCGGTAATGATGACCACTATATATTATATATTATCAGGCGGCCTCTGCCGTTCAAAAGATGACATACTTTTTAGGCCCCTGAATCTCCAAGAGAATCATGCCAATCCCATTTTAGCCAGATAGCCCACGTGTTGGAAAGTTGTTCTCAAACTGCATTCACATAGATGGTTAGGCGACCCATTGGATGTTTATTTTATAGTACTTATTGGCATGCTTCTATGTATCTTGTTATGTTCCTCTGAGGACCTGGTCCTTTTTCGGGTGTAGATGCTCATGACTTAGCAGGAGCGCAGATCCGGACTTGCTATTTATCTTTGAGGAGGTCTTCTCTTCGAGCCTTATTGTTTATTAGATGTACTTATTCTGTTTATTTTATATTTTAGTTTGGCAGTGGATTTGTTTTCACCCGACTATCATCCTTTGATACTTCATATTGAGATTTAGTTACATAGTTATTGGTTATTTATCTATCTATTTATGATTTCTGTGGATGAGATTTAGTTATGCCCTGTGACTTGATATATATATATATATATACCACTTATGAATTATTGTTCATAATATAGCATACGTATGTGTTATGATTTCCATATATTGGAGTCTTCATATACATACGGCTGGCATGCGTACGTGTTCCTAGTCCTACGTATTTTGGGACTGGGGAGTGACATATTTTTAGTGGTAGCTCATGCAAGTCGATAGCATATTGTCTCGGTTACGTTACTATACCGAGCAAGCCTGCACCTATGATTAGAGTTTTAGGTCTCATCCATATTTGACTATGACTCACCTTCCTTCCAGTCCGTTCTATTTAAATAATTACATCCTGCTTGATTCATGTACTTCCCTAATAGTTTCTTGAGTATAGCCTTCTGCTAGAATATAGGAATCCTTGTTGTTAGGATGATAATTAGGGTAACATTCCTACTAAGAATACCACTAGAATATTGGCACATCACTAAGTTTAGAATACCTAATGAACCCTAGCATCCCTTTCCTGTAGATTAATTGACCATTATCCCTTGATATATTTATGAAGGACTTGAGAGTAGTATAGACACTACTAAGGTTAGTTAGAAATTTGACCATATTGTTTGACCCTAGTATTGAGGAACCAATAGAAATTCAAGGTTGAATATTAGGACTAAACATAACTTTTATAGTGAGATAGTATTAGAGAACTATAAATTTAGCTTCTTGTCTTAATATTAGCATAACAGTACCTTAGAAAGCCAAGAGGAATGAATATAATATTTTTCTTGATCATACCTCGAACACAGAGATTAACGTACCATATTTCCTTAAGAAACCATGATATTATCAAGAGTCTCCCTATTTAATTTCATATCTTATTCCTCCAAAATCTTAACGCTCGCTAATTGTGCGACGACTAAAATTTTCTTTCAGCTTTCAATTCATGCCACCTAACCCTTTTGATTATAGGCCAAGTGATTTTCTTTTATTTTAAGGATATATAGTTGCTAGGATTATAGTTGTTAATCTTGAATTTTGAAATTATGTGCTTAGTAGTTAGAACTTGATAGTTTGAGTTGCTCATTTTAGATTATGATTACACTTTAGTTTTAAATCACGTAATTTGTATCCATAACTCAATACAGGTTATATCCTCCTTCACTTGAGAGCCAGTAACTTCTCTATTCTTAATATTAATACTTTATTCTATAAGCACTATGATTAAGAATTAAGATGACCATTACCTATGGAGTTTTTATAATATAATAGGATACCCTACTAAGTACCAAGATCTTTTTCTCGTGTACCCTAACAAGAGTTCTACATTATTTACAAGGACAAGGTTATTTTATAGATTTCCCTTAAGGCAGTCACAGTATTAGTTAATTCTTTTAAATTGGATAGTATGCCATATAACCTAGTATCATATTTTGACCCATTGATGAAGTGTAATTGAATGACACCAACTATATGCTAACATAAGATGATAGTGTTTATCCAGACTGTAGAACTTAGAGGCCCATACCCCGTTTGGTCGACTAGAGACTTAGACAAGGAGTTAATATGGCACGTGTAGAGGTACAACACCGGACGAGTCTCATCTTCTTGATGAACTTGAATTATTTTGTGTCTTCTTTCATCATAATCCAACGTATTTATATCTTCTGGACTATCTCGACTTATGCTACTATTATAGCCTAGTTTTGCAAGCTTATTCTTTTATCGAGCTTGTTCATGACATATGTATTATTGGGTGCACACACTAATACATTGTCTAAATCAGAATCAGTGTATTATGGTCTAGCTAACCTTAGTGTGCTTGGTTCGCTCTTCACATAACTACTTTACGTGGATTAGTATATACAGTTGACTAGTAGACAAATATACTTGCCCTCTAGACATGTCTGAGCATACCATATCAGGTACATAATTGTACTGATATGAGCATGTGAATAGGAATTTACCAAAACAAGATTTTGATCCATAACTGCCTTGACAACTCTTATTTTGAATTATTTAATCTCCTTGAACCTCGTACTTGTATTCTATTACCTCCACCTTGAATTCTTTATAATTGTTCTCCGTCTTCCCCTATTTCAGAAAGACGAAACCTCGTGCTTGGTATAAGTTTGATACATAGAGAGTACTAGATATACCCCATAGGCCAACCATATTATTTGGTGACTATCTTTTGTAATTAAGGGCATATCATATGTGATATATTTGGTGTTAAATCTTTGAGGATTGAATAACGCGATTAAGCAATTTGAGGAAGCCTTTCTTAAATGTATATTCTTATGTGATATATGGGTAAATTCTAAGTTGAGTAGAAGTTGCATTGTCAACTGGAGATAAATTTTAGATTATGATCAAGTAAGATTAGATTGAGAGATTTAAGTTATTTTAAATGTTAAAAAAAAATTATTTAGAAGAATGATTAAGATGATGAGGATTTAATAAATTTTGATATTTTGATATTGCGGACCAAATGTTTATACTTTAAGCACATGATTTAAATTTTAAAAACTGAAGATTGAATTATCGATTTAAACTTTGAGGATAAATATAGAAATCTAGACTTGAACAATTGGTGAATAAGGTTTAAAATTTCATAATTTGAGGCTTTAAATTAAAAGTTAACTTTTGATTGTTGGATCACCTATTCGAAACGTTAAGGACTGGAATTGAGTTTAAATTTGAAGAGTACAAAATTCTTAAGTAGAGAATAGGAATAAGACTTGATTAGAATTGTTTATTATTCAAAGTCTAAAGGATATTATGATAGCTGAAAATTATGATACAAATTTTGATATGGGAAATCATATAGATTTGAATGAGATTCAGATATTGTAATTTAAATTTTTGGAAGAGATTGCAATAGACTTTCCTTATGTACGAATGTGAAGGATTTAACAAATTATGCCTTATTTTAATTTTGAGGACGAAATTATTTTAAGTTGGGTAGATTGTAAACCCCCTCAACCAAATTTAGGCCTACTTGGCTTAGATAGAGAGACTAGGGCTAGTTTGAATCCAATTATAAATAGAACACGGTATTTTAGATAAATTTATAATATTTATATCACTTAGTGCACATTACCGTTGCTTCGATAATTGGAGCACTACACTAGCCATTGCCTTCCTACAAATTTTATACCCTTATCCTAGACGTGCCAGTCATCTATTCGGATCTTTGTGTAACTTATAATTATGCTCTCTTGTGCTATATTTTAGTCGCACAATATTCGTCGCAGACGTTTATATTTAATTCTAAATAAATTTAACTTTGTATCCTTGTGCGTTCCAATCGAAATTGGAGACACAATCTTGACCCGTTTTGTGCAACCCAAACTATGATAATATTCTATTCGGAGTCCTCTACGTCCATGATACTTGTGTCCCACCTAATTTTAGTCCCATATACTTCTAATTAATCTCATAACACCATTTGTATTAATTTTAATTAATTTAATCCAATTTTTATCTTTGTGTAATTTTCTAATTGTTGGGCGCTTTTATGCAAAAGTGCATTAAGGTGTCCACACCATTGGATACAACACATAAAGAAATCCATTTTGCCTTCATGTGAATTTTCTCCATGATTTTTGGAGTGTGTAGCACAACATCCTTTCCCCTCATCAAATCCTAGCCATGCATTTCAAACAATGCAAATCCTAGCCTTTTAAATACCTGCATGTAAAGCCAAGCCCATCCCAATGATATTGACCGGCCCAACACCCTAGGTCAATCTCAAAACCCTACTTTTCTACATGTATAAATATCCTTCTCCCTATATTTTATTCACCATCACCAAAGAACCAAAACCAAAACCTACCTAGCCGAATCCCCCTCCCCTTCCTGTTCATCTCCTTCCTCCTCTTCCCGCAGCCGAGTCCGGCCACCCCGACCTCGCCGGACTTTCCCTTAGCCCGAACTCCCGCCGGCCGAGACCCCCTCGTCTTCACCTCCCATCTCCGGTCTCTCCCATCCCCCCGTCAGCAGACCTGACCTCCGTCCACCCTCTCGACAACAGCCTCGCTTGAGCACGACATCCTATGCCTAAGCCCCAGCCAGACTGCTTCCCGTCGACCCGCCTGAACTGCGGCAGCCACCGTTCCTTCCATCTCTAGCCTACACCACCACCATTATCATCATCGCCGGCCGGACTTCCCTTCATCCCCCCCGGACTTCCACGAGCAGTCCTCCATCAACCATGACCCATCAGCCTCGCCGTCCTCGCCAACCTGACGACGTGCAGTCCGTTGTCCCGCTGTTATTCCTCGACTGAACCGCCTGAGCACCCGCTGCTCACCGCCAGTACCACCATTCCCTGTTCTCTTCTATCTCCGGTGAGCATCCTGCATCCCAGCCTAGCCGGAGCTTCGACCCGACTTCCCTGTCCTCCTCCTCGCCTGACCTTTGACTCCGGTCATCCCTGTTCTTCATCCTTCTCATCATCATCCCCTTCATCATCAACATCATCATCACTATTATCATCCTCATTATCACCATCATCATCCCCCTCATCATCACCATCATCATCATCATCATTATCATCGTATTTATCGTGGACCCGTCACCCTCGCCGAAGATGACCTACAGTCACCCTCGATCCTCGTGCCCGTGCATGCTAACCCCAAGGTTCGAACATGTCCCTCTCCTTTCATTTTATGCGTGTTTGTGTGAATAACATTAAGGATAGCATATTGGTTCAGTTTAGTTAGTTGGTTGATTATAGACCCGTGTCGGTGAACCCAAGGACTAGTGTGCTTGTACGTGTGTGTGTATGCATATAATATTAGTTGTTATATATATAAATATATGAATATAAAGATATGTAATTAAATGCTAAACCTAATTATGACTATATATATATATTTATACTATATGACCCTAGGACACTGTGGATTTTCTCGCATAATTGCTTATACCATTAACCCTTAATATTAGTCTTATGTCTGCCTTGTGTACACTGACGTACTGGCGAGACATGTGTTAGTTGACTGTCTGATTGATACAGTATTTGAAGACGTAACATCCGCGTAATTAGACGCACAGTTGACCCTGTTAGTTGACCAGTATCACCCCTAGCGTACCCTCTGAGTCTAGTGTAATTATTGTTGTGTATGTGCTAGTGAAATGGCTGATATTGTATTGTATTATATTATATGTATATCGGATATCGGATTGTTCTGCGATACTTCAGGAGCAGGTTATTGGCACTACGCAGCTTTCTTGCCAGGCAAGTATACCTTGCCATTGTACTGTGATTTATATTCTATATGATGCATGCATTTTATTTCTGTCATTTAGTTCATATATTTTTAACTGCTATATAAAATACGCGTCCAAGGATAACTTGGGTGCAACGACGGTGGCGTCGTATTATGTTTTTATATATATATGCATGTTGACCTAGCTTATGAGACCACCCCATTACCATGAGGCATCCTTATATTTCATTGGCCATGAAACTATTATTACACGAGTGTGAGTCACATTTAGGACACGGATTTGCGTATTCGGCTGGCCACTGGTACGTATAAGTCGTGTGACGGATAGGGATATCTATCGATAGAAACTTTGTATGCTAGAAGACCTGGCAGTTATTTAGAGGTATCATCGTGTCATGGATGTGACATACTTAGAGCATGGGGTAGGGAGAACAACAAGTACGGCGTTTGGGCTCCTTTGCATTTTTTTGTGTAACTCGTACGCTCCGCCGGAGATACCCGGTCATGATGACCACTATATATTATATATTATCAGGCGGCCTCTGCCGTTCAAAAGACGACATGCTTTTTAGGCCCCTGAATCTCTAAGAGAATCATGCCAATCCCATTTTAGCCAAATATCCCACGTGTTGGAAAGTTGTTCTCAAACTGCATTCACATAGATGGTTAGGCGACCCATTGGATGTTTATTTTACAGTACTTATTGGCATGCTTCTATGTATCCTGTTATGTCCCTCTGAGGACCTGGTCCCTTTCCAGGTGTAGATGTTCATGACTTAGCAGAAGCGCAGATCCGGACTTGCTACTTATCTTTGAGGAGGTCTTCTCTTCGAGCCTTATTGTTTATTAGATGTAATTATTTTATTTATTTTATATTCTAGTTTGGCAGTAGATTTTTTCCACCCGACTATTATCCTTTGATACTTCATATTGCGATTTAGTTACATAGTTATTGGTTAAGGGTCGAAACCGCGTTGTGCTGCGTGTGGACAATTGCGGGCGGCGGTGCACGATCATCGACGACGGTGCCTGATCATCGGCGACAGATTGTTGCGCCTGCTGCCTGTCACCTGTGCTCGTGTGTTCAGTCATGGCAGCTCGGGGAATTTCCTGTCAGAGCCGGATTCGTCATCGAGGCCGGTATCATCGTCGTCGGGGTCATCGGGTGACCGGAGTCGTCGGGGTGAGGGAGGTTGTGATGGTGGTGGGGGTTCGGCATCACTACGGTTTTTTATAGGGCGAGGTACGGAGGTTTTATGGGGAGGTAAACGGAGGGGTCACCGCGGTTGAGGGGAGGTGAACGGAGGATTCGGCCGGCTGTGGATACTGTAACAGTCGGGGAATTTATAAATTTTCAGTTACTGTAGATGATAGGTTAGCGGGTCGGGTACGAGTCACGGGTTAGCGGGTCGGGTAGGATCTGATTTGTTAGGGTTGGGTTCAGTTGGTTTGGTTCAGTTCAAGTTTGGTTTGGTTCAAGTTGGTTTATTTAAAAATAATACATTTTAGCTATTTAAAAATAGTTTTTGAGCCCAATAAATTCCAAAAAATTATACAATATCCTATTATTAATTATACACTCAAAAATATAATTTTTGTAATAATTTAATAATTAATTTAATTCACAAAAATATAAATCTCTGAAGAATATTTATTATAATTAATTAAAAAATACAGAAAATCTCCAAAAATTCAAAAATTCACAATTAAAATTTTAAGATTAATTTCAAAAATCTGGGTGTTTACAATCTACCCACCTTAAAAGGATTGCATCATCGCAATAAGAATTAACTACTAAGGAAAATAATCATGGTAACCTATAGGTAGTTCTTAGGTCATACCTGCATCTTCGAATATGTGAGGATAACGCTGGCGTATGATATCCTCTCGTTCCCAAGTAGATTCGCCGGAGGAGTGATATTTCCAAGCTACCCGAACCAATCTAATCGTCTGACCCCGTAATATCTTCTCACTAATGTCAAGTATCCCAACTGGCTGCTCTTCATACCTCAAGCTAGGTCCCACAATAATCTCAGAATGATCGACTACATGACTTGGTTCAGTCGCGTACCTCCTCAGTTGTGAGACATGGAATACATTATGCACTCCCTCTAAAGACCATCTCACCAATACGCTCCAAAATATCAAATGGCCCAATGTACCTCGGGCTTAACTTGCCTCTACTCCCAAATCGAATAGTACCTCGAGTAGGTGAGATTCTCAAGAATACATGTTCTCCTTCCTTGAACTCCAAAGGTCGGCGGTGTGTGTCAGCCCAATGCTTTTATCTGTCCTGAGCTGCACGAAGATGACTCTGAATTTGCTTCATCTTCTCAACTGTCTGCATCTAACTCCAGACCAAGTATCTGACGCTCGCCAACGTCACTCCAATATATAGGTGATATGCACTTCCTGCCGTACAACGCCTCGAAAGGTGCCATCTGGATGCTCGCCTGGTAGCTGTTATTGTAAGAGAATTTTATCAAGTACAAATGGTCTTCCCAAGACCCTCCGAAGTCTAACATACACGACCTCAGCATATCCTCCAGGATCTGAATCGTGCGCTCCGACTGTCCATCTGTCTGTGGATGGTAAGCAGTGCTGAACTTGAGTCCGGTGCCAAGACTCTCCTGAATGCTTTGCCAAAAATGGGATATGAATCTTGATTCACGATCTGATACAATACTAACTGATACTCCATGTAATATTACCATCTGTCATATATACATGTCAGCTAGAAACTCCGTGGACTGTCTGTCACGCCCCAGTCCCAAAATACGTAGGACTAGGAACACATAAGCATGCTAGCCGTATGTTTATGGCAACTCCAATATATGGATACCATAATACATACGTACATTGTAATATGAATATAAACTCATATGTGGTATAAATATTGTCACAAGTCACAGATATACTAAATCTCATCCACACAACAAGTCACAAAAAGAAAATAATTAAACTAGAATAATGAGTCTGAATAATCCAAAATAATAGTCGGGTGGAGACAAATCCACTACCAATGACTATATCAATACTAATATGAGAGAGAAGGGTAAATCTCCAATATAAATAAAATGATGATATAAAGGTATCAGCGAAGTGATCCATCGCTAGAGTTAATCAAAGATGCTCCGAAGGTAAGACCTCCTCGAAAGAGATAAGTGGTAAGTCCTTATCCGTGTTCCTGCGAATAGTCATGAGCGTCTATACCTGGAAAGGGACCAAGTCCTCAGAGGGACGTAATAAGATACATAGAAGCAAGCCAATTTGAATACAATAAACATGCATAATAGGTAGAAAATATGTAAGTACGTTGTACAAGACAATCTATATGAATGCAAATGAGGATAACTTTTCGACGTATGGACATATGTAGGCTACTCGATCTAAATCTCATAACTCACACACACGACAGGGACATCAGAAATCGACATACCTCGGGGGTAGCGACCAGCGCAACACCAGAAATTAACATACCTCGGGGGTAGCGACCAGCGCGATATACTACCATAGTGCGTGCTAGATACTACAGTTTACCAGAGTCGTTATAGCCCATACGCCTACTGATTGTCCTTCCCTCTCATAATACTATGTGTCAAGTGTGTGTCAACATATATATAGTATATAATTATGACGGAAAGAAAAACACACGTGCAATAAACATATAAAAAATATAATAAGCATGCAAAGTACTGTAAGCAATTTGGCAAGGTATCTTGCTTGGTCTGAAAATGATGAAGTCCCAACTCAAGGCGTCGTCTGATCTACCCGTCACATAAATTAAACAAGTTAGGTTACAAAAGTGGGTGAATAGTTTCCGCAATTTTAATCTATTTTAACTCTGAATAAAATAACCTAAAATAGTATTTTAATCTTATTATAATCTAATTTTATTGTTAAACCATAATTTTGGTCCAAAGAAAGTCAACTGTACAGATTTGTGATCCGTGGCACGCAAATCGAGGCAATCCGTTGACCAAAAAGTCATCCAACTCAAATCCTAGATTTGTATGTGAAATCTTATATATTTTAGCTCTACATGAATGCTAGAATCTACGGTTTCATAAAATCACAAGTCGGTAAAGAATTATGGCCACAAGGGCACATAGATAACAGTTTTCGGTAATTTTCTATTTACGTCTACGTTGCAAGAATTTTATAGTAGATTAAACTTATATGTTAAATTATGAAAATATTATTTTATATAATTTCATCATGTCAACTTTTCGAAACTTTAGACGGTTCGTAATTCCGAATTCGGGATCTCCCGAAATCTCGAAAATACGGAAACGCGTCTGATTTTGAACAGCTAGCACTTTTAGAATTTTCTGGAAAAATAGGTTCATAAATTATTAAAATAATTTATATATTCATAAAACTAACCTTGATATGGTTCTAACAAAAAAAACTGGAGCGCGTTTGGAGTCCGTAGCTAGGAGATATCGTCTTTTTAAGTCGTCATAACTACTAAAAAATAATGCTGAATTTATGACGAATTTTGACTTTTTTTTATGAAAAAAGAGAGGAATTTGGGGTAAAAAATATGAAAAAAGAGTTTATTCCATAAGTCTAATAGATATTTATAATGGTGGAGACTACTTAATTGAATACGATTAGGATTAGTTAATTTGGATATGATTAGGATAAGTTTAAATAAGAATAGGATATGCATGAAGTTGATTTTCTAGTAGGCTCAGGATTTGAATTAATTTAAAATAGAGTTTGAGTTAATCTCAATAATTTATAATCTTAAATAGAATTAAAGATAACACAAATAATTTATATATAATTTTATTAATATCTATTAACACTAAATTAGCATCTATCTAATATTAAGACTATATATATCCAAATAAATCCTAAATAAATTTCTTAAAATTCAAAATAAATTACAGAAAAATATAATTAAATATTTTAACCTAAAATAAATATTTGGTAGGAACAACATGCAATTATGATCTCATAGTAAATCATGGAAGTCCTAGAAATTTACGTTTCTTATGTTTTAATTACCTAAAATTCTAGAAAAATATCCAATAATCTAAAATAGCCTAAAAATAATTCTAAATAAATATTTATATAAGTAAATATACTAAGAAATTTATTTTCTAATTAACTAAGAGAATACTCTAAAGTAATTTAATATTAAAAATAATCTAAAATAAATATATTAATATAAAATACACACAAAATATCTATTTTGGGTGAGGGGGTTTACACTGTCCAACTCTGAACAGCAAGAAATGTGTCGATTTGGTGAGTCGATCCACAATAACCCAGACTGCATCCTTCCTACTGGGCTTCCTGGAAATCCTGTAACGAAATCCATAGTGATATGTTCTCACTTCCATTCGGGTATGGGAAGCGGCTGCTACGATATTCGCCTTGCCCGGATGGTACTGCAAATCTATATCAAAATCAACCATCAACTCTAATCAACGTCTCTGCCTCATATTGAGCTCTTTCTGAGTATAGACATACTTCAAACTCTTGTGATCAGTAAGGATTTCTACCTTCTCTCCATAAAGATCGTGCCTCCATATCTTTAATGCAAATATTACTGCAGCTAGCTCAAGATCGTGCGTCATGTAGTTCTTCTCATGAACCTTCAGCTGTCTCGATGCATAAGTGATAACTTTGCCATATTGAAAACACATCCTAGTCTACTGCCTGATGCATGACTATAAACAACGAAGCCTCCCGATCCTGAAGGAAGAGTCAAGACCGGTGCTGTCGTCAATCGCCTCTTCAACTCCTCAAAAGCCTTCTGACAATCTTCCGTCCATGCAAACTCCTGGTCCTTACGCGTCAACCGCGTCATAGGCTCCGCAATCCTTGAGAAATTTTCCACGAACCTCCGATAATATCCAGCAAGTCTGAGAAAACTTCTCACTTCCGCAACTGATGTGGGTGTAGGCCAAGTTTCTATTGCAGCAACCTTCTCCGGATCAACTGAAAGTCCTTCTCCTGAGATGATATGTCCCAGAAAAGGCACAATATCCATACAAAACTCTCATTTACTGAGTTTAGCGTACAGCTTCTCCTGTCTCAGCGTCTCTAGCATGATTCTGAGATGCTCCTCGTGCTCTTCGTGGCTCCTCGGGTTTGACCGGATCAGGCTAGGACAGGTTTCCGAACCGCCCGTCCATTTAGTCACCTTGAGATGAATCTCATCTCCCGGCATGCCAAAAGCATAGTTTTTACATTAATTAATGTTTAGATAAGTGAAAAACAACCTATAACAATAAATGGTTCTTGGAGCGCTAAGAATCATATATTGTAATATATGTTTTGTTATGATAAAAGTAATTGAAAACCATTACTTATAAAGAAATTATTCCTAATCACTTTTAAAAACAGGTTTAAATTCTTAAGTAACC
Organism: Iris macrosiphon; assembly: GCA_036927795.1. NCBI lineage: Eukaryota > Viridiplantae > Streptophyta > Magnoliopsida > Asparagales > Iridaceae > Iris > Iris macrosiphon. The sequence goes on from JAYESA010000004.1 coordinate 304,935,293, forward strand.
TGGTTGTTTTGTTATTATTTCCATTCTTAGATTTTACGTATGAACTTGGCTTGAAATCCAAATCAAACAAGGATCAGCAAAGATTTCTAACTGATACCATTATCCTTAGAAGGATCTCATTAAAGATTCCAAAGATCTCATGATACTATCACTTATTAAACATTATCCAGATTGATTAGGTAATCTATACTATTATGTAATAAAAAAAAGTTAGATTTCACTGTATAAGTTTTTATTCCAAATTTTTTTATATGTGCTTACTGATTAAAGTTGTACATTAAATTTAGGCTAAATTACAACTTGATACTCTCAACAATTTCAAATGTTCAACCTGATACCCTGTACTTTGAAAGATGTCAAGTGACAGTCCTGATTTTTTTTTCCAAATATACCACTCTCTCGCTCTCTCTCTTCCCCCCCTCCTCCCTCCGGAGAGCCACTCCCCCCCTCATCTCTCTGACGAGCCCCCCTCCTCCGCCGCTTTCGCGTCCACCAACGACCCCCAGCTCCCGTGCCCACCGGCAACCCCAGCCAGCGTCTCCGCTCCGCCCGCGACCCCACGTCCCCGACCTTCGCGCCTCCACGGCCGACACCCCGCCCACGTCCCCGGCCCTGCCCCGGCCCCCGCGTCCCTCCGGCTGCCGATGGCAGCTTGCTGTCGCTTACTACTACTGTTACCACTTGCTACTGAGAGAGAGGGGGAGGGTCGCGCGCGGGGACGCGGGGGAACGGGCGTGGACGAAGCGGGGACGCGAGGGGGGAGGGGCAGGGGTATTTGGGGGGGGGGGGGGGGGGGTGTTCAAGGTACGAAGTTAAAAAGATTCAATAGTTGAGGGTATTAAGTTAGTACTTATAAAAGTCGAAGGGTGTAAGTTGAACATTTGGCATAGTTGAGAGTATCAAGTTGTAATTTAGTCTTAAATTTAACATGGATAGTTATGTAATTACGTATAGGAAAAAAAAATTGAGTTGTACCCCACTTTATTTACCCATATTTAAGGTGCATCCCACATGATTACCATAATGTCCACTTTTAACGAAAATTAACAGTTAACTGCATTGACTGTTAATTTTTGACCGAAACATCTCTTCCATTTTTTTAGTCCCCCTTCCTATGCAGTGTACCAAGTGGGAGTATTTTTGTCCAAATTTTTTTTTTTTTTAATTATAGGAATAAACAGGAAGCCACAGAAAAAGGATAAATGATGAGCTTTGCTTTATCCATGAATATTCCGAACAATTTAGTCCAAAATTTTAATTTATCCATGGATGGTTTTTGGTAGGTATTTGGATTATGAAATAGATCCAACACACAACGGTGAGACATTTAAAATGTTTTAATATTATAAATCATAGTGGAGAGAGACTGATGTAAGTCCTTTGGCACGTTGAACTCTACCAAATATTTCCCCCCTTGAGTGAAGGTTCATAAATTTTATGTTCACTAACTTGGGTACTACACCAAACTTGACCTCATCCTTGTGGGTGAAGGGAACTAAACGATGGAATTTTTTTTTTTTTTTTTTTTTTTTTTATTTTTTTTTTTTTTGTTCGAGGATGGGAGTTTAGGAAGTGGAATCATAGAGTTAAGTGAAGATTGTTTAACATTTTTTTTGTCTATTTTTTTAAAATAAGAAATTATGTTTAAAAAGTCATAAATAATTTTTATTATCCTATAAAATATCATAATATTTTTCTCTATTTGTTATTTTTTACTTTCAATATGCTGATTCGTCTTGGACGGCAGCATCCTCTCCTCTTGCTTCTTCTTATTAATTATCGTTAAAAATTATAAGAAAAATAATCACCAATCAAATATATTGTTGTGAAGATATTTTGACAAGTTTTAATTAAAAATTCAATCAAATCTAATTTTATATCATATATAATCAGAATATTTTGATAATTATTGTATTTTTATCAATTTTTATTTCACGCAAAACCTCCAATTTATGTAATATTTTAGAAATTCAATCCTCCTTCCACTCAAATCTTCCTTCCACCGCTTCGAGGAGAGAGAGGTCGAAGCCACCGACGGCTCCGTTCTCCGTGGCGGCCGGAGATCCCTCGCGCTTCCGCTTGGACATGGTTGGTTGGTAGAAAGGAGACGATACTCTAACTCGCTTAAAAATTCTAATCCTAAACCTATCCTAACTCTAATATCCTATTCTTTGGCAGGAGGGTGGGAAGTGGAGCTACTGCAATATTTCATAAATGTATTGGGCCCAAATGAATCCTGGTTTGTTTTACTCGAACAAAAAACAATCATGTCCAAGCGGAAGAGAAATGAGAATTTTGAGGGAAGAGAAAAGAGAATTTGAGTGAAAAAGAAAATTAAGGAGAGTAAAATGAAAGTAAAATTATTTTTTTTCTCCATCAACAGAAAGTATGAGAATAAAAAGTTTAAAAATAAATATGTTTTTTTGTATGAGGATAGAGATATAATTACAATTTAGTTTTTGGTATTCTCAAATCATATTTTATACTTATCTTTTTTGAGAAGCAGTGGGATAAAGTTTTCCAAAATCATCTCATCTCTCTCCATTTTTTTTTCACTTATGGGATAAAAAAAATTTAATAGGACCCAAATAGTTTTCTCCTCAAAATTTTCTCCCCCACTTTTTCTCACCCATTTCCAAACTCCACCACTTTAATTTTTCTCTCATTTTTCGTTCTTCTCATTTTTTTTCCGTTCTCAAACACTACCTAAGAGAACTACAAGAGCACATGAGGGGAGACACAATTATTCCACTTATTCTTAGGGGCTAACATAAATATTTATTTTCCTTCTCTAACACAACACATCAATCCTCTTCCTTTTTTTTCTCCTCTCTTTGTCCTCCTACTCCAACTTTAATTTTGTAGTAGATACTTTCAAATAAATTTTTAGGAGCCATTAGATCAAGTTTCGAACTTATTATAAGAGTTTTGAATTAACAAAAATTAACATAGTCCCGTTGGAAATGACGCATGACTGTCAAAATTCGAAATAGTAGAATTAAGATTTAATATATTTTTGCTGCCAACAATATGTGAAGATAAGATTAATATTACGATAAATGTGTGGTTAGTCATATCTTTACTAAACACATGACCGGTTTTGAAGAAGTGCAATGGGTGCAATCGTACTATGTCTTCCGAATTCATAGGGCTCCAAATTTTTTTATACGTATATGTTATATATTATATATTTATATTTATTTATATATAACTACATATAAAAAAACAAGTAAAATTAATTTTTGGACCCATGTTTTGCTAACTTTTTGTTATATTTTTTTACAATCAATATTTTGTAGGCCCAACTATTCTAAGAAATTTATAAATATAATTATAGGACAAATGAGTAGTTGAATAATTTTTCTTAGTTTATGTTGATAATTTAATTTCATAATTTTTTATTAGGAAAAAATATATGAGAACAAATAGATGGGTGAAAAACAACCTATAACAATAAATGGTTCTTGGAGCGCAAAGAATCATACATTGTAATATGTTTTCTTATGATAAAAGTGATCGAAAACCATTACTTATCTACTGTCTTCGTTAGTGACAGAAAGAAATTATTCAGAATCACTTTTAAAAACAGGTTTAAATTCTTAATCAACCTGGTTCTTTTGTTTTTATTTCCATGTTACCGATTTGACATATTAATTTGGTGAAATCCAAATCAAACAAGGATCAGGAAAGATTTTCTAATTGATACCATTATCCTTAGATGGATCTCATTAAAGATTCCAAAGATCAGTAATATAGTATTACTTATTAAACATTATTCGTATGTTCTTATATATTTATTGGTTAGGGAATCTATACATGTAATAAAAAAAAGCTAAATTACAATTTCATACCCTCAATTATTCAAAATGTTCAACTAAACACCTCCAACTATATAAGAATTATTATGTTGATACCAAAATTTTAAAAAAGACAAAACTACCCCTTCCTTCCAAACCCCCACATCCCCTGCCCCCCCCCCCCCCCCTCCCTTCTCCGGTAGCACCCCCCTCCCTCTCCGGCCACCCGACTCCTCCGCGACCGCAACCCCCCCCCCCCGTACGACACCCACCACCCCACACCTGCCCCCTGCCGCCCACGTCGCCACCCTGCTACAGCGTCCACCGTATTGATTTGAGTTGGTTTTATGTGCATATCGCATGCGGAGTTCGATGGACCATGTGTTCGTTCAGAGTAGTACTGGGATTGCGGGATTGGAGCGATAATGCCGTCTTTCTTTGTCTGATCGATCGGATGATTTGGAGAGCAAGACCTGCTCGCACGGTCATACCAATTGAGTAGATCGTGCTTCGCATCGGACCACGGATTCAAGGGATCGGACGTATCGGCAAGGCAGAGTGCTTAGCGGATTCAGACTTGGTGAGTGGGCTTTGTCCCTTCTCCTTTACTACTTCATGCCTAATAATATGGAACACATGTAATGGTTTGAACACTTGGAACTCAAACATTGGAATCACCGTACTGTGGCGTGCACAGAGTGTGCGTCGTTTGGTTGGATATGATTTGTGGCTTGAGTCGGTCTTGCGTTGGACAGTTGGAGCTTGAGTGGATCATCTTGGTTGGAATATCGAGGCACTTCGAGCGAGCGAGTGTCACGTCCCAGTCCCGAAATACCGAGGGACTAGCCACGTGGCAATGGCCAGCAGCACAACTCCAATAGGCAAACCCAATTTAATGGATCCGTTAGAGTGCACTTAAGCTATAACAAATATAAAAGCAAGTCTATACCATCTATCTCAGAATAATTCTAATCTCATCCACAGAAAGAAATATAACTCAATATGATAGACTAATCAAGATAATAGATAAAGGAAATAGTCCATCATTAAGTCAACATATGTAGTATCTCGGGGAACAACCTGATAAAATAAGAAAAGAGAATAAGTCAATACATAAGTCCATGAGTCAAGATATGAAATAACTGTATGCATATATAACTGAGTATGTAACAGAATACTCAGGAGAAATTCTCTGGCACAACCTCGTCCTCTGGTGCCAGTACTGCTCCAGCGTCAGCTCCTGTCCCGTATATCTCGGGGTAATCCTCCTCTGTTGTACCTGGGGACATAATCCAGGTCCTCAGGGGACATAACAAGGTACAATAAACACTCAAGCCAAATGAAATACAGTATAAAAATAGGTCCTCAGGGCAAGCTATGTAACTAGCTAAGTGAAATACAAATGAGAGCATCACTAGTACTCAGGCTAAAACCACTACAAGCTCTGTGTTGGGTGCAGTGCCCCGCTCCGCGTTGGCACTATGTATAAGAGATATCGATTTGCTAACTCAAAAATAATATCTTCCTTAAGAGCTTTGAAGCAGAAGATGACTGATCTAGATGAGTGGACAGAAACTTTATTCTCTGATTCTTGTACATCTTAATAATGAATCTGAGTTTTTGAATTGCCTGTTTGCTTAATAAGATAAGTTTGCATGAATGATAGAACGAGAACCTGTCTGCCTAAAAGAGAGAGAACCATTGCCATGCTAAGTATAAGAAATATTGCATGCTAGTTACACTGACACAGTTATCGAACGAACCTTGCCATGCTAAAGAAAGAAAGAGTAGAACTGCATGCTAACTTGAAGAGATAAATAGACCCGTGCCATGCCAGCTTAAATCATAGATCGTTCATATGTTTGCTTGTCATCGTGTATATAATTGCTTGTCTGGGATGCAAAAGCTTTTGATGAAATGTATGCTCGTTTTGTTATAAGAGTAAATGCTTGTCTTGTTTGTGCAGAGACTAGTAGCATATCCTGATGTTCCAGTCCTACATGATCTAGGGGGTGCGGCTATTAGATAAGAGATATGTGGATCGAAAGCTTGTATTGTCACGGTGTGTGTGTGTTATAAGATGTGATATGCTTGTTATCAAGGAGCTTGCGGGGGATGGAGGCTAAACGATAAGTTGGGAGACAAATATTGCGCCCTTAGTTCGGGGCGTGACTATTAGAATGGTGGATGCAGATTAATGGGGTGAGACTAATAGTGCGTCCCGATGTTCCGGTCCTACGGGATCTAGGGGGACGTGGCTATTAGATGGAAGGCGGTGCTTCTATTGGGAAGAGTTTGTGTTAGAGAAGTTAGCTTGTTCATGGAGATAGCTACATTCAGGTAGTTAGGGAGATGCTAGGCTAGCCTTCTTGCATACTTAACTGTTTGATGCAAAGACCGACAGGGAAAGAGAACCATATGTTTATATATGCATATATTGCTAACTTGTATGTCTGCTGCAGGGATAACCGATCGACAAGGGGTAAGAAACACAAAGAGTATATATATATATATATATATATATATATATATATATATATAGCCTGCTTGTTCATGAACATGTGCATCTTAGAGTTTATCTAATAGTGTTTCATGCATTTGCATCGGTCGGACAATGGCTATTAGTGCAGAGCTGAACCATGAGTCACAGCTGCTAATAGTATCAGATAAATGAGTCATTGGTTCGCTGGATTACCGCTACTGATCATGAGTTTCTCAGGGCCCGACATCTTATTGATAGTTCAACTTGTGTGCTTGATTGAATGATAGTTCCTGAATGCTGCATTGACTCTAGAGTTCTTAAGTATTGCTCACGAGACACGCTGCGCACACCTTGATTGGTACATCGTGCTTGAACTGTTTGTCTTGTATGCTTGGTTGTATTGAACCGAATTCTGTTTTCAAATATGTTTCCAAAAAAGAAGTAATATGACTCCGTTCATGTGCTGCATGTAACGAACATAGGTAAAACTAGAAAGATCACTAGTAATATAATATTTTATAACATGATTACTTAGTGTTGGTTTTAGTTAATGTTGCTTCTATTCGTTGATTTTAGACTCACCAGTACTTTCTCCAAAGTGCTGACCCACTAACAGTTTACTTCTTCGCAGGTGCTGGATCGTCCGAGGAAGCGATAGCCGTGCCTCATCCCCATGACCAAAAAATCTGGTTTTGATGCCTTGAGCTGTATCGATTGCTTTAAGCTGCTTTTGTATAGAGGGGCATAATGTATGGAATGATGCCATTGTATTCAGAGAACCTCATGCCTTGATTTGCCCCGTTTACTCAGATGGATTATTGTTTGCAACACTGTCCCTCCGCTGCATACTCGATCGATTCGATGATAGCCACAACTTTAATGATGTTGCCTTGTGCGGGCACAATTTCAGGCTCGCACGGCATCGCATCCCGATGACAAACGATAATACGCCCCACGGGAGCGCCGGGGCACGGTGATTCGCGTCCGGCGGGGGCATTGACGGGACCTTCATGATCAGGGCATGACATCGGGGAGCCCAAAGCAGCAAGTAATATCACGTAATGGGCCAAGCTCTGATATAGAGACTAAAGCACCTCAATAATAAAGTATATATATATATATATATATATATATATATATATATATATATATATATATATATATATATATATAATTATCCTGTAGCCTGTGTGTATCTTCACACCCAATGTAATCACACGTCTTATGTCCACGATGTCACATGTCCATAACACGCAAGATCATGACCTCTAGCTAATACAGCGAGTCATAATGATATCTAAGTATATGCAAGTCTCATGTCACGAATCCTGTAAGCCTATAGAGAATCACCATGAATAACTCAGGAAAGATTCGGTCACATGAATAGTATCAAGTGTCATATGGTATGACGTACTTGGTAAAGCAAGCACGTAAAAATATATAGGATCGTGGTATCAACTCTCTAAGTGACGTTACACGACTCCGCGTACGGCGTGGACACCCGAATCTTGTTCGGACGTTAAGCTACGTCTCACGGTCCTAAGTTGAATAGGTACAACACAGAAGTATATAGAAATAATACAAGCAAAGAATAATACAGAATCTACTGCAAGTTGGCAAGGTACACTTGTCTGGGTTCTGAGCTCCGTCAGTTACTCCGATATAAGTAGAATCTCCAAGTACACCTTCGGATGCTATAACAAACATCACCATTGCTCTCAAAAAACTTGAAATAGTTAGGATTGACTACCCATAAGTCCAATTTGGATACAGGGGCAAAATTGACAGTTTCTAGTCAAAGTTGGGCTCCACATGTGGCCCACTTCGCACCGAAAAATGTGCCAGAAACAAAGTTATCCAAATTTGTCAAACATAGTGTCTAAGAGTTCAGAACGATGATATTAATCTAATGGAATGTCCAGAACAGGATTTCGATGAGCCGATCACGAAATCACCCGTCAATTGGAACCGTAGGGACCATAAAACGGTGTTTTGTCAATGTTCTCAGAATCGAACCAAACTTGGGTCACAGGACCAGCGTAACGCTACGAATCAGATGGCGCTAGTTTTGTTGTGAAACGACAAACAAACACAAAATTATGATGAGTGTCTGAACATGCCGATACGGTGCTTTTCGACGGATACTCGTTGATTCTGCTGTGTACGCACATCCAAATTAACTTTTGTAAAATCTCACACGTTCGCGTTGACGATACGCATCTTTTGGTGCAATTCGCACACGACAAAGTCCCCTCGTTTAGCGGAACGTACCCCATTTCGAGAAAATCTGGGTTTAGAAAACTAAGTTTTTGACAGATTTCAACAGCAAATAAATCACAGCATACAACAAATTAAAATAAACTAATTAAAGAGATTAAATCTCGATTATGTTGTCTAAATTACTATTCAAGCAAAATTTAAAATTATTAACTAGGTTGGAAGAAAATCAGACATGGACATGGGTGGTTGGAACAGTTTCTGAACTACAAATTGGGTCATTTTTTCCTGTTTTGCGTTGCGACCGACATAGGGCACGATAGGTTAAACTAATTACACATGGTTCAAGGGGGTCATATGGTCTTCACATAGGATTCCACATGTCATTAATTGGTCTACTGTGCAGGGAGATACAGGAGCAAGAAGATGGGTACCTCATGATCGTTGTTGCTTGGGATTTGGGCAGGCTGTGCGGCGACGTCTTGCTGCGTACGGCGGCGACGGTCCAGCGGTCGTCGACGGTCGGGGATGGTCGGGGTGGTAGAGGAGATGATGGTGGTTGCTCTGAGGGTGGTGGTGTTATATATAGGGGTGAAGGAGGGAGGTTACGGGAAGAGGAAGAGGAGGGGGTGCGGCCGTTGATGGGGAGGGGAAGCAGGGGGTCGCGGCTAGGGGGGTTTGGTGTGGTGCCCCGTTCCCCCTATTCGGGGAGCGCGGCTAAGAAATACAAGATGGTATCGTTCGATCGGGATAGATTGAATCAAGAACTCATCCTCGTTATGGATTTGTCTCTTCGGAATCGATTCCCATATTCAGTGGACCGTGCCCCCGGGATCGACTTAGCGGCAGAGTCAGGAGGGACCTCTCCGCTGCATTCTTTTGTTGCCTAGTTTTCGCCGTCGCTTGTTGCTTTCGTGCCTTGAGTTGGTTTTCGGATTTGCTTGGGTTTTCTTGAACGGTTTCGATGGATTTCATTGCTTTCGTTCGTAGGACTACACTTCAATTCCGATAACAGAAAGAGAGGAAGAAGTACTGATCAGCTGTTCGTGGCAATGCAGGTGATCCAGCAGTAGGTGCCGCTCGAACGGACTCCTAAAGCACTTCTTTCCTTCTTTCTTCCAACTACCAAAGTGAGTGGCTACCAACCCGATTAGCTAGCCCTTCTTGCTAGTCTTCACATCTAAATCTTGTGTTCGTGCTTGCCCCGATCAATCGATACCAAGTAATAACTAAAGAACTACAAGATAATAAGGGAATAGACTTGGGTTATATTATGCTTGTCAGATGAAACTTGTGAACGGTCACTTACTTACATGCTTGCTCGTTTAGAATGTTCTTCATATGCATAAATGCAAGTTAGAATACATATTTCTTCTTAAAATTGTGCTATGTATAGAACTCATCTTGAATGCAATAACTCAACAGGAAGACTATGCAAAAGTAGATCTTGCCCTGTTATTGCCATGTGCCTGATATTGCCTTAAATGCTAACTTAGTGTACTGCGTTGATCACGGACAACTTGTGCACAAGGTCTTAGTTCCTGCGGACGGTCGCTGGGGCACTGGCACCGATCCGATCGGGACGGTACTCATGATAGTCGCCTGCTTCAGATGGAGTGGCTTGTGGCACCTCCTGTCCTCTGCGTCGCACGTCATTCCGTCCCGAGACTAGCCCGTCCATTATGGCAACGTGCCAGTGATCCCCTCGTATATTTAATGTCACGCCCCAGTCCCAGAAATATACGGAACTAGGCCACGTGTCACTGGCCAGCTGACACGTCACTAAGGGATTACCCAATTTAATGGACCCGAAGTGATGTGCTACGCTGTCCTAAAATACTACAAGTCTAAATACAGGTAAATCTATCTCATCCACAAGAATAACAGGGAAAGTGCTGAATATAAAGATGCTATAATCGAAATGTCATTTACAACCCAGATAAGGTCAGGTGGGAACAATCCCACTACAAAAAGTAGCAGAAGTGAAATAAGATAAACTAGCACAACATCCTCAAAGTATGTAGCTCCAACTCCAGTGTACTCAGGTAGACTCTGACGGCATCTCCTCTATCTCCATCTCAAGGGGATGTCCAGACTCCTGTCCAGGTCCAGATACTGTGGAGTGGAGTGTCTCAGCTAAACCTGGCAGGGAACCAGGTCCTCAGAGGGACGTAACAAGATACAGGAAAACAACATGCCATGTGTGTAAATACTGAATAGAAATTACTGAATAAAACAAATACAGTGTGCTAACCATCTATGTGAAATGCAATTTGAGACAACCTAGTACGTATGGGAAATGTGTGGCTAGACATATGCTGACGTAATTCACCAATCTGTAGTGACAGGCTAGTATATGCCACATATGCCCCCGTTCAAGGGCACTATACAATTTTCCATCTACGATGAGAATGGTCACATGAATACATATCTATATCATCCGTATCACTCCGTCGAGTGCGGCACATGGTAAAGAGGTGGGTGTCCCATACGTATTTTAGTTGTTCTCCCCTCCCAATGTAACTAAATGTCAAGTCGTATATTTCCTTAATTTATTCTAATCCGTGATGCGGGTCACACGTATTGGTAGCAAATCAAATACGCAGCTCGCATCCCAATATGCATTGCAACCATGTTGCGTGTTCCCGTGATAGGTCTAGGAGAATATTATTATACTCTCATAATTATTGGGAGTCTGTAATATGATTTTAATTGTCAACAAATCAACTGACTGTACCCAAGGCAGTCTCAGGTAATCATGGTATATGAAATACAGAAATAAGAGCATATAACAATATTGAGAATTTAAACAGTACTTGGCAAGGTATACTTGCCTACTCCCTGATAGTATTTTTGATAACCTGATCTCGCAGTCAGGTTTGAAGGTGCTGGTGACAGGAGGTCACTGGCTGTGTTGGAACTATTTCCTGTTAAAGATACAGGGTTCGTGAATATCGTGGTATAAAAAGTATACACATCTATATATATATATATAGTATATATTTATACACATAGATATAGCATATAATATATATAATATAGATATATATATGTAGATATAATATATGTATAGTAGTATAGCATATAAAGAACAGAAAAAATGCAGGTATATAGTAGCAGGGTATATCCACTGATATAGATATATAATACTATAATATTTAGCAGGGTTTATCCACTGTTAATATAAAATGAAATGACAGAACAGAATTTAAATATATATATAAATGCTGTACTATTCAGCAATATAAATAATATCAGGGTCTATATGTGTGACCACTGTCATATATAATAATATATATAGTGAATTTAAAGACAGTGCAAGAATTAGAAATATATAAATATAAGCTGTATTATCCAGCAATATTATCAGGGTCTATAGGTGACCACAGTTATATATAGTAGTATATATACCAGTGTATATATAACACTGATATTTATATACATATAAAATAAAAGGAATACACTGCATATAAATAATAAAAATAAAATGCACATTATGTATATATATATACTGTGTATATTCACAGTAATATAATAATTATAATATAGTGTATACTATATACATATATCTGATATATATATATACATAGTATAAATACATAGATATAATAATTATTACATAACATATATATAGTTATATATATTATATACCTATATATATACATAGTTGTACATATATGAGTATATATGTAGATATATATATACATATACATATTAAATACATATATTAAAATAAACAAAATATATATATATATAAGTAAATATATATACTGTTTTTAGTAAATACAGTAATAATAATAATAATAATAATAATAATATATATATATATGATAACATATTGATATATATATATATACATATATATATATTTAGAAATTAATATACCTATATATATAATTATACATATATACATATAAATATACATATATGTATATACATATATATATATATATACATATATAGAAAAATAGATATATATACATATATTTGGTAAATATATATAATACTATAATATACAGTATAATACACTGTATAAATAACAGTATATATAATATATATTAATAGTATAATACACATATATATAATTATACACATAAATATACATATATATATACATATATATATATACATATATATATATATATACATATAGGGATATATATGTAAATACGTAAATATTAGGGTTTAGGAATTTACCTACTGACAGGTGGGGTCTACTGGCCGTCGACGGCAGAAGGACGGCGGCGGAGTCGCCGGCGGCTGGCCGGAGAGTCGCCTGCAGTAGCAGTAGCTCCTAGCAGCAGCAGCAGCAACAGCAACTTGCGGAGGCTGCCGGCGGCCGGGGAGTGGCGGAGGTGGCCGGGCAGGGTGGGGAGACCGTGGAGGGAAGGGAGGCGGTCAGGTTGGTGGTGGTGGCGGAGGTCCACGACGGCGGTGGCGGTGGCTGGAGGCCGTCGGAGGTAGGGGAGGAATCGCGGAGCAGTTAAGGGAGGAGGCTTGCGGGGAGTTTGCCGGCGGCGGAGGGTGTCGTGGGGCGGTGGGGGCAGGTCAGAACGGTGGAGGAGGAGGTGGCGAGGCGTTTGGTGGTGGTGGCGGTGGTCGGCGACTGCTATGGCGTCGGTGGTGGGCGGTCGGAGGGGAAGTAGCTGCTGTGGTAGTGTTGGGGAGTCGGGTCTGCGGTGGCTCAGGGCGACGGAGGCGGTGGCCAGAGAGGGTGGCGATGGACGGGGAGGTAGCCGGGGGAGGGGCGAGGTGTTCGGCGGTGGTCCGGTGGCCGGAGGGTGGTCGGAGGGCCGGTGGGGTGTGTTCGGGAATGGGGCTGGGTAGGGTTTAAATAGGATTAGGGTTTAGGACATGTTGGGTATTAATTGAAATGTTAGGGGTATTTTAGTAAATTAATTAATAAATATCTAATTCAAATAATTATGGATAATGATCTGATATTTTGTGGGTCCTACTCCACCTATTCAATAACCAATGAGGTGTTGCCACCTCACATGGAAATTTTTGCATAAAAACCCTTGACTTTTCATAAATTGCATAAAAGTCCAAATATTGGGAATTTGCGCAATTATGCAATTTGTCTGGAAAATCACCTGGTTCTAAAAATTACTAAAATTCACAGAATTGAGGAAAATTGCTGGGGAAATGTCCTGGGCTGTGGGGATGAGCCTGGGCAGGGTCAGGGTCTGATTCTGCAGGTGATACGGGTCACCGTATTTATTATTTAATAAATACTGCGCACGGTGTTCACTAATTATTCAGGGGCAGTTAGGGTCATAATTTTTCTACGGTGTCAATACGATAATTGTAATACAATTAGTGTAGAATATTATCGTATTTTTGGTTGGGCAAAACAGGTGCCTACTGGTCCTCAAATCTCTAGGGTACAGAGGTTGGTAAAGAGCAGAAAATTAAATAGGAATTAAATACGTACGTTTGTAACGATATTTGTGCGACTAAAACGAAGCACAAAACGAGGTTTCTGGGAGTTGCTAAAAATACGGAAAATATAGTCTAGCAAGTCTAGGGCAGGGATGTGAAATTAGTTTAGGGTTAACAGCTAGTGTGGTGCCCTAATTAATTGTGTAATGAACAGGTGCACAATCAATAGAATATATTAATAATAAAATTTTTTAAAAAGTTACACTAATTCTAATTAACTAAAAAAATATAATAAAATTCTGAAATCTGGTCGAGGGAGTTTACAATCTACCCTCCTTAGAATATTTCGTCCTCGAAATAAAAATACACATATAATGAGAACGAAAGATTTATATTAAGAAAGATTAAGTTTGAAATATTGGACATACCCTGATCTGGAAATAGATGGGGGAAACATTTATCGAATATCCTCTTCCCGTTCCCAGGTGCATGATGTTTTCATGCAATATGAACTAGAGGAACGTAATACAACGTATGGTAGGTAACGGAAGTCATTCTAAGAAAAAAAAATAAGAACAGTGTTAAACTGCAATCTAATCTATTAATAGGGTTTGGTAATTCCCCAAAAACTATAGAAATGGCTATGGAAACAATATACTTCATATTTATACTATATACGAGGTTTCTTCTTTCCGAAATAAGGAAAGACGGAAAACAGTAATCAAGAGTTAAAGGGGGTAATGGATTAGAAGTATGGAGATTCAAGGCGTTAAAAGAATTCAATGGGAATTGTCAAGGCAGTTGTGGATGGAAATGCTATTCTGGTACTCCCTATTCACATATTCGTATTAGCACATTTATGTAGCTGATACGATATGCGCAGAGGTAAGTACATCTGTTTATTAATCACTATATATTTTAATCCACTTAAAGTAGTTATGCGAAGGCGAACCAAGTGTATTATGGTTGATCAGACCGTCATACATTGATTCTGAAATGTATTAATGTAGTACTCCAATAATACATTTTTAATGAACAAGCTTGATAAAGAATAAGCTTGCAAAACTAGGCTATAATAGCAGAGCATAATTTAAGGTAGTATAGCAATTATAAGTACGCTAGATTAGGATATGAGAAGTACAAAATAATTCAAATTCACAAAAAGACAAGATTCTATAATCTCTAACTTCTAGTCTAGGTTGCTAGTTGACCCAAAAGAGGTGTGGTTTTCTAAGTTCTACAACCTTAATATACATTATAGGTTGTCCGTATTTAAGCACATGACTTGTATCCAGAGCGTACCTCTTTAATTGGAATATGTGGAAGACGTCATGTACTTCTTCCAATGTCTGAGGTAATGCTATCTTGTAAACAACTTCTTTGATGCGTTCCAACACACCAAAGAGTCTGATGTACCTCGAGCTTAGTTTTCCTCTTCTTCCAAGTCTGATAGTTTCTCGGGTAGGTGAAAACACAAGATTAGAAGTTACTGACTACCCTAATAAGTCATGTATATCAAATCTAATTTGGAAACTACCTGTAGTATTCAGCTATTACTACATTCACATGTTTTGAGCCTAACAATCAACGTCTAGCAATCTACCTAGATGTGTTTGCTTAATCCTGATATCCGAATGGGTAACTTGGTGGTCTAAGGATGACGCTTCTCTTTCTGTAGTCTAGGATAGCATTTGTACTTGGTTTAGCCAGTCCATGTCTAAGACTACGTCAAAGTTTGGTATTGAAAGTACCGGGAATCGCGTTCTCATTACGCTACTATACATGACTACTAGCATGCTTTAGTAATGTTGGTAACTGGAACAATGCCTCTTCCGGTAAACCTGGCTATTTGCATGGGTACGAAACTACTAGATGTGAAGACAGTGTAGCTCTAGAATCAAATATGCGGTTTGCTGGTAATAATGCAACTATAAGGGTACCTGAAATGGTTTCATCTTCCGGTTCTTCTGCAACTGCAGCTAGTGCAAAGGCCTGCTCGTGCCTTCGTCTAATGGTTTATTGTCTGGCTAGGTAGTACTGCGTGTCTTGGGTGGCTAAGGGTGGTCCCCTCTGAAATCTTCCAGATGCTGGGGAATGCTGACCTCTAGTAGGAGGTTGCATTCTCTGGGCTGGTGCTGCTGGTCCTTGCCCAGTCCGAAGTGTTGCTTCTCTGTGTTGTGGGCAGTCTCTGGCCCTATGTTGATTATCTCCACAAATCAAGCATAGTCTATACTTCCTTCGACAGTTTTTGGCATAATGTCCTTTCCTGCCACAATAGTGACAAGTCGGAAGTTCCTTGTATTGATATGGCCCTGTCTTGTGTTGTGCCTGATTTCCCAGGTGACGGATTGGTCCTCCTGCTCCTGTCTGGTCTATGGCTGATATGGTTGGATTTGAACATCTTGCTTCTCGACCAATGGCTTCTTGTATCCTTGCCTCTGAAAGAACTTCTTCGTATGAAATCCTCGACTGTGCCGTAGTATGCCCCTGGAGTTCGGAGGTAAGGCCGTGATGGAACTTCATAGCCTTTTTCAGCTCATTAGGTATTAAGATGGCACCGAATTGACTTAGTCGACTGAATTCTGTATCATAAGCGTCGACGGTCATATTTCCTTGTTCCAAATGCAGGAACTGGGAGTACAGATCATCTCTGACTGTGGCTGGGAAATATTTTGCATTAAAATATTCCAGAAATTCCTCCCAAGTATGGTTCTTGCCCGTACTGCGCTCTATAGATTCCCACCAGTGATGGGCGTTGTCGAGGAGTAGGGTCCTTACTGCGGTCATCCATAGGTCAGGGTAAAGTTATGAACCTTCTAGCAGTATTTCCGTGTTGGAGATCCAGTCTGAGATCTTTTCCGGAGTTTCATTGCCCTTAAAGGTTCTCGGGCTCATCCGGCTAAAGCCTTGAACAGTGCTAGCTGGTTGGACAGGGGCTGGTACTGAGGCAACTGTCCTTTCCAGAACCGTCATTAGGCATTGTCTCAGGACTTCAGTCTGTTGCCACTGAGCCTGCAATATGTCTTGGAACATCTGAGTTTGTCCCTCAAATTGTGGCATCAGGGCTGCGACAACTGGAGGTGGAGACAAAGGTATCTCGGCCTGCAGTGTTGGTGCCTGAGAAGTTTGCCCTTCTTGCTGGACTGGTGTTGCTTCCTGGGTCGGATCTTGGTGAAGGTACGAGGTTGTTGGATTGACCAGCATCCTTCTCGGAGATTGGTCTCTCGGGATTGGTGTCCCTTGGACATCTGGCGAGAGGTCTGTTGCTTGGTCAGTTCCATCAATCGCAGTTTCCCCGGGTATGTCCATATTTCTGAAAAGAATTAAAAAATTTAGAAAAGTACGAAGGACTTAATAGATGATAATCAAGCAGGATACGAAATTTATGGATGGAGTCAGTGTGGATGAGACCTAGTATTCCTATCCTATTGCAGGTTTGCTGAACATGATATCATGTTATTAGCAATTAACTCGACCTGCATGGGCCACCACTAAAACCGTGTCATGCCCCAGTCCCAGAAATATACGGAACTAGGCCACGTGTCACTGGCCAGCTGACACGTCACTAAGGGATTACCCAATTTAATGGACCCGAAGTGATGTGCTACGCTGTCCTAAAATACTACAAGTCTAAATACAGGTAAATCTATCTCATCCACAAGAATAACAGGGAAAGTGCTGAATATAAAGATGCTATAATCGAAATGTCATTTACAACCCAGATAAGGTCAGGTGGGAACAATCCCACTACAAAAAGTAGCAGAAGTGAAATAAGATAAACTAGCACAATATCCTCAAAGTATGTAGCTCCAACTCCAGTGTACTCAGGTAGACTCTGACGGCATCTCCTCTATCTCCATCTCAAGGGGATGTCCAGACTCCTGTCCAGATCCAGATACTGTGGAGTGGAGTGTCTCAGCTAAACCTGGCAGGGAACCAGGTCCTCAGAGGGACGTAACAAGATACAGGAAAACAACATGCCATGTGTGTAAATACTGAATAGAAATTACTGAATAAAACAAATACAGGGTGCTAACCATCTATGTGAAATGCAATTTGAGACAACCTAGTACATATGGGAAATGTGTGGCTAGACATATGCTGACGTAATTCACCAATCTGTAGTGACAGGCTAGTATATGCCACATATGCCCCCGTTCAAGGGCACTATACAATTTTCTATCTACGATGAGAATGGTCACATGAATACATATCTATATCATCCGTATCACTCCGTCGAGTGCGGCACATGGTAAAGAGGTGGGTGTCCCATACGTATTTTAGTTGTTCTCCCCTCCCAATGTAACTAAATGTCAAGTCGTATATTTCCTTAATTTATTCTAATCCGTGATGCGGGTCACACGTATTGGTAGCAAATCAAATACGCAGCTCGCATCCCAATATGCATTGCAACCATGTTGCGTGTTCCCGTGATAGGTCTAGGAGAATATTATTATACTCTCATAATTATTGGGAGTCTGTAATATGATTTTAATTGTCAACAAATCAACTGACTGTACCCAAGGCAGTCTCAGGTAATCATGGTATATGAAATACAGAAATAAGAGCATATAACAATATTGAGAATTTAAACAGTACTTGGCAAGGTATACTTGCCTACTCCCTGATAGTGTTTTTGATAACCTGATCTCGCAGTCAGGTTTGAAGGTGCTGGTGACAGGAGGTCACTGGCTGTGTTGGAACTATTTCCTGTTAAAGATACAGGGTTCGTGAATATCGTGGTATAAAAAGTATACACATCTATATATATATATAGTATATATTTATACACATAGATATAGCATATAATATATATAATATAGATATATATATGTAGATATAATATATGTATAGTAGTATAGCATATAAAGAACAGAAAAAATGCAGGTATATAGTAGCAGGGTATATCCACTGATATAGATATATAATACTATAATATTTAGCAGGGTTTATCCACTGTTAATATAAAATGAAATGACAGAACAGAATTTAAATATATATATAAATGCTGTACTATTCAGCAATATAAATAATATCAGGGTCTATATGTGTGACCACTGTCATATATAATAATATATATAGTGAATTTAAAGACAGTGCAAGAATTAGAAATATATAAATATAAGCTGTATTATCCAACAATATTATCAGGGTCTATAGGTGACCACAGTTATATATAGTAGTATATATACCAGTGTATATATAACACTGATATTTATATACATATAAAATAAAAGGAATACACTGCATATAAATAATAAAAATAAAATGCACATTATGTATATATATATACTGTGTATATTCACAGTAATATAATAATTATAATATAGTGTATACTATATACATATATCTGATATATATATATACATAGTATAAATACATAGATATAATAATTATTACATAACATATATATAGTTATATATATTATATACCTATATATATACATAGTTGTACATATATGAGTATATATGTAGATATATATATACATATACATATTAAATACATATATTAAAATAAACAAAATATATATATATATAAGTAAATATATATACTGTTTTTAGTAAATACAGTAATAATAATAATAATAATAATAATAATATATATATATATGATAACATATTGATATATATATATATACATATATATATATTTAGAAATTAATATACCTATATATATAATTATACATATATACATATAAATATACATATATGTATATACATATATAGAAAAATAGATATATATACATATATTTGGTAAATATATATAATACTATAATATACAGTATAATACACTGTATAAATAACAGTATATATAATATATATTAATAGTATAATACACATATATATAATTATACACATAAATATACATATATATATACATATATATATATACATATATATATATATATATATACATATAGGGATATATATGTAAATACGTAAATATTAGGGTTTAGGAATTTACCTACTGACAGGTGGGGTCTACTGGCCGTCGACGGCAGGAGGACGGCGGCGGAGTCGCCGGCGGCTGGCCGGAGAGTCGCCTGCAGTAGCAGTAGCTCCTAGCAGCAGCAGCAGCAACAGCAACTTGCGGAGGCTGCCGGCGGCCGGGGAGTGGCGGAGGTGGCCGGGCAGGGTGGGGAGACGGTGGAGGGAAGGGAGGCGGTCAGGTTGGTGGTGGTGGCGGAGGTCCACGACGGCGGTGGCGGTGGCTGGAGGCCGTCGGAGGTAGGGGAGGAATCGCGGAGCAGTTAAGGGAGGAGGCTTGCGGGGAGTTTGCCGGCGGCGGAGGGTGTCGTGGGGCGGTGGGGGCAGGTCAGAACGGTGGAGGAGGAGGTGGCGAGGCGTTTGGTGGTGGTGGCGGTGGTCGGCGACGGCTATGGCGTCGGTGGTGGGCGGTCGGAGGGGAAGTAGCTACTGTGGTAGTGTTGGGGAGTCGGGTCTGCGGTGGCTCAGGGCGGCGGAGGCGGTGGCCAGAGAGGGTGGCGATGGACGGGGAGGTAGCCGGGGGAGGGGCGAGGTGTTCGGCGGTGGTCCGGTGGCCGGAGGGTGGTCGGAGGGCCGGTGGGGTGTGTTCGGGAATGGGGCTGGGTAGGGTTTAAATAGGATTAGGGTTTAGGACATGTTGGGTATTAATTGAAATGTTAGGGGTATTTTAGTAAATTAATTAATAAATATCTAATTCAGATAATTATGGATAATGATCTGATATTTTGTGGGTCCTACTCCACCTATTCAATAACCAATGAGGTGTTGCCACCTCACATGGAAATTTTTGCATAAAAACCCTTGACTTTTCATAAATTGCATAAAAGTCCAAATATTGGGAATTTGCGCAATTATGCAATTTGTCTGGAAAATCACCTGGTTCTAAAAATTACTAAAATTCACAGAATTGAGGGAAATTGCTGGGGAAATGTCCTGGGCTGTGGGGATGAGCCTGGGCAGGGTCAGGGTCTGATTCTGCAGGTGATACGGGTCACCGTATTTATTATTTAATAAATACTGCGCACGGTGTTCACTAATTATTCAGGGGCAGTTAGGGTCATAATTTTTCTACGGTGTCAATACGATAATTGTAATACAATTAGTGTAGAATATTATCGTATTTTTGGTTGGGCAAAACAGGTGCCTACTGGTCCTCAAATCTCTAGGGTACAGAGGTTGGTAAAGAGCAGAAAATTAAATAGGAATTAAATACGTACGTTTGTAACGATATTTGTGCGACTAAAACGAAGCACAAAACGAGGTTTCTGGGAGTTGCTAAAAATACGAAAAATGTAGTCTAGCAAGTCTAGGGCAGGGATGTGAAATTAGTTTAGGGTTAACAGCTAGTGTGGTGCCCTAATTAATTGTGTAATGAACAGGTGCACAATCAATAGAATATATTAATAATAAAAAATTTTAAAAAGTTACACTAATTCTAATTAACTAAAAAAATATAATAAAATACTGAAATCTGGTCGAGGGAGTTTACATTTAAACCTGTTGCAACTAATTTGTGTCTTCTTAGCAGGGAAGGTAGGGTAAGTAATGGCAGGTAGTTCAGACGGGCAGGTAAATATCACCGAGCGGTGGCAGGTTATTTCAGTGATTATTTTCTATATCTATTCCTTGCTGTAAAATGAACTAAGGCAAGATAGAAATCCACAAAATATGCATGCTTCATTAAAATAACGTGTTGATTGGTATAGTTGGGTTAGCTTGCCTTCACCAGTACGTTTCGATGTACTGACCCTCGTTGAAACAGGTTCCCCGCGCTAAGGAGAACCAAGCGAGGAGCAAGAGACAAACCCCCAATCCAGTCCAGCTGTAGGCACGCCTTGACCGTGCCACCTTTTGAAGCATTTTGAAGAAGAATCATTTTGAAGATAGAAGCTAGCAGGGGGACGACTATCGATTCCACGGAATC
This sequence comes from Iris macrosiphon, assembly GCA_036927795.1. Taxonomy (NCBI): domain Eukaryota; kingdom Viridiplantae; phylum Streptophyta; class Magnoliopsida; order Asparagales; family Iridaceae; genus Iris; species Iris macrosiphon. The sequence continues at coordinate 304,957,085 of JAYESA010000004.1, forward strand.
GGGGCGTGACATGTTGGTATCAGAGCACAGCTTCAAAGTTCCTTTGATTCTTGAACTGGAAAAGTTCCCTTAGCGATAAATTCCTGTACGAACTCCTGAACTTGTTAAGGCCAAAATGAGATACGTTCATGCAATAAGTCCATAATACCTTATGATCCTGATATAATTTACCTTCTTTTGAAGGAATTACGCAAGCGCAACCATCAGTACTAGCGCCAGGCGAGATACAGGCTCAGGAGAGCAGCTCCGGCACATCAGCTAGCTCTCGGAGCCAACGGGGCATGTCTCGATCAGATCCGCTTCAGCAGGTGATGCAAATGTTAGAAGTGCAACGACAGAGGGATGATGCTCGCCAAGCCAAGTTCGAGAGCACTCTAGAGGCTCGACTCTCAGTCCAACAAAAGCAGGTAGATACCCTGCAGCAGCTTGTTCAGACCCTGGCCTCCAACCATTCTGCCGCGACAACAGCTACGCCAGTGGAGAAGCCAGCGCTTGAAGTCGAGACACAGCTAGCACCAAGGACGAGGGAAGTGACTGCCTTCACCTTTGGTAACTTCAAGAAGGTCTGCAACACACCATTTAATGGGACTGAGGACCCGATCGTGGCCCTAGATTGGCTCGCCGAGCTTGAAGATCATTTTTCTCTCCTAGAAGTGCCAGAAGACAAGCGCGTCACATGTGCCCAATTACAGCTTCGCCTCAATGCGCACGACTGGTGGGACGTGCATCGACGATCTCTTTAACTTGGCCATGGAGAGGAGGCGATCGCGTGGATGACTTTTCGTGTCGCGTTTGAGGAGGAGTTTATACCCCCGCCTGTACGCCGTCAACGAGAAAACGAGTTCGTACAACTACGGCAGGGCAGCATGACGGTTAAGCAATACTCGGCCGAATTCAACAAACTGGCCAAATTTGCTAGTGCCTATCTACCGGATGCAGTGAGTCATGCCAGACGATTCGAGGGAGGGCTACGTCCTGGCATCCACGGGCACGTAGTCGTTCCGCAGTATCAGACGATAAGGGAAGTCTTAAACCATGCCCTTTCTCTCGAACCGTAGTATCCTCACGTTGCCGCCGGCGCTGTGCAAACCCCCAATCACAAACGCCAAGGCAACGATAGAGAAAACAACGCTGCAAAGCGTCAAAATAACGGTGGTCGTCAATGAGAAAATCAGGGGCAGCATTGCACCTTCTGCAACAAGAGAGGGCACACCGAGAATGTCTGTCGCAAACGGCTCGGCACCTGCCTCAGATGCGGCGATCCTGGCCACCAGATTAGCAGCTGTCCGCTCCTTCCACCTCAACCAAATCAGACTGCGGCAAACCAAACCAACCGAGCTGCGCCTCAGCAAGGGCGTAGTCAAGCTCAAGGCCGGGTCTATACCATGACACGGGAAGAAGCTTTGGCCTCGGACACCATGGTGTCAGGTACTTTGCTTTACAATAACATACCTGCTCGTGTTCTTTTTGATTCTGGTATAACACATAGCTTTATATCTACAAACTTTGCCATGGAGAACAATATAGAAATGACTCCGTTGCATTTAGATTTAAGTGTTAGCACCCCATCTGGTACAAAAATACCTGTCCGTTCAGTCTGTCAAGATGGTCACATCTGTATTGAAGGAAGGAAACTATCGTTGGATGTTTTAGTTCTTGATGTACGGGACTACGATATCATTTTGGGAATGGATTGGCTCGGCGCGTGCACGACAACTATAGAGTGTGCAGAAAAATGAGTCATTTTCCGTCTGCCCGGAGAAGCCGAGTTCTGTTACACTAGTAGTCCAGCGACAGATGCGACCAGGGCCTGCATGGTAATTTTGGCAAAATCTGCTCGACGAATGCTCTACACAGGCTGCGAGGGATTTCTAGCGTCAGTTCGGGACACACGACAGGACTACGCAAACGTTGAGTCTACTTTCGTTGAGGCGGAGTTCCCCGATATATTTCTGAGCGAACTACCCGGCATGTCGCTAGACCGAGAGATTGAATTCACTATCGACACATTTCCAAATACACAGCCTATTTCAAAGCCTCCGTACAGAATGGCCCCTGCAGAGCTGAATGAATTAAAGTGCCAACTTCAGGAATTACTTGATTGTGGGTTCATCCGTCCGAGCGTGTCTCCTTGGGGTGCGCCCGTGCTCTTCGTGAAGAAGAAGGACGGAATGCTACGCCTCTGCATAGACTACAGAGAATTGAACAAAGTCACAATCAGAAACAAATATCCTCTGCCACGGATAGATGACTTGTTTGATCAGCTACAGGGGGCAGTAGTGTTCTTTAAGATCGATCTTCGCTCGGGTTACCACCAGCTGAAGATTAAGACCGAAGACGTGCCAAAGACTGCTTTTCGAACCCACTACGGACATTACGAGTTTTCAGTGATGCCGTTTGGACTGATGAATGCACCTGCTGCATTCATGGATTTGATGAACCGGGTATTTCGGCCGTTCATCGATAAATTCGTGGTGGTTTTTATCGATGACATCTTAGTGTACTCGAAGACTAGGGATGAGCACGCAGGACACCTGCGGATGGTGCTGCAAACCCTTCGAGACAACAAGTTGTATGCAAAATTAAGTAAATATGACTTTTGGCTAGACCGGATATCCTTTTTGGGGCATGTCATCTCTTCGAAAGGCATTTCAGTTGATCCGAAGAAGGTGGAAGCCATTACGCAGTGGAAACGTCCGGAGTCAGCTAGCGATATCCGAAGTTTTCTTGGACTGGCAGGGTACTACCGCAGGTTTATACAGAATTTTGCTAGAATTGCTTCGCCCTTGACTCAACTCACACGGAAGGGTGCAAAGTTTACTTGGACGGACGACTGTGAAGCTTCGTTTACGGAGTTAAAGCAGTGCCTCGTCTCTGCCCCAATTCTCACTCTGCCGAACGGACCAGATGATTTCAAAATTTTCAGTGATGCATCGGGTAAAGGACTAGGATGTGTCCTGATGCAGCACGATAAAGTCATAGCCTATGCGTAGAGACAGTTAAAGCCTCACGAGATAAACTATCCGACGCATGACTTAGAATTGGCTGCAGTAGTGTTTGCGTTGAAGTTGTGGCGCCACTACCTTTATGGCGTGCCGTGTGAAATCTACACGGACCATAAGAGCTTGAAATATTTGTACACTCAAAAGGATTTGAATCTACGGCAGCGGCGATGGCTTGAACTTCTTAGCGATTTCGATATCATGATCAGATACACGCCTGGCAAAGGAAACGTAGTAGCTGACGCACTGAGTCGAGTGTTCGTAGGGAGCTTGCCTATCAACGATATGCTGCGCCGGGATCTTGAATCTGGGCATTACACTGAAAATAAGATATAAGAAGTGGGCGCAGGTAGCACGACTGTGCCTCGAACCTGATTTGCTACAAAAAGTGAAGGCCGCTCAGAATGACGACCCATTCCTGCAAAAGATTCGTGCCCTTATCTCAGTAGGAAAGGCGTCCGACTTTGCGGTAGGCACGGACGGGATGCTTTGAGTAAAGGGAAGACTGTGCGTTTCGAACGACCTGGCCCTCAGACAAGAGATACTCACGGAGGCTCACTATGCTAGTTATACTTCTCATTCGGGTAGCACTAAGATGTATCGGGATCTCCGCACGACATTTTGGTGGCACGGCTTAAAACGAGATATGGCGTAGTTCGTGTCGCATTGCATGGCATATCAGAGAGTAAAGGCCGAACACCAGAAACCAGGCGGAGAGCTTCAGAGCCTTGCTATCCCGGAGTGGAAATAGGATCATATAACGATAGATTTTATTGTTGGCTTGCCAAGGACGCAACGGGGACATGATGCAGTCTGGGTTATCGTCGATCGACTCATCAAGTCAGCTCACTTTCTACCTATCAAATCTACTTGGAGTGCCGACCGCCTGGCTCAGATATATCTCAACGAAATTGTTCGACTCCATGGCGTACCCGTTGTAAACTCCCTCACCCAAAATAGGTATTTTGTGTATATTTTATATTATTATATTTATTATAGATATTGAATTTATTTAGAGTATTCTCTTAGTTAATTAGAAAATAAATTTTTTTTAGTATATTTACTTATATAAATATTTATTTAGAATTATTTTTAGGCTATTTTAGATTATTGAGATTTTTCTATAATTTTTAGTTAATTAAAAACTAGTAACACTAATTTTCTAGGACTTTAAAGAATTTATTTTATATTCAAACTTAATTAAAAATATTCCAAAATTTTATTTTAGGTTCTAAATAGTCAAATATATTTTCTAGAATTTTCTGGGAATTTTCTGAATACTTTTAATATTTATTGGGAGTTATTTAGACTAATAACTAATTTTTAGGACTTGTAGAATTTATTGTGCAAGCCCAGGAATATAGAATGGACCCACATTATTTTCTAGGGTTTATAATATTATTATATATTTTTTGGAATTATTTCAGAATTTTTGGAAAAATGTTAGTATTTATTTTTAGTTAAATGGATAAAACTAATGTTTAGAGCTTCTCCTAATTATAGTAGTAAACTTATGAATATAAAATTATCCCAAATATTTTTTTAGGGTTTATAGGTTCAAAATATATTTTATGTAATTTTTTCAGATATTTATGATTATTTTTAATATTTATTTGGAGTTATTTAGATTTAAAATGACTTAAATAATATTTTGATAAAGGCAAATCAAAAACAAATAATATAACAAAAACCATCCAATCAGATCCTGACACGTGTCAGCCTAAAAATATCCTTTCAGCCGCAGGTACATCCCTATATATATATATTATATTATAACCCTAATTATCCCATTATTTTAGAGAGAGAGATTTTGGAGAATTGCCATTTAGGGTTCCTTCATCTTCCACAAGCCATTGTGCATAGCTTCGGACTCCAAACGAGGCCTAGTTTCTTGCGTTAGAAAGATATTGAGGTTAGATTTCTTATTATATAATTTATTTTATAAAATTATGAGTATTAAATTCTGTAAAATTCGTAGAGTACAGTATGTCCGAAAATAAACGTGTTTCAATATTTTCGCGATTCCGGGAGAACCAAGAATCAGAATCATGAACCGTTTAAAGTTTTGGAAAGCTAATATCGAGATAATTAACATATGTTTTTCACAAAATTTAATTTGAAGTATTTATATACTTTTAATTCTGCAGAACTTTTAGGTTAGAATTTAACCATCGGTGCACAATACAAAATTTGTATGTGCCATAATTCCCAAACAAATTTGAATTCGGACGAGTCGTAAATTCTAGCATATTTTTAATGCTGAAATCTATAGAAAATCATGCATAAAAGTCGAGTTTGTGTCGGTTGACTTTTCGGTCAACAGATCGCCTCGATTTGCGTGCCATGAGTCTCGAGTTGATAAAATTCAGTTTCTTTGGACAAAATTTAGGAATTAACTTAAAAATCAGAATAATAAGATTAAAATAGGATTTTAGAGTAATTATTCCAGAATTAAATAAATTAAAATAAATTATCTTTTGACGTGATAAATTTGTAATACATAGGCTATTTGGACTGTGACTTGGACTCTGATTCATACCAGCAGCAGGACCCCAGGCAAGATACCTTGCCAAATTGCTTACAGTATTTTGCATGCTTAGTATATTTCTGTATATTTATTGCATTTCTGTTTATTCTTGCATGTGTAGTTTTCTTTCAGTCATTATTATGTATTAGATATGTTGACACACACATGGCACTTAGTATCATAGAGGACAATCATTAGGCGTATGGGCTTTTAACCACTCTGGTAACACTGTAGTCACTAGCTCGCACTATGGTGGATCGTGTCTGATGGTCGCTACCCGAGAGGTATGTCGATTGATGGAGTCCGAGGGTCGCTACCCCAGAGGTATGTCGGCTGATGATGTCCACTGACGAGCGTGAGGTTGTGAGGATTAGATCGAGTAGCCTACCCTTGCCCATACGTCGAAAAGTTATCCTCATTTGCATTCATATAGATTGTCCTGTACAGCGTACTTATCTATTTTCAAATATGATGCATGTTTACTGTATTCAAATTGGCTCGTATTTTCTGTATCTTGTTACGTCCCTCTGAGGACCTGGTCCGCTGCCAGGTGTATCTATTCTTGAGTATTTACAGGAGCACAAATTGGATGGCTATATATGTTTCGTGGATGTCCTTTCTTCGAGCCCGTGATTGCTAGATGATGTTCTTATATGGTGTTGTTGTGTTGTACTTATTTTAATATTTGCTCTTACATTCGAGTTGGTAGTGGATTTGTTTCCATCCAACTATCATCCTTAGATATTTATGTTGACATCTAGTTATATAGATGCTGGTTATTATTTATATTGATTTTCTGTGGATGAGATTTAGATTGTACCCTATGACTTGTGACATATGTTTATACCACTTATGGATTAATTTCTATATTACAGCGTACGTGTGGATTTTGGTTTCCATATATTGGAGTTACCATATCCATGCGGCTGGCATGCTGTAAACCCCCAGATTTTTGTAAGATACTAAAATTAGGATTTTTCATAATTTTCTGGAATTTTCTGGGAATTTTCTGAAATTAAAAACAGGGTTTTGAATTATTACATGATTTTTATTTGATAATAAATAATATTAAAATATTATAAAAATAATATTTTTGGGTGTAAAATGGAAAACTGGACTTAGGATAATTTTTCTGGAATTTATCGGGCCCCGGACCTATTTTTAAATCACCTAAAACTATTTATTTAATTATTTATTTAATCATTCATTTATTTATTCATTTATTATTACTATTATTATTATTATTATTTATTTATTTTCTTTCCGGCCCAGCCCAACCGCTCCGGCCCGGCCCAGCCTATTGGGCCGAGCCCAGCCCGCTCCCAACCGGGTCGGGTCTCCCGCCACCCGACCCGCCCGTTAACCCGCCTCCCCTTCTCTCCTCTGCCCGCGTGACCCGCTCCGGCGTCCCCGCGTCCTCTGCTCCGTTTCCGACGGCCACGCCGCTGCCGCTCCGTTCGCTCACCTCCGCTCGCCTCGACCTCTCCTCCACGCCGCCCGCCATTTCCGGCCAGCCCCCTCCTTCCTCCACTATTTAATCTCCTCCCCCCTCACCTCCTCTCCCCTAGCCGGAGCCCTAAAAACCTCCGCCACCGCCCGTGCCACCTCGCCGCCGCCTCGTCGTGAACCGCCCGGCTCAGCCCCCGCCTCGCCGCCCTCTCCTCGACGCCTCAGCCTTCCCCTCAGACGACAGCAGCAGTGGCAGCAACACCCCCCTCGCCTGAGCCGCCTCCGGCCAGCCCGTCCTCCGCGCCGCCTCCGGCGCCGCCTCCCAGCTCCCCCGGCGAGCCGCCCTCGACCTCCCCGCCGCCGTGCCGTCCACCGGAGCCCCGCCACAGCTCCAAAACCCTAACCCTAACCCTAAGTTCTACTCCCTGTGTCGGACACGGACACGGGACACAGTGTCCGTGTCGTGTCGGACACGATTTTGCCCGATTTTTGGGCCCCGTTCAGGTGCGTGTATCTTCTTACTCGTAGTTCCGTTTTCGATTCCGTAAATTGCGTTGCGAAGCCTGTATGACCCTCTCGGTGCCCGGACAAACCACTCGGGGCATCGCGTCCTGTGGTGATCGCACACCGCGATCCAAAAACAGGATAAACCAGACCCTGTTTCACCCCGGAACTGAGTACGTCCCGCCAAACGGGACGACTTGGTCGCGTGCGGTCTTCACAGAGCCGTGCGCACCGTCGATACGGACGTGTGAGAATTCACGGAAGCTGATTCGGGTGTGCGTGCACACCGGAATCAACGCGTATCCGCGGACATCGCCCCGTATCCGACTTTTCTGCAATTTGCCCTAACTTCTTGTATACTCGTCAGATCGAGACGAAACTTGTACCATCGGACTCGTAGCGATACGCTGGTCCTGTGGGTCAAGTTTGGTTTGATTCTGAGAACGTTGACGAAATCGCGTGTCGTGGGCCCCACAGGCCCCGCTCGACGGGCGATTTTGTGATCGGCTCATCGGAATCCAATTCTGGAAGTTCCGTTGGGTTCGTATCAGCGTTCCTGACCCGTTGACACTAAGTTTGGTGAATTTGGAGACCGTTGACCTGGACACGTTTTTCGGTGCAAAGCGGGCCCACCGGCGGACCCCGTTTTGACCCGAAACTGCCGTTTTTGCCCTTGTCTCCAAATTGGACCCAAGGACAGGCGTTTCTAGCTATTTGACATCTTCCTAGCATGATGGTAATGTCTATTAAATCTTTTGGACTCATCTATGGAATTTCCCCAAGAACAATTGACTGGATCCAAACAACAGGCAAGTACCTGCACTTCAAGTTTAATCTTTATATTGTGATAGTTAATTCCCTGCTCTACTAGTACCCTTGATGATTACACATAGTGTTAGAATACTGGATTTTATGTCTTGGATACTGTATTTCATGTCTTGCTTTTCATGTCGGGTGGGAGAATACTAGAAGGCATGTAGTTTACCTTTCCCCCTATCATGTTTAATAGCTGTTGGTACGCGACTGTACCCTCAGCCGGATCTCGATTGTTCATGTTTAATAGCCGTCTATGATGGCCAGATTAGCCTTATAAACCCCTACATGCCAACTATGTATTCTAAAATAAACACAAGTTCACACAGATAGCTTCTGGTCTTGTTATAGTTCTTGCTGACTGTTGTAGTTTCATTTCCTGTCTCATTTATTTCCTGCTTTCTCATATTCCTATTTATAGCATTAACTCTGAGATATTGATGTTCTTCTATGCAACGTCCTCAATATGATACTCAAGTTAATTGTTATGAATATTTAGTTTAATCTTGTTGTGCATTGTGTACTTTGCTCCTTTCCTGACTGGATCCGTTGTTTTAGGCAATGATGAGGACTTGCCCCTACCTATTATGCCCACTATGAGTTAGCAGGTGACCCATATGAGGAGCCAGTTCCCACCCAGGAGGCTACTTCTGCAGAGTAGTTAGCAGTAGCTGCTTATTTATTTCCTTTCAGCATACACTCGGGTTTGTCCCCGATTTATCTTCTGGCTTATATTAACTGTGGATTTGGTTGTCACAGATTAAATGTTATAAAATCTTAGCATTCCTATTTCCTGTGATTATTCTTATATGTTCATTATTGTGGATGAGATAGATACTTATTGACCCCAGAAATGACCTAGACAGCGTACTACCGCCGACACTGCGGCGTAGGCTGGACGTGCCCACGCACTCGTGCCCGAATAACCGGGTGCGGGTCGTGACACATTTTTGTGGTGGCCCATGCAGGTCCAACGACTAAATTGTTCGATTTTAACTCAGGGATCGAACAGGCCTACAATAAAGCTAGGATAAGTTTATAGGATCTCATCTACTTGCTTGAATCATTTTTGATATCTGTATCGTATTCGAACTAATATAAACTTGCATCTTGCCTTGATTCCTATGCGTCTCTTATTGGTTATTTTGGATACAGGAAAATGGACCCACAAGCCAGCAACGAGGCTCATGCAGAAACACCACAAACCGTTGTGGTTACCCAAGAAGACGATGTGATACCAGTCGGTGAAGGCCAATCATCACAAGGCAGTCAAGCAAGTCAGCCTGCCTCAATAATCCATCAAGATGGCGTTCCACCCTCGACACAGCCTATTCCACCGATGTCTTCCTTCCCACCGGGACCACCTATGGACGAACAGCAGATGTTCCGCATGTTCTACATAATGATGCAAGCCTATCAGAAGGTTCAACAAGAAACTCAGCAAAACCAAGCGGAGAACTTCATCGACAGAATTAGCTCGGAGTCACGGAAGCCAAGCAGTTCAAATGCAATTACCTTCGACAAGGATGTTCTTACTGCAGCGTGACCTGTGGAGTGCACCACAAGGATCGAGTCCAGCCGGAAGCGGCCGTATGCGTCAGCACCAGACCAAGCACAACAGGAAAAAGCTGCAAAGCGACCACAGATGAATCCAACTCAAGGACAGAACCAACAAGCTCCCACTTGTGGCTATTGTCGAAAACAAGGTCACATTTGGCAGGATTGTAGAAAGAGACTAGGTGCCTGTCTATATTGTGGATCAGCAGCACATCAAATGAAGGACTATCCTGCTGCTCAAAGACGCACAACTGCACAAAAGTTCCAGTTCAGGCCAGGCCCCAGCAGCGCAGCAGAAGGCACCACCTCAAGAACACGGACAAGCTTACGCGATGACCGTGGAGAACGTGTAGACTCTTAGAGTAACTAATGCGCGTAAGTGATTCGTAGATATTGTTTTCTACTATTGTTCTAGCTTGTGCCTACTGGTTCGTGACCTCAGCCCCAACCTAGTAACTTTAAACTTGCTAATAACCTGGTATGCTTTTATATTTAATAACTGTAGAGATTGTAGAGTCTTCTGTTATTTTGCTTATTGTGTGAACTCCAATGATTTGTACTTCCTTTCATCATCATCTAGCGCACTAAAGTATGCCGTACTTGATTTATGCTGCTAGTCTATAGCCTAGTTTTGCAAGCTTACTCTTTATCGAGCTTGTTCATGACAAGTGTATTATTGGGGAGGCCCACAATGATACATTTCAGAATCAGTGTATTACGGTCTGATCAACCATAGTGCGCTTGATTCGCCCTTCGAATTAATACTTTACGTGGATTGAGATATAGTTGACTAGTATACTTGGCCCTAGATATTTCCGAGCATATCGTATCGATTACATAACTGTATTAATACGAGCATGTGAATAGGAATTACCGAGATAGGATTCAATCCACAATCGCTTGACAATTCCCACCTGAATACTTTAAAACGCCTTGATCCCGATATTTCTGTTCTATCACCCCACCCTTGAACTCTTTATTATTGATCTTCGTCTTCCCTTATTTCGGAAAGACGAAATCTCGTGCCTGGTATAAGTTAGTACATAGATAGTACTATATATGCCACAGGCCGATCACATACTTGAGGATTAAACTTTCGTAATTGAGGACATATCATATGTGACATGATCGGCGTTGAAAGTTCGAGGATTGAATGACATAGGTAAACATATTAAGGAATATTTTTCTTAAGGTATATAGTCTTTTGTGATGAATGGGTAAACTCTAAGTTGGGTAGCAATGCATTTGTCAACTCGAAAGGAATGTCTTTTGGATTGTGACCGAGTAATGTTAGATTGGAAGAAGCAAGCCATTTTAATTTTAAAAATTTAAAGGAGTGACTAAGATGATTAATGAATTGATATCGAGGACCCAATAGTTGTATCTTAGGTACATGATAATGCAAGTAAAATCATCAATTTGAATTTAGAGGGTAGAATTATAGAATTTTAGACTAGAACATCGGTGGACTACATTTAAATTATTTTTTCAATTTGATTTAAGAATTAAAATTTGAGGGTTGGACTACCTAGTTAGAACATTGAGGATGTGAATGGAATTTAAAGAATTGTAGCATATAATTGTGAATAGGAATACTATTGGACTCGAATCACTTCTAGAGGAATTAGAGGCAAAGTCATGTGCAAATCTTGAAAATGCTATATGGACTTAATCTAAAATCTGCCTGTGGGAAATTTGAGGAAGTAAGAAGTAATAACCATAGGTTAAAATTTTGATTGGAACAAGTAGTCGTCTTAAACTTTGAAGTGATTGCAGTGGATATGATTAGGCTTTTAATTATCGCAAAGAGATGGCGATTGACTTGCCCTATGTACATGAGGGATTAACAGATTATGACTTAATTTTAAATTTTGAGGATAAAATTTCTATAAGTTGGGTAGATTTTAAACCCCCAGATTTTTGTAAGATACTAAAATTAGGATTTTTCATAATTTTCAGGAATTTTCTGGGAATTTTCTGAAATTAAAAACATGGTTTTAAATTATTACATAATTTTTATTTGATAATAAATAATATTAAAATATTATGAAAATAATATTTTTGGGTGTAAAATGGAAAACTGGACTTAGGATAATTTTTCTGGAATTTATCGGGCCCCGGACCTATTTTTAAATCACCTAAAACTATTTATTTAATTATTTATTTAATCATTCATTTATTTATTCATTTATTATTACTATTATTATTATTTTTCTTATTTATTTTCTTTCCGGCCCAGCCCAACCGCTCCGGCCCGGCCCAGCCCATTGGGCCGAGCCCAGCCCGCTCCCAACCGGGTCGGGTCTGCCCGCCACCCGACCCGCCCATTAACCCGCCTCCCCTTCTCTCCTCTGCCCGCGTGACCCGCTCCGGCGTTCCCGCATCCTCCGCTCCGTTTCCGGCGGCCACGCCGCTGCCGCTCCGTTCGGCTCGCCTCCGCTCGCCTCGCCCTCTCCTCCACGCCGCCCGCCATTTCCGGCCAGCCCCCACCTTCCTCCCCTATTTAATCTCCTCCTCCCTCACCTCCTCTCCCCTAGCCGGAGACCTAAAAACCTCCGCCACCGCCCGTGCCACCTCGCCGCCGCCTCGCCGTGAACCGCCCGGCTCAGCCCCCGCCTCGCCGCCCTCCCCTCGACGCCTCAGCCTTCCCCTCAGACGACAGCAGCAGTGGCAGCAACACCCCCCTCGCCTGAGCCGCCTCCGGCCAGCCCGTCCTCCGCGCCGCCTCCGGCGCCGCCTCCCAGCTCCCCCGGCGAGCCGCCCTCGACCTCCCCGCCGCCGTGCCGTCCACCGGAGCCCCGCCACAGCTCTAAAACCCTAACACTAACCCTAAGTTCTACTCCCTGTGTCGGACACGGACACGGACACGGGACACAGTGTCCGTGTCGTGTCGGACACGATTTTGCCCGGTTTTTGGGCCACGTTCAGGTGCGTGTATCTTCTTACTCGTAGCTCCATTTTCGATTCCGTAAATTACGTTGCGAAGCCTGTATGACCCTCTCGGTGCCCGGATAAACCGCTCGGGGCATCGCGTCCTGTGGTGATCGCACACCGCGATCCAAAAACAGGAAAAACCACACCCTGTTACACCCCGAAACTGAGTACGCTCCGCCAAACGGGACGACTTGGTAGCGTGCGGTCTTCACAGATACGTGCGCACCGTCGATACGGACGTGTGAGAATTCGCGAAAGCTGATTCGGGTGTGCGTGCACACCGGAATCAACGCGTATCCGCGGACATCGCCCCGTATCCGACTTTTCTGCAATTTACCCTAACTTCTTGTACACTCGTCAGATCGAGACAAAACTTGCGCCATCGGACTCGTAGCGATATGCTGGTCCTGTGGGTCAAGTTTGGTTCAATTCTGAGAACGTTGACGAAATCGCGTGTCGTGGGCCCCACAGGCCCCGCTTGACGGGCGATTTTGTGATCGGCTCATCGGAATCCAATTCTGGAAGTTCCGTTGGGTTCGTATTAGCATTCCTGACCCGTTGACACTAAGTTTGGTGAATTTGGAGACCGTTGACCCGGACACGTTTTTCGGTGCAAAGCGGGCCCACCGGCGGACCCCGTTTTGACCCAAAACTGTCATTTTTGCCCTTGTCTCCAAATTGGACCCAAGGACAGGCATTTCTAGCTATTTGACATCTTCTGAGCGTGATGGTAATGTCTATTTCAGCTTTTGGACTCATCTCTAGAATTTCCCCAAGAATAATTGACTGGATCCAAACAACAGGCAAGTACCTGCACTTCAAGTTTAATCTTTATATTGTGATAGTTAATTCCCTGCTCTACTAGTACCCTTGATGATTAAACGTAGTATTAGAATATTGGATTTCATGTCTTGGATATTGTATTTCATGTCTTGCTTTTCATGTCGGGTGGGAGAATACTAGAAGGCATGTAGTTTACCTTTCCCCCTATCATGTTTAATAGCTGTTGGTACGCGACTGTACCCTCAGCCGAATCTTGATTGTTCATGTTTAATAGCCGTCTATGATGGCCGGATTAGCCTTATAAACCCCTACATGCCAACTATGTATTCTAAAATAAATACAAGTTCACACAGATAGCTTCTGGTCTTGTTATAGTTCTTGCTGACTGTTGTAGTTTCATTTCCTGTCTCATTTATTTCCTGCTTTCTCATATTCCTGTTTATAGCATTAACTCTGAGATATTGATGTTCTTCTATGCAACATCCTCAATATGATACTCAAGTTAATTGTCATGAATATTTAGTTTAATCTTGTTGTGCATTGTGTACTTTGCTCCTTTCCTGACTGGATCCGTTGTTTTAGGCGATGATGAGGACTTGCCCCTACCTATTATGCCCACTATGAGTTAGCAGGTGACCCATATGAGGAGCCAGTTCCCACCCAGGAGGCTACTTCTGCAGAGTAGTTAGCAGTAGCTAGCTGCTTATTTATTTTCTTTCAGCATACACTCGGGTTTGTCCCCGATTTATCTTCTGGCTTATATTAACTGTGGATTTGGTTGTCACAGATTAAATATTATGAAATCTTAGCATTCCTATTTCCTGTGATTATTCTTACATGTTCATTATTGTGGATGAGATAGATACTTATTGACCCCAGAAATAACCTAGACAGCGTACTACCGCCGACACTGCGGCGTAGGCTGGACGTGCCCACGCACTCGTGCCCGAATAACCGGGTGCGGGTCGTGACACGTTTTTCTGGTGGCCCATGCAGGTCCAACGACTAAATTGTTCGGTTTCAACTCAGGGACCGAACAGGCCTGCAATAAAGCTAGGATAAGTTTATAGGATCTCATCCACTTGCTTGAATCATTTTTGATATCTGTATCGTATTCGAACTAATATGAACTTGCATCTTGCCTTGATTCCTGTGCGCCTCTTATTGGTTATTTTGGATACAGGGAAATGGACCCACAAGCTAGCAATGAGGCTCATACAGAAACACCACAAACCGTTGTGGTTACCCAAGAAGACGATGTGATACCAGTCGGTGAAGGCCAATCATCACAAGGCAGTCAAGCAAGTCAGCCTGCCTCAATAATCCATCAAGATGGCATTCCACCCTCGACACAGCCTATTCCACCGATGTCTTCCTTCCCACCGGGACCGCCTATGGACGAACAACAGATGTTCCGCATGTTCTACATAATGATGCAAGCCTATCAGAAGGTTCAACAAGAAACTCAGCAAAACCAAGCGGAGAACTTCATCGACAGAATTAGCTCGGAGTCACGGAAGCCAAGCAGTTCAAATGCAATTACCTTCGACGAGGATGTTCTTACTGCAGCGCGACCTGTGGAGTGCACCACAAGGATCGAGTCCAGCCGGAAGCGGCCGTATGCATCAGCACCAGACCAAGCACAACAGGAAAAAGCTGCAAAGCGACCACAGATGAATCCAACTCAAGGACAGAACCAACAAGCTCTCACTTGTGGCTATTGTCGAAAACAAGGTCACATTTGGCAGGATTGTAGAAAGAGACTAGGTGCCTGTCTATATTGTGGATCAGCAGCACATCAAATGAAGGACTATCCTGCTGCTCAAAGACGCACAACTGAACAAAAGTTCCAGTTCAGGCCAGGCCCCAGCAGCGCAGCAGAGGGCACCACCTCAAGAACACGGACAAGCTTACGCGATGACCGTGGAGAACGTGCAAACTCTTAGAGTAACTAATGCGCGTAAGTGATTCGTAGATACTGTTTTCTAGTATTGTTCTAGCTTGTGCCTACTGGTTCGTGACCTCAGCCCCAACCTAGTAACTTTAAACTTGCTAATAACCTGGTATGCTTTTATATTTAATAACTGTAGAGATTGTAGAGTCTTCTGTTATTTTGCTTATTGTGTGAACTCCAATGATTTGTACTTCCTTTCATCATCATCTAGCGCACTAAAGTTTGCCGTACTTGATTTATGCTGCTAGTCTATAGCCTAGTTTTGTAAGCTTACTCTTTATCGAGCTTGTTCATGACAAGTGTATTATTGGGGAGGCCCACAATGATACATTTCAGAATCAGTGTATTACGGTCTGATCAACCATAGTGCGCTTGATTCGCCCTTCGAATTAATACTTTACGTGGATTGAGATATAGTTGACTAGTATACTTGCCCCTAGATATTTCCGAGCATATCGTATCGATTACATAACTGTATTAATACGAGCATGTGAATAGAAATTACCGAGATAGGATTCAATCCACAATCGCTTGATAATTCCCACCTGAATACTTTAAAACGCCTTGATCCCGATATTTCTGTTCTATTACCCCACCCTTGAACTCTTTATTATTGATCTTCGTCTTCACTTATTTTGGAAAGACGAAATCTCGTGCCTGGTATAAGTTAGTACATAGATAGTACTAGATATGCCACAGGCCGATCACATACTTGAGGATTAAACTTTCATAATTGAGGACATATCATATGTGACATGATCGGCGTTGAAAGTTCGAGGATTGAATGACATAGGTAAACATATTAAGGAATATTTTTCTTAAGGTATATAGTCTTTTGTGATGAATGGGTAAACTCTAAGTTGGGTAGCAATGCATTTGTCAACTCGAAAGAAATGTCTTTTGGATTGTGACCGAGTAATGTTAGATTGGAAGAAGCAAGCCATTTTAATTTTAAAAATTTAAAGGAGTGACTAAGATGATTAATGAATTGATATTGAGGACCCAATAGTTGTATCTTAGGTACATGATAATGCAAGTAAAATCATCAATTTGAATTTAGAGGGTAGAATTATAGAATTTCAGACTTGAACATCGGTGGACTATATTTAAATTATTTTTTCAATTTGATTTAAGAATTAAAATTTGAGGGTTGGACTACCTAGTTAGAACATTGAGGATGTGAATGGAATTTAAAGAATTGTAGCATACAATTGTGAATAGGAATACTGTTGGACTCGAATCACTTCTAGAGGAATTAGAGGCAAAGTCATGTGCAAATCTTGAAAATGCTATATGGACTTAATCTAAAATCTGCCTGTGGAAAATTTGAGGAAGTAAGAAGTAATAACCATAGGTTAAAATTTTGATTGGAACAAGTAGTCGTCTTAAACTTTGAAGTGATTGCAGTGGATATGATTAGGCTTTTAATTATCGCAAAGAGATGGCGATTGACTTGCCCTATGTACATGAGGGATAAACAGATTATGGCTTAATTTTAAATTTTGAGGATGAAATTTTTATAAGTTGGGTAGATTGTAAACCCCCAGATTTTTGTAAGATACTAAAATTAGGATTTTTCACAATTTTCTGGAAATTTTTGGAAATTTTCTGAAATTAAAAACAGGGTTTTGAATTATTACATGATTTTTATTTGATAATAAATAATATTAAAATATTATGAAAATAATATTTTTGGGTGTAAAATGGAAAACTGGACTTAGGGTAATTTTTCTGGAATTTATCGGGCCCCGGACCTATTTTTAAATCACCTAAAACTATTTATTTAATCATTCATTTATTTATTCATTTATTATTACTATTATTATTTTATTTTTTTTTATTTTCTTTCCGGCCCAGCCCATTGGGCCGAGCCTAGCCCGCTCCCAACCGGGTCGGGTCGGGTCTGCCCGCCACCCGACCCGCCCGTTAACCCGCCTCCCCTTCTCTCCTCTGCCCGCGTGACCCGCTCCGGCGTCCCCGCGTCCTCCGCTCCGTTTTCGGCGGCCACGCCGCTGCCGCTCCGTTCGGCTCGCCTCGCCCTCTCCTCCACGTCGCCCGCCATTTCCGGCCAGGCCCCTCCTTCCTCCCCTATTTAATCTCCTCCTCCCTCACCTCCTCTCCCCTAGCCGGAGCCCTAAAAACCTCCGCCACCGCCCGTGCCACCTCGCCGCCGCCTCGCCGTGAACCGCCCGGCTCAGCCCCCGCCTCGCCGCCCTCCCCTCGACGCCTCAGCCTTTCCCTCAGACGACAGCAGCAGTGGCAGCAACACCCCCCTCGCCTGAGCCGCCTCCGGCCAGCCCGTCCTCCGCGCCGCCTCCGGTGCCGCCTCCTAGCTCCCCCGGCGAGCCGCCTCCGGTGCCGCCTCCGGCCAGCCCGTCCACCGGAGCCCCGCCACAGCTCCAAAACCCTAACCCTAACCCTAAGTTCTACTCCCTGTGTCGGACACGGACACGGGACACAGTGTCCGTGTCGTGTCGGACACGATTTTGCCCGGTTTTCGGGCCCCGTTCAGGTGCGTGTATCTTCTTACTCGTAGCTCCGTTTTCGATTCTGTAAATTGCGTTGCGAAGCCTGTATGACCCTCTCGGTGCCCGGATAAACCGCTCGGGGCATCGCGTCCTGTGGTGATCGCACACCGCGATCCAAAAACAGGAAAAATCAGACCCTGTTTCACCCCGGAACTGAGTACGCTCCGCCAAACGGGACGACTTGGTCGCGTGCGGTCTTCACAGATATGTGCGCACCGTCGATACGGATGTGTGAGAATTCGCGGAAGCTGATACGGGTGTGCGTGCACACCGGAATCAACGCGTATCCGTGGATATCGCCCCGTATCCGACTTTTCTGTAATTTACCCTAACTTCTTGTACACTCGTCAGATCGAGACGAAACTTGCGCCATCGGACTCATAGCGATACGCTGGTCCTGTGGGTCAAGTTTGGTTCGATTCTGAGAACGTTGACGAAATCGCGTGTCGTGGGCCCCACAGGCCCCGCTCGACGGACGATTTTGTGATCGGCTCATCGGAATCCAATTCTGGAAGTTCTGTTGGGTTCGTATCAGCGTTCCTGACCTGTTGACACTAAGTTTGGTGAATTTGGAGAATGATGACCCGGACACGTTTTTCGGTGCAAAGCGGGCCTACCGGCGGACCCCGTTTTGACCCAAAACTGCCATTTTTGCTCTTGTCTCCAAATTGGACCCAAGGATAGGCGTTTCTAGCTATTTGACATCTTCTGAGCGTGATGGTAATGTCTATTTCAGTTTTTGGACTCATCTCTGGAATTTCCCCAAGAATAATTGACTGGATCCAAACAACAGGCAAGTACCTGCACTTCAAGTTTAATCTTTATATTATGATAGTTAATTCCCTGTTCTACTAGTACCCTTGATGATTACACGTAGTGTTAGAATACTGGATTTCATATCTTGGATACTGTATTTCATGTCTTGCTTTTCATGTCGGGTGGGAGAATACTAGAAGGCATGTAGTTTACCTTTCCCCCTATCATGTTTAATAGCTGTTGGTACGCGACTGTACCCTCAGCCGGATCTTGATTGTTCATGTTTAATAGACTTCTATGATGGCCGAATTAGCCTTATAAACCCCTATATGCCAACTATGTATTCTAAAATAAACACAAGTTCACACAGATAGCTTCTGGTCTTGTTATAGTTCTTGCTGACTGTTGTAGTTTCATTTCCTGTCTCATTTATTTCCTGCTTTCTCATATTTCTGTTTATAGCATTAACTCTGAGATATTGATGTTCTTCTATGCAACATCCTCAATATGATACTCAAGTTAATTGTCATGAATATTTAGTTTAATCTTGTTGTGCATTGTGTACTTTGCTCCTTTCCTGACTGGATCCGTTGTTTTAGGCGATGATGAGGACTTGCCCCTACCTATTATGCCCACTATGAGTTAGCAGGTGACCCATATGAGGAGCCAGTTCCTACCCAGGAGGCTACTTCTACAGAGTAGTTAGTAATAGCTAGCTGCTTATTTATTTTCTTTCAGCATACACTCGGGTTTGTCCCCGATTTATCTTCTGGCTTGTATTAATTATGGATTTGGTTGTCACAGATTAAATGTTATAAAATCTTAGCATTCCTATTTCCTGTGATTATTCTTACATGTTCATTATTGTGGATGAGATAGATACTTATTGACCCCAGAAATGACCTAGACAGCGTACTACCGCCGACACTGCGGCGTAGGCTGGACGTGCCCACGCACTCGTGCCCGAATAACTGGGTGCGGATCGTGACACATGCTTACGTGTTCCTAGTCCTACGTATTTTGGGACTGGGGCGTGACATATTTTTTGTGATGGCCTGTAATCACCTGAAAATTTTAAGAATTTTTAAATTTAATTTTCTGGAATTAATTAGCATTTTCTGTGAATTTTAAACCTATAAATTAAAGTAGTCTAATTTAAAATGAATTTTTAAATGAAATTAAATAATATTAAAATGTGATAAAAATTATATTTTCTAGTATAAAATTAAAAACCAAGCATGGAGTATTTTTTCGGGAATTTATTGGATCCCGGATGAAATTTTAAAGTATTAAAAACTATTGTTAAAATTAACTGATTAATTAAACCAAAATAATAAAACCAAATCAAACCAGAGTTTAAACCGAACCCTGAACCGGACCGGACAGGCCGGTTTGACTAGACCGAACCGCTCAGACTAGCGGGTCGGATCTGGGTCAGACCCGACCCGCCATGACCCGATCCGACCCGTTCCAAACCCTAACCCCCAAATCGACTGACTCTGTCGATTCCACTGCCGGCGGCCGTTTCCGCCGCCGTGGCCGCCGGCAGACCCCTCGGTTCGACTCCCCCGTAACCGGCGACCCATCCCCTTCCGATTCCGGCTAACGTCCGACCCTCCCTCTGCCGTGACGAGCCTATATAAACCTAACCATGGCCGCCGGAAATCTCCTTCAGACCACCCTCTCCGGCGACCTCCAAACCGCCTCCGACCACCCGCTGACACCGCCCAGACCACCCAGACCTGTCCGCCCCATCTCCAGCACCTGATTCTGACCGCCCTCGACCGCCAGCTCCTTCAGAACCCCGATCCGGAACTTCCAGCGAGCCCGACACCGGTGTTTCCACCGACTCCGGCGCTGATCCGGCCACCCAGACTGTCGACGACCACCCAGGACCGGCGTCGCCTCCTCCTGAACCCCAGGCCAACTCCGGCAGACACGGACACGACTCAGAACGCTAGTTCCAGCTTGGACATGGATCCAGGACACAACCCTAGTTCAGACGCGTGTCGGACACGATTCGAACTTGGTTTTCAGGTCCAGTTCAGGTACCCATAACTTTTGACTCGTAGCTCTGTTTCATATTCCGTAAATTTTATCGCGTAGCCTGTATGACCCTCTCGATGCCCGGACAAACCGCTCGGGGCATCGCGACCTGTGGTGATCGCGAACCGCGATCCAAAAACAGAAAAAACTTAGTCCTGTTTCACCCCGGAATCGAGTACAGCCCGCCAAACGGGACGACTTGGTCACGTGCGGTCTTCACCGATACGTGCGCGTCATCGATACGGACGTGCGAGATTTTGCTGAAGCTGATTCGGGTGTGCGTGCACACCGAAATCAGTACGTATCCGCGAACAACATCCCGTATCTGACTTTTTTGTATTTCGATGTAACTTAGTGTATACACGTCGGATCGAGACGAAACTTGCGCCATCGGACTCGTAGAAATACACTGGTCCTGTGGGTCAAGTTTGGTTCGATTCTGAGAACGTTGGAAAAATTGTGTGTCGTGGGCCCCACAGGCTCCACTTGACGGGCGATTTTGAGAACGGCTCATCGGAATTCAATTCTGAAAGTTTCGTTGGGTTCGTATCAACGTTCCTGACTTGTTGACACTAAGTTGGACTAATTTGGAGACTTTTGTCCCTGACTCGGTTTTCGGTGCAAAGTGGCCCACATATGGACCCGCTTTGGCCCAGAAATGTCATTTTTGCCCTTGTGTCCAAACTGGACTTAAGGACGGGCGTTTCTAACTATTTCCTATGTTCTGAGACTATTGGTAATGATCATTTCAGCTTTTGGAGGAGTTATTGCTGAACCCACTGTTACAAGGACTGCTACCGGTATTCCAATCCCAGGCAAGTGTACCTTGCCATAAATTACAGTTTATTAGTTTATTTAGTTCTCTTGCTTTATTTTCTGTGACTATTGTACATGCTATAACCTAGGACCATATGACATACTTAGTGTCCGATTACAGTCGGGTGCCAACTTCGTACGCGGAGTTGTGTATGTCATTTAGTGATGGACATTCGAGACCCTTTATATTCTTGTGTTTGTTTATCAAGTACACCATAACCTAGGACACTTGACACCATACATTGACAGAATCTTCCTGAGATATTCAAGGTGATTTTGTATAGGATACAGGATGGACATAGTTATTATATTCTTAAATTATGACTGTTGCATTAGCTCTGATCTCACGTGACATGGACATGAGACGTGTGGTTACATTGGGTGGGAAGAGGCACACAGGCTACAGGCTGTTCTATATATATACTACTATTTTGAGGTTGTAGACTCTCGAGCAGAGCTAGACCACTACTAGATATTGTTGCTACCGGCTCCCCGACACAGAGCTTGTAGCAGTCTCAGCCTGAGTACTAGTGTTGCTCTCAGTTGCATTTTCACATAGATGGTTATGTAGTTACCCTGTTTATTTCATTTTCTATTTTACTGCATCTATTTTTGGCTTGTATTATTTGTACCTTGCTATGTCCCCTGAGGACCTGGAATGGATGATGTCCCCAGGTTTAGCAGAAGAGCATTATCCCGAGGTTTACGGGACAGGAGCTGAAGCTGTACCAGAAGCTGTTGCTGAAGGAGAACCTAACATAGAAGCAGAGGTGATGGCTGAAGACTTTTCATGAGCATATGATGTTTGTACTCTTCAGATACATTTTTTGGACTCTTTTGTTCTGGTCTGATGAACCAGTATTTTAGACTCTTATCGGGTTGTTCCCCGACATACTCTGCTGAGACTGGACTTTGATGTACTTTCTTTATTTTGCTGATGTTCTTATTATTCTGTGTGTGGATGAGATTAGTATTTTGACTTATTGTTGTAGACCTATATTACAGCTTAAGTATGCCCGATGGATCCATTAAATTGGGATGTCCATCGGTGTGTACTGCTGGCCATTGCCACGTGTCTAGTCCCTCGATATTTTGGGACTGGGGCGTGACATGGCCCATGCAGGTCGAGAGCATATTGTCTCGGTTACGTTACTATACCGAACAAGCCTGCACCTAGGACTAGAGTATAGGATCTCATCCACAATTGACTATGACTCATCTTTCTTCTAATCTATTCTATTTGAATAATTGCATCCTGCTTGATTCCTGTACTCCTATAATAGTTCCTTTAGTATAGTCTCTCCTAGAATATAGAAGTTCCTGTTGTTAGATGATAAGTATGGTAACCTTACTATTAAGAGTACAACTAGAGTGCTGACACACCACTAAGTTTAGGATGTCTAGTGAACCCTAGAATTCCTTATCTCTAGAATTGGTTTACCATTACCCCCTGAGGTGTTATGAGGACTTGAGAGTAGTATAGACACTACTAGAGTTAGTTAGAAGTTTACCATTATGGTTGCCCCTAGCATTGAGAAACTAATAGAAAACCAAAGTGAATATTAGGACTGAACCTAACCCACGCCGTTAGATGAGTATTGGAGAACCATAAATTTAGATTATTGTCTTGAGATAAGTAGACAGTACCTTAGAAAGCCAAGAGCAATGCATAGAATATTTTCCTAATCATACCTCAAACACAGATACTAGCATACCCCTTTCCCTTGGAAAACCATGATGCTATCTAGAGCCCCTCTATTTTTATATATTGTTCCCCTGTGACCATAGCGTTCGCTAATTGTGCGACGATTAAAATTACGTTCTTCTTTTCTTTATCTTTCAACTCGTGCCATCTGACACTTCTGATAGTAGGCCAAGTAATTTATTTCTTTGTTAAGGACACATAGTTTGCTAGGATTATAGTTGTAATCTTGAATTTTGAAATTGTGTACTTAGTAGTTAGAACTTGATAGTTAAGTTATTCTTGTAGATTGAGACCTGGTGCTTATCCCTTAGTTTTAAATTGCGTAACTTGTACCACACCTCAATACGAGTTATATTCCCTTTCCCTTGAGGCCAGTAACTATCCCATACTTACTATTGACACTTGCACTATGACTAAGAGTTAAGACGATCATGACCTATGTAATATAAGAGGATACCCTAACAAGTACCAAGACCCCTTCTCGAAGACCTTAACAGAAGCTTCTATGGTACCCTTAAGACTGTCACAGTATTAGTTTATTGTTTTAAGTTGAGTAGTATACCTCACAACCTAGTATCACATAGTCTTTTGACCTATTATTGAAGTGTGATTGAACAACATTAATTGTATACTAGCATAAGACGACAGTGGTTATTCAGACAATAGAAGTTAGAGGTCCTTGCCCACATTTGGTCGACTAGCGACATAGACAAGGAGGTTGTATGATAACTGTAGGAATTGTAGAGTCTTTTATTATTGTTGCTTAGTTGTTTTATTTTGTGAACTTGAATTAATTTGTACCTCCTTTCATCATCATCTAGCGTACTTATATTTGCTGCACTACCTTGACTTATGCTGCTATTATAGCCTAGTTTTGCAAGCTTACTCTTTTATCGAGCTTGATCATGAGATATGTATTATTGGGGACGCCTACTAATACATTTCAGAATCAGTGTATTAAGGTCTAGCTAACCTTAGTGCGCTTGATTCGCCCTTCATAATACTACTTTACGTGGATTGAGATATGTAGTGATTGGTAGACGAATATACTTGCCCCTAGATATGTCTGAGCGGATCGTATCGGTTACATAATTATACTAATACGAGCATGTGAATAGGAATTACCAAAATAGGACTTCAATCCACAACTGCTTTGACAATTCATATTTGAATTCTTTAAACGCCTTGATCCCGATACTTCTATTCTATTACCTCGTCCTTGAACTCTTTATTATTGATCTCCATCTTCCCTTATTTCGGAAAGACGAAACCTCGTGCTTGGTATAAGTTTGATACACAGAGAGTACTAGATATACCCCATAGGCCGATCACATACTTGAGGATTATTCTTTCATAATTAAGGACATATCATATATGATATAATCGGCGTTGAAGTTTTGAGGATTGAATGACATGAGTAAATAAATTAAGGAATATTTTTCTTAAAGTATATAGCCTTCTGTGATAGATGGGTAAATTCTAAGTTGGGTAGCAGTGCATTGCCAACTTGAGAGAAATTTCTTTTAGATTGTGATCAAGTAAGATTAGATTGGGAGATTCAAGTCATTTTAATTTTGAGAAATTTTAAAAGAAGGATTAAGATAATGAGGATTTAACGAATTTTAAAATCTTGATATTGCGGACCAAATATTTATACTTTGAGCACATGATTTAAATTTTGAATATTGAAGGATGAATCATCGATTTAAATTTTGAGGATAAATATAGAATTTTAGACTTGAACAATTGGTGAATTAGATTTAAATTTTACAATTTGATAATTTGAATTAAAAGTTCAATTTTGATTGTTGGGTCACCTATTTAAAATATTGATGATATAAATTGAGTTTAAATATTTGAAGAGTACAAAATTCTTAATTTGAGAATAGGAATAAGATTTGATTAGAATTGTTTATTATTCAAAGTCTAGAGAAGATTATGATAGTTGAAAATGGTGATATAAATTTTGATGTGGGATGTCATATAGACTTGAGTTAGATTTGAATATTGATTATTTAAAAAAAAATCGAGAAGAGATTACGACAGGTTGAATTTTGATTTAAACAGTGGTTATCTTAATTTTGAAGTGATCGCGATATATTTGAATAGATTTTGTTATTTAAATTTTTGGAAGAGATTGCGATTGACGTACCTTATGTACGAATGTGAAGGATTTAACAAATTATGCTTTATTTTAATTTCGAGGACGAAATTATTTTAAGTTGGGTAGATTGTAAACTCCCTCACCCAAAATAGGTATTTTGTGTATATTTTATATTATTATATTTATTATAGATGTTGAATTTATTTAGAGTATTCTCTTAGTTAATTAGAAAATAAAATTTTTAGTATATTTACTTATATAAATATTTATTTAGAATTATTTTTAGGCTATTTTAGATTATTGAGATTTTTCCATAATTTTTAGTTAATTGAAAACTAGTAACACTAATTTTCTAGGACTTTGAAGAATTTATTTTATGTTCAAACTTAATTAAAAATATTTCAAAATTTTATTTTAGGTTCTAAATAGTCAAATATATTTTCTAGAATTTTCTAGGAATTTTCTGAATACTTTTAGTATTTATTGGGAGTTATTTAGACTAATAACTAATTTTTAGGACTTGTAGAATTTATTGTGCAAGTCCAGGAATATAGAATAGACCCACATTATTTTTTAGGGTTTATAATATTATTATATATTTTCTGGAATTATTTCAGAATTTTTGAAATAATGTTAGTATTTATTTTTAGTTAAATGGATAAAACTAATGTTTAGAGCTTCTCCTAATTATAGTAGTAAACTTATGAATATAAAATTGTCCCAAATATTTTTCTAGGGTTTATAGGTTCAAAATATATTTTATGTAATTTTTCCAGATTTTTTATGATTATTTTTAATATTTATTTGGAGTTATTTAGATTTAAAATGACTTAAATAATGTTTTGATAAAGGCAAATCAAAAACAAATAATATAACAAAAACCATCCAATCAGATTCTAACACGTGTCAGCCTATAAATATCCTTTCAGCCGCAGGTACATCCCTATATATATATATATTATTATAACCCTAATTATCCTATTATTTTAGAGAGAGATTTTGGAGAATTGTCATCTAGGGTTCCTTCATCTTCCACAAGCCATTGCGCATAGCTTCGGACTCCAAACGAGGCCTAGTTTCTTACATTAAAAAGATATTGAGGTTAGCTTTCTGATTATATAATTTATTTTACGAAATTATCAGTATTAAATTTTGTAAAATTTGTAGAGTACAACATGTTCGAAAATAAATGTGTTTCAATATTTTTGCAATTTCGGGAGAACCAGGAATCAGAATCATGAACCGTTTAAAGTTTTGGAAAGCTAATATCGAGATAATTGACATATGTTTTTCACAGAATTTAATTCGAAGTATTTATATACTGTTAATTCTGCAGAACTTCTAGGTTAGAATTTAACCATCGGTGCACAATACAAAATTTGTATGTGCCATAATTTCCAAACGAATTTGAATTCGGACGAGCCGTAAATTCCAGCATATTTTTAACGCTGAAATCTACAGGAAATCATGCATGAAAGTTGAGTTTATGTCGGTTGATTTTTCGGTCAACAGATCGTCTCGATTTGCGTGCCATGAGTCTCGAGGACAAAATTTGTAGTTTTCTTTCAGTCATTACTATGTATTAGATATGTTGACACACACATGGCACTTAGTATCATAGAGGACAATCATTAGGCGTATGAGCTTTTAACCACTCTGGTAACACTGTAGTCACTAGCTCGCACTATGGTGGGTCGTGTCCGATGGTCGCTACCCGAGAGGTATGTCGATTGATGGAGTCCGAGGGTCGCTACCCCAGAGGTATGTCGGCTGATGATGTCCACTGACGAGCGTGAGATTGTGAGGATTAGATCGAGTAGCCTACCCTTGCCCATACGTCGAAAAGTTGTCCTCATTTGTATTCATATAGAATGTCCTGTACAGCGTACTTATCTATTTTTAAATATGATGCATGTTTACTGTATTCAAATTGGCTCGTATTTTCTGTATCTTGTTACGTCCCTCTGAGGACCTGGTCCGCTGCCAGGTGTATCTATTCTTGAGTATTTGCAGGAGAACAGATTGGATGGCTATATATGTTTCGTGGATATCCTCTCTTCGAGCCCGTGATTGCTAGATAGTATTCTTATATGGTGTTGTTGTGTTGTACTTATTTTAATATTTGCTCTTATATTTGAGTTGGTAGTAGATTTGTTTCCATCCAACTATCATCCTTAGATATTTATGTTGACATCTAGTTATATAGATGCTGGTTATTATTTATATTAATTTTCTGTGGATGAGATTTAGATTGTACCCTATGACTTGTGACATATGTTTATACCACTTGTGGATTAATTTTCATATTACAACGTACGTATGGATTTTGGTTTCCATATATTGGAATTGCCATATCCATGCGGCTGGCATGCTTACGTGTTCCTAGTCCTACGTATTTTGGGACTGGGACGTGACACCCGTATCTATAGTCTCCGATCGAGATGGTCGATTCATATCACGTTTCTGGGGAAGCCTGCAGTCAGCAATGGGGACAAAGTTAAAGTTCAACTCCGCCTACCATCCACAGACCGACGGCCAAACCGAACGTGTCAACCAGATCCTCGAAGACATGCTGCGACTCTGCGCCTTGGATTTGAAGACTAGTTGGGACCTTCATCTACCTTTAGCCGAATTTGCTTACAACAATAGTTATCAATCAAGCATCCAAATGGCGCTGTATGAGGCGTTATACGGGCGGAAGTGTAGATCTCCTATCTGTTGGGATGAAGTTGGTGAACGGCAAGTACTTGGCCCTGAGCTCGTGGAGCAGACCGTCCAGAAAGTCCGGCTGATTCGGGAAAGATTAAAGGTAGCTCAAAGCCGTCAAAAGAGCTACGCTGACATACATCGGAGACCGCTAGAATTCCAAGTAGGCGACCGGGTATTCCTCAAGGTCTCGCCCATGCGAGGAGTCAGCAGGTTCGGGGCAAGAGGAACGCTAAGTCCGAGATTTGTCGGCCCGTTCGAAATACTAAAGCGGGTTGCCTCAGTTGCGTATCAGATTGCTCTACCACCATCTCTATCCGATGTACATGATATATTCCACGTTTCTCAACTTAGGAAATATGTGTACGATCCAAGCCACGTGGTAGACCTCGAACAACTGAGTCTCCAAGCCGACTTGACGTATGTAGAACAACCAGTGCAAATCTTGGATAGAAAAGAAAAGCTGCTTCGGACCCGTTCGGTTCCTCTAGTGCGCGTGCTTTGGCGGAATCACTCTGTCGAAGAATCTACTTGGGAGCTTGAATCAGAGATGAGGGAAAGGTTTTCCTCATTATTTCCTAGTGCTAGGTTCTATTCTTTAAGTTTCGAGACAAAACTTCCAATTAGTTGGGTAGGATGTGGTGCCCCGTTCCCCCTATTCGGATAGCACGGCTAAGAAATACAAGACGGTATCGTTCGATCGGGATAGATTGAATCAAGAACTCATCCTCGTTGTGGATTTGTCTCTTCGGAATCGATTCCCATATTCAGTGGACCGTGCCCCCGGGATCGACTTAGCGGCAGAGTCAGGAGGGACCTCTCCGCTGCATTCTTTTGTTGCCTAGTTTTCACTGTCGCTTGTTGCTTTCGTGCCTTGAGTTGATTTTCGGATTTGCTTGGGTTTTCTTGAACGGTTTCGATGGATTTCATTGCTTTCGTTCGTAGGAATGCACTTCAATTCCGATAACGGAAAGAGAGAAAGAAGTACTGATCAGCTGTTCGTGGCAATGCAGGTGATCCAGCAGTAGGCGCCGCTCGAACGGACTCCTAAAGCACTTCTTTCCTTCTTCCTTCCAACTACCAAAGTGAGTGGCTACCAACCCGATTAGCTAGCCCTTCTTGCTAGTCTTCACATTTAAATCTTGTGTTCGTGCTTGCCCCGATCAATCGATACCAAGTAATAACTAAAGGACTACAAGATAATAAGGGAATAGACTTGGGTTATATTATGCTTGTCAGATGAAACTTGTGAACGGTCACTTACTTACATGCTTGCTCGTTTAGAATGTTCTTCATATGCATAAATTCAAGTTAGAATACATATTTCTTCTTAAAATTGTGCTATGTATAGAACTCATCTTGAATGCAATAACTCAACAAGAAGACTATGCAAAAGTAGATATTGCCCTGTTATTGCCCTGTGCCTGATATTGTCTCAAATGCTAACTTAGTGTACTGCGTTGATCACGGACAACTTGTGCACAAGGTCTTAGTTCCTGCAGACGATCGTTGGGGCACTGGCACCGATCCGATCCGGACGGAACTCATGATAGTCGCCTGCTTCGGATGGAGTGGCTTGTGGCGCCTCCTGTCCTCTGCACCGCACGTCATTCCATCCCGAGACTAGCCCGTCCATTATGGCAACGTGCCAGTGATCCCCTCGTATATTTAAACCTGTTGCAACTAACTTGTGTCTTCTTGGCAGGGAAGGTAGGGTAAGTAATGGCAGGTAGTTCAGACGGGCAGGTAAATGTCACCGAGCGGTGGCAGATTATTTCAGTGATTATTTTCTATATCTATTCCTTGCTGTAAAATGAACTAAGGCAAGATAGAAACCCACAAAATATGCATGCTTCATTAAAATAACGTATTGATTGGTATAGTTGGGTTAGCTTGCCTTCACCAGTACGTTTCGATGTACTGACCCTCGTTGAAACAGGTTCCCCGAGCTAAGGAGAACCAAGCGAGGAGCAAGAGACAAACCCCCAATCCAGTCCAGCTGTAGGTACGCCTTGACCGTGCCACCTTTTGAAGCATTTTGAAGAAGAAGCATTTTGAAGATAGAAGCTAGCAGCCAAGCAATCATGCAGCTTCGTGGCTAGGCCGTCGTTCCGACGCAAGGTCTTATATTTTGAGTTTAGTAAGGGATGTAATGTACAGGACTGCTATCTCATTTTGTGTCAACACTTTTGTAAGCCCGTAGAGGCAATCCTTATGACTCAGTTCAAGGAGTTTGTAATAGATGTTCATATTATCAATAAAAAGAGAACTTTTCCATGCTTTAAATCTGTGTTCATTTAATCTGCGTACTCTGAATATGTGCTCGCTATGCGAAAATAAATACTGAGCCTTGTGCGGTGCACAACCTAGGCCCGCACGACGGTCACGCCCCGGGGGACGACTATCGATTCCACAGAATCGGGGCGTGACATCTGGGTACTGTAGCAGCGGGTCTCAGGTCGGGTTAGTGGTTTTAGGGTACGGGTCTAGGTTCGATTGGTTTAAGGTTGGTTTGGTTTGGTTTGGGTTGGTTTAATTAAAACACACACACACACACACACACACACACACACACACACACAGATATATATATATATATATATATATATATATATATATATATATATATATATATATATATATATATATATATATATATATATGTATATATATATATATATGGCCATCTAAAAATAGTTTTGGACCTCAATAAATTTTAGAAAAATTAGACAATACTCTATTAATAGTTTTACATCCAAAAATATATTTTATGTACTATATTAATAATTAATTAAATACACATTATTATAAATCCATGAATGAACATTTATTATAATTAGCTAAAAATTACAGAAAAATCTCCCTTAATCTCATAAATTCATAATTCTAATAATTAAAATTCTAAAATTAAATTCTAAAAAATTAGGGTGTTTACAATCTACCCACCTTAAAAGAATTGCGTCATCGTAATTAAGAAAACGAAACATAACATGTCAAGAAAGGTTTGCTCCAGAAGAGATGACGCGGTTGCAAGACATGTTTGTTGAAGCACGACACAAAGGATAAGAAACCATGAACAAGAAAAATCGGGTGGAAGGGTGAGGGTTTTGTTCAAGCAGAACACGTAGGGAAGAAATAAAAACTTTTTTCTAGGCAATGAGAGATAAATAACTCAGAGTAAAAGAGTATGATTAGAACGAAGATTTGCCACTGCATGACTAGATCACACAGACAGACAAAAAGTACCACTGACATATTACTAGTCTAGACTAACAAGTTCATGCTAACATAATACTAGGTATAGGGTAGGGAATGGAACTAACAGGCACATGCTAAAGTATTACTAGGAATATTCGCTATTATAGCTAGCTATGATAAAACTAAATCTTACTCATATTCGCTACTCCTCGAGTTTGTGCCTCCTCCACTGTCATCGCAAAAGCCTATTCACGTCCCTGTGGTGGGGCCCTCTGCTGTTGCTGGGCCTATTGGAAGAGTGCTGCCTGTGGTGCCAAGGGTGGCCTCGGCTGATATCCTTTCGGTGCTGGTAAAGCTTGTCGGTTTACCATCGGTGCTCCCTCTCGACGCTCAGGGCAATCCTTGGCTGAATATTGGTTGGATCCGCAAATCAAGCATAATCCCAACTTGCGTCTGCACTCGCTCTCGTAATAACCTCGCTTGCCACAATATTGACATGTAGGCAGTGCCTGCGGAGTTGCTCTGGGTGACTGGGGCATGTGAGATCTCTTTGAAGCTTCTCCCTGTGGTGCTCTGGTTGGTGCTGATGTGAATGGCCATTTCTGGATGGACTCTCTCCTGGTGACGCGCTCCATGCGTCGGGCTGTAGCAAGGACGTCCGTATATGAAGTTGGTGCAACAGAGCCGATTAATCTCTATAGCTCAAAGATAAGTCCGTCGAAGAACTCCTCCGTCTTCTTCTCTTCTATCAGGATTAGAGTAGGGGCGAAGTGACTCAAATGGATGAACTCTGCATTGTACTCTTCTACCGTCATGTTGCCTTGAATGAGGCGGTTAAACTTATCCCTAAGTTCCGCTCTGACAATGGCTGGAATGTACATCTCCTGGAAGAGTCTTGAGAACTCCTCCCAAGTGACTCGGTCTGGTCCGAGCCGTCTCTCCTCAGATAGCCACCAATGATGTGCATTGTACGTCAACTGCATCCTGACGACAGTCATCCAACGCTCCATCGGAAGCTCAACTGCTTCTAATTGGTGTTGAGTGTTTGTGAGCCACTCATGAACTTCAGTGGGCTCCTCCTTGCCTGAAAAGGTATGGGGCTTCAGCTGGAGGAAATCAGTGATAGATCCCGTCGATGGCCGTCTAGCTGGTGGGTTCGCCTGCTCCAGTGCTGTCACTAGGTTATTCCTCAAGTTTTTTGCCTGGCATTGTTGGGCCTCTTGATGGAACTGCTATTGTGCTTGCATCATTGCATAAAATATTTGGAACATCTGCTGACCATCCATAGGATGTTCTGGTGGAAAAATGGGCATCAGTGGAGTAAATTGCGGCGGTGATGGAATGTCGTCTCGCCGGAACCTCGAGGCGTACTGATTTGCTTGATTGCTTTGTTGAGTGGAGGGATCTCCACTTAGTGGCATCACCCCATCGTCGTAAGTGACCACAATACCTTGTGGTGTTCCCGCGGGTGTCTCGTCGCTGGCTCGTGGATCCATTACTCTGCATACAAAGTAAACTATGTGAGACACACAGAGGAATCAAGACAGGATGCAAGTCAAGAAATTATTTTGAATCCGATATAGAGGTCAAGAACGTGTCAATATGTGGATGAGATCATATAATTCATCATATCCTAATTGCAGGCTTGCTCGGTTCCTTAGTTAAAATCGAAGAAATATAGTCGTAGACCTGCATGGAACATCACAAAAACCATGTCACGTTCCAGTCCCAAAATACCGAGAAACTAGCCATGTGGCAATGGCCAGCAGCACAACTCCAATGGGCAAACCCAATTTAATGGACCCGTTAGAGTGCAATTAAGCTGTAACAAATAGAAAAGCAAGTCTACACCATTTATCTCAGAATAATTCTGATCTTATCCACAGAAAGAAAAATAACTCAATATGATAGACTAATCAAGATAATAGATAAAGGAAATAGTCCACCATTAAGTCAACATATGTAGTGTCTCGGGGAACAACCCGATAAAATAAGAAAGAGAATAAGTCAATACATATGTCCATGAGTCAAGATATAAAATAACTGTAAGCATATATAACTGAGTATATAACAAAATACTCAGGAGAAATTCTCTGGCACAACCTCGCCCTCTGGTGCCAGTACTGCTCCAGCGTCAGCTCCTGTCCTGTATATCTCGGGGTAATCCTCTTTTGCTGTACCTGGGGACATAATTCGGATCCAGGTCCTCAGGGGACATAACAAGGTACAATAAATACTCAAGCCAAATAAAATGCAGTATAAAAATAGGTCCTCAGGGCAAGCTATGTAACCAGCTAAGTGAAATGCAAATGAGAGTATCACTAGTACTCAGGCTGAAATACTATAAGCTCTATGTCGGGGAGCCCATAGAAGCAAGTAATATCAAGTAATGGGCTAAGCTCTGATATAGAGACTAAAGCGCATCAATAATAAAGTATATATATGTAATCATCATGTAGCCTGTGTGTCTCTTCCCACCCAATGTAATTACACGTCTCATGTTCATGACGTCTCATGTCCATAACATGCAAGATCATGACCTCTAGCTAGTACAGCGAGTCATAATGATATCTAAGTATATGCAAGTCTCATGTAATAAAATCCTATAAGCCTATACAGAATTACCATGAATAACTCAAGAAAGATTCTGTCATATAAATAGTTTCAAGTGCCATATGATATGACGTGCTTGGTAAAGCAAGCACGTAAAAATATATAGGATCGTGGTATCAACTCTCTTAGTGACGTTACACGACTTCGCGTACGACGTCGACACCCGAATCTTGTTCGGACGTTAAACAACGTCTCACGGTCCTAAGTTGAACAGGTATAACATAGAAGTATATAGAAAGAATACAAGCAAATAATATCACAGAATCTACAGAAAGTTGGTAAGGTACACTTGCCTAGGTTCTGAGCTCCGTCAGTTGCTCCGATATAAGTGGAATATCCAAGTATGCCTCCGGATGCTGTAACAAATATCACCATTTCTCTCAAAAAACTTAAAATGACTAGGATTGATTATCCATAAGTCCAATTTGAACACATGGACATAATTGACAGTTTTTGGTCAAAGCGGGGTCCACATGTGGCCTACTTCGCATCGAAAAATGTACCAGAGAAAAAGTTCTCCAAATTCGTCAAACTAAGTGTCTACGAGTCCAGAACGATGATACGTACCCAACGGAACATCCAGAACTAGATTTCGATGAGCCGGTCACGAAATCGTCCGTCAAGTGGAACCGTGGGGCCCACAAAACGATATTTTGTCAACGTTCTCATAATCGAACAAACTTGGGTCACAGGACCAGCGTAACGCTGCGAATCCGATGACGCATGTTTTGTTGCAAAACGATAAGCACACACAAAATTATGATAAGTGTCAAAACATGCTGATACGATACTTTTTGACGGATACTCGTTGATTCTGGTGTGCACGCACATCCAAATCAACTTTCGCGAAATCCCACACGTCCGCGTTGACGATACTCGCTTTTTGGTATAATTCGCACACGACGAAGTCACCTTGTTTAGCAGGATGCACCCCGTTTTAAGAAAATTTGGGTTTAGAAAATCAAGTTTTTGACAGATTTCAACAGCAAATAAATCACAACATACAACGAATTAAAATAAACTAATTGAAGAGATTTAATCTCGATTATGTTGTCTAAATTACTGTTCAAGCAAAATTTAAAATTATTAACTTGGTTGGATGAAAATCAGACATGAACATGGGTGGTTGGAACAGTTTCTGAACTACAAACTGGGTCATTTTTTTCCTGTTTTGCGTCGCGAATTACGACCGTGTCACGCCCCAGTTCCAAAATACCGAGGGACTATCCACGTGGCAATGGCCAGTAGCACACACCAATGAGCAAACCCAATTTAATGGACCCATTAAAATGTACTTAAGCTGTAAAATAACAGTAAAGGTCTACGATACTAATTTTAATCTCATCCACAGAAGATCAATATCAGAATCATCAAGATGAAATAATAATCAACAAGTCTCAATAAATATCTCGGGGAATAACCCGATAATGAGTTTAATACATTATTCCATGAGACATGAAATAGAGTATCAAGAACAGAAATGACTGAGTATATAAAGAAAATACTCAGGAGAAATCTTCTGGCATCACCTCGTCCTCTGGTGTTGGTACTGCTCCAGCGTCTGCTCTTGTCCCGTATATCTCGGGGTAGATCTCCTCTGCTAAACCTGAGGACATAATCAGGATTCAGGTCCTCAGGGGACATAGCAAGGCACAAAAGTAACTCAAGCCAAATAAATGCAGTATATAATAATGTATCAATATGGCAAACTATGTAACCAGCTAAGTGATATATAAAATGAGAGCATCACTAGAACTCAGGCTGAGACCACTACAAGCTCTGTGTCGGGGAGCCGGTAGAAGTGATATCATGTAGGGACCTAGCTCTGCATGGCTATGACACCGTAATAATATATAAAATCAGCATATAGCTTGTGTGTCTCTTCCCACCCAATGTAATCACACGTCTCATGTCCACGACGTCTTATATCCATGTCACGCAAGATCATGACCTCTAACTGATGCAGCAAGTCATAAAGATAGCTAAGCATATGTAATATCTATGTCACGAATCCTGTAACCTATACAGAATCACCATGAATATCTCAGGAAGATTCTGTCTCATGAACAGTGTCAAGTGTCATATGGTATGACGTACTCGATAATGCAAGCACGAATATGTACAGGGTCGCGATATCAATCTCTAGGTGATGTTACACAACTTCGTGTACGGCGTTGACACCCGAATATTATTCGAACGTTAAGTAATGTCACACGGTCCTAGGTTGAACAGATACATCATATAAATAAATCAAGGAAATAATATAAAACAAGTACTGCAAGATTGGCAAGGTACACTTGCCTGGGGTTTGGATTCCAACAGTTATTCTGGTATCAGCGGAATCTTCAAGTACTCCTCCGGTTGCTAAAATAAACATGACTATCATGCTCAAAAAATATGAAATAGCTAGAATTGCATGTCCATAAGTCCAATTTGGACACAGGGGCAAAATTGACAGTTTCTGATCAAAACGGGGTCCACATGTGGCCCACTTCGCACCGAAAAATGTGCCAGAGATAAAGTTTTCCAAATTCGTCAAACTTAGTGTCTAGAAGTCCAGAATGATGATATGAACCCAACGGAATGTCCAGAACTAGATTCTGATGAGCCGATCACAAAATCGCCCGTCAAGTGGAGCCGTGGGACCTACGATACGAAATTTTGTCAACGTTCTCAGAAATGAACCAAACTTGGGTCACAGGACCAGTGTATCGCTACAAGTCCGATGGCGTAAGTTTTGTTGTGAAACGACGAGCACACACAAAGTTACAACGAGTTCCAGAATGGGGCCGATACGGGGTGTTGTCGACGGATATGCGTTAATTCCGGTGTGCACGCACATCCAAATCAACTTCCGTAAAATCCCACACATCCTTTTGATAGTGCGCACCTTTCGGTGAAGTTTGCACACGACCAAGTCGCCTCATTTAGCGGGGCGCACCCAGTTCCGGGAAAATTGGGTTTTAAATAACCAAGTTTTTGGTCATTTTCATCCGAGAATTATTTACAATCTACAACACAATAAATTAAACTAAAACAGGGTTTTTAAACTTGGTTATATGGTCTAAATTACCGTTTAGGTAAATTTTAGAATTATTAAATAGGTTGCACGTAAAACGGTCGTGAACTTGAGAGTTCGGGACAATTTCTGATTTTCAGAAATATGGGATTTATTTTCTTGTTTTTGCGTCGAATTTGCGACCGCCAGAGGATGCGATACCCCGAACAATTTACACGGGTTTCGAGAGGATCACGCAGTCTTCGCACAGGATTTGACAGAACGAAAAATGGATCAATGTATTGGGAGTTACGCGCGCGGAAAAACGGGTACCTCGATGCTGATGTTGGCGACAAGATGACGCGACGAGGCACGGCGGTGGCGGCGGTTACTGCGGTGGCTGCTGGTCAGCTCATCGGCTACTGTGCTCGTTTGGGGGCGGCGTCGACGTCGTCGGGATCGCCGGGGCTGGAGAGGCGGAGGGTGGTGGCCAGTGATGGAGGTGCTGGTGGGTGAAGGGGGTGGCCGGGTCGAGGGTTGCGGTGGTGGCAGATGGGGATCGGCTCGGGGTCGTGCGGAGGGGAGCCGTCGGTGTTGGAGTCGGCAGTGGAGAGATGGTGGCGGCGGTGAAGCGGTGGTGCTGGGGAGTGGCCGTCTCTAGGGTTTTATATAGGCGAGGGAGAGGGAGAGGCGGTGGAGCCGTTCAGGGAGACGAGCGGGCGAGGTGGTGAGCGGTCGTCCGGTCGACGGGGAGGAGGAGAGCAGGCGGCTGTTACGGGAGGCGAGCGGGCAACGGGTCGGGCGGCGGAAGGTAACGACGGAAGTCGGAGCGGCGGCCGGGGGAAGTTGGGAAATAGGGTTAGTTACTGTAGCAGAGGCGAGTCGGGTATGGATCCGAATCCGACCCGTTACTGTTTGGGTTGGGTTCAGTCAGGGTTGGGTTCAGGATTTGGGTTGGTTTATATTGGTTTATTTTGGTTTAATTTGGTTTAATTAAAAACTAAGTTTTTAGCTATTTAAAAATAGTTTTTGGGTCCAATAAATTCTAGAAAAAATACACTATGTCTAATTCTTTATTTTACACTCAAAAATATTATTTTCATAATATTTTAATATTTAATAAAATCACAAAATTAATTTAATACCAGAAAACATTTATTTTAATTATTTAAAAATCACAAAAAAATCATAAAAATTCATATTTTAATTTCTGAAAAATCCGGGTGTTTACAACCGACACAGGACACGATAGGTTAAACTAATTACACAGGGTTCAAGGGGGTCATGTGGTTTTCGCATAGGATTACATAGGTCGTTAATTGGTTTACTATGCAGGGAGATACAAGGGCGAGAGGATGGGTACCTCATGATCGCTGTTGCACTGGATTTGGGCGGGCTGTGCGGCGGCGTCTTGCGGCGGCGACGGTCCAATGATCATCGTCGCCGCCGATCGGGGGTGGTCGGGGTGGTAGAGGAGATGATGGTGGTTGCTCTGAGGGTGATGGTGTTATATATAGGGGTGAAGGAGGGAGGTTACGGGAAGAGGAAGAGGAGGGGGTGCGGCCGTTAATGGGGAGGGGAAGCGGGGGGTCGCGACTGGGGTGGGGGGTTTGGGTACTGTAGCAGCGGGTCTCGGGTCGGGTTAGCGGGTCAGTGGGTTTAGGGTACGGGTCTAGGTTCGGTTAGTTTAGGGTTGGCTTGGTTTGGGTTGATTTAATTAATTAATTAATTAATTAATTAATTTATATATATATATATATATATATATATGGCCATCTAAAAATAGTTTTAGACCTCAATAAATTCTAGAAAAAATTATACAATACTCTATTAATTGTTTTACACCCAAAAATATATTTTTTACTATATTAATAATTAATTAAATACACATAATTATAAATTCATGAACGAACATTTACTATAATTAGCTAAAAATTACAAAAAATGTCCCTTAGTCTCAAAAATTTATAATTCCAATAATTAAAATTCTAAAATTAAATTCTAAAAAATTAGGGTGTTTACAGCGAGCAAGCGTGCATGCGTGCATGCGTATTAATTTGGACGCTTTGTCAAGCAGAGGGGGCAGTTGTGGTTCAAAATCGAACAATTGCACCGGAGAGGGCATTATGCCACTGTTGGGGCATTGTGCCACGGAGCTTTCAGAGCGTGGGGTGTTGCACCAATCGGAGCATTGTGTGGAGAAGCAGCATAGTGCCTATGGGGATAACTTGAGATGATGTCTTGGGCTATAGTTGGAGAATGGTTATGGTGCACTAGATGGATCGAGGCGAGTATCATTTTGTGGGGAGAGAAGGCTCGATTCTCTCGTTGTACCTACGGTTGGAGTTTGCATTGGTTACGGACAACCTGTTGCGCACATGGTTTGGTTTCCTCGAACGTGATATACTCTGGGGCACCGGGACCGTTCGACCATGGAGGGAACAAATAGTAACGTGCCTTGGGCACGATACTTGTAGTTCAAAACGACCAGGCGGGCTAGCTACTCAGCGCTGGATCAGGTCAAATTGCCTTGGATTAGTCATTTATGGCTTGGCCAGTGACCTTCATATAGATAAGAGTTGGTTTGGTTTGGTTTGGTTTGGTTTGGTTTGTGCATTCGTGTAGGCGGCGACGCCACCTTGCCTCGGGCAAGAATATGTACATCAATGATTGGATTATCAAGGCTTGGATTATGGCGTGATAGGATAGATTGGAGGCTTGGAGTGCGATGTGGTTCGATAGGTTCACACTTGCTTCGGGCTTGAGTAGAACGGTTTTCATGCTTAGTTTCATTGAGTTTGGATATAACTGCTAGTATATTTGCTTGAGTTGAATACTTGCATGCTTAATATGCTTTACAGTTTTCCTTAACATGTCATACATCTGCAATAAAATGAATCTAGGATTCAATTAGAAAGATCGCCATGTAACCGTTTGCATTCACTATCTATTTAGTGTCGGTTTAGACGTGTGGGTTATCCCGCTCACCAGTACGGCTGTGTACTGACCCACGTTTATGGGCATTATTTTCAGGTACGTAGGTGTAGTGGCTCAGCTAGGATATACGGGACATGATATATGGAACGGTAAGTACCTTTGTGGGCAAGAGAAAGAGCATGAGTGTTGCATCGCCTTTGTGGCATTTTTTTGGACCCTTCGAGAGCTTCGCTACGTATACTCTTATGTGTGCTTGATATACAATACTTGACTTTCGCTGCAACT
Source organism: Iris macrosiphon (assembly GCA_036927795.1). Lineage (NCBI taxonomy): Eukaryota > Viridiplantae > Streptophyta > Magnoliopsida > Asparagales > Iridaceae > Iris > Iris macrosiphon. The sequence continues at coordinate 304,997,300 of JAYESA010000004.1, forward strand.
TGGTCGTTTCGATGATAACCCTGACGTTTAATGTCATCCCCTTGTGCGAGCGTAACTCCAGGCTCGCATGGCATCACGTCTCGATGAGAACGATTGTCATACGGGAGCGCTGCAACATGGTGATTCACGTTCAGCGGGGACGATCGAACTTGTGAAAGATTGGGGTGCGACAATTTGGGCACTAGATTTTTCTCCAGCACCATAGACCATTGAGATGTATTATTAACTCCTAGACATATGGATTATTGCTAGACTTATTTGGATTGATATTGGTGTTGAAGACTATTTAGATTGTGACTTTGTGACTTCTTGTTTTATATCATATCGTGCCATTTATCCTCCTTATAGATCTTCTTGTGATTGAGTATTGATATTAACTTATATTATCATCTTGTTCTCCTTATGAAGTTGAGGTTATCATTTTCAGGTTATATTATTACATTATGAGATATTGATAGATAGTATTGTTGACCTAAACATCGTTCTGCGTCGTTGTTATGGCGTAGGCTGGGCGTTTCCACGTACTCGTGTCCAATTATTCGGATGCGGGTCGTGACAAATGTGCATTATAAATGATTTATCGTGTTATTGATTTCATTTATGTGATGAACTATGTGTTGATAATATATTTAGAACCGAACTCGAGTCACCCTTGTGGTTACCAAGGAGAGGTATAAGACATCGGTTGGGTGGCGAAAGATTAGTGGATCGAGGCACGAAGGTGTATTATTCTTTCAATTTATAAATGATGGGAGTTGGGGGGCAGTGGGCCCAAAAGGTATGCAACACAGCGTGCACAAAGTCCGAGCGTTATGCCGGGCATCTTAAAAAAAGATAATATATTTAGATTGCCAACTAAAATAATTATCCTTGGTGATATGATCAATTGAATATCTAATTCGTTAACCTGTACCATATTCTAACTATATAATCAAAACATGCGTATGAATACGTGCAACACACGTGCACATATACTAACATAAATATAATGAAAGACAAAAAACCCATAGCACCCCCCTCCTTCCAAAAGCCCAAAGCCATTATTTGAGTTAAATTAGAAAATCTACGACAGTCAAATTACATCACATCAGTTTTAAATCACATCAAACTATAAACACTGACTTATGAACAAGTAATATATAATTCATGCTAAATTATTCTTTCAGTACAACGTTCATTATAAACACTGACTTCCAAAAGTCCAAAGCCGTAATTTGTATCACATAGATTTTTCTTTCGGTATCACCTTCATTATAAGCACTAACTTATGAAAAAGTAATTAGTTCATCAACAAGAATTTCATGCAAGATTATTCTTTCGGTACCGTGCTCATTATAGACTCTGCTAAAGTGGGGTCAATTTTTTTATCTCATCAAATTATGATTTATTCCTTCTCTATAGCATGTGCCCATTGAGGTTGCACGAGTTGAGGTCCTCGTAGCCTTTGAGGATGCGGTGCGAGTTGAGGCCCCTGTACACCCTCCCCTCCCGAGGTTGCGATGCGGGTTAAGGTTGATGATTATCCGGTTGTTGTGGTGGTTGTTCATTTTCTATGGCAGCGAAAAATAACTGTTTCACTGAATATAACACCAATTTTTTTTGTAAGTATTAATTAGAAGAGAGAAAAACAATATATTTTTGTGATAAATTTGGATCAATTGAGCCATATTTATATAAATGTTCAGGTGTCAAATGACCACTAATACCCTTAGAATATAGCTGTTATATGAGTATTTTGGTTATTTTCTGCATAATAATCAATTATCCCTTACTAATGTTAAAAAAGCTAGAATTTTGGATATTTTGGTAAAAATATTTCCAACTAATAATATGGTAGTTGAGAGTTTTTTTTTACCAGAATATTCTTTCCAACATTTATATAACGGTAATAAGGGAAGGATATTTTGGTAAAATACCTCGAAAACCATTAAATACGTGGGACATGGGTGATTTTTCGGGTCGACCTCTGCCTGGGATCGGGCCTGACCGGGTCGACCACGTTGAAGAGCAATACTCGGTTCGGAAGGGAGTTTTGACCCGGCCGGTCCTTTGGGCTGGCATAGTAAATCCAGCCCTAATCCAGAGTGGTTGTGGGTCGGATCGGGTCAGCTCGTCGATCTGGCCTGGACTGTTCTAGCTCGGGTTTGACCGTACGAGGCCCAGACCAAAATTCGGACCGCACGGCCGAATTCACACCTAGGGACGATCGAGTCTTATGAAATAGTTGTCCATGTACCACATACAATTTTTATTTATTTTTTTTTTTTTTTATTTTTTTATATGTCATTTTCATCAGAATAGAAGCTAAGTTTCCAAAGAAGAATTCGAACCGTGTCAATCGTCACGAAATTTTTTTATTGTAACCAACATACCACGATCCAAGAACTTACCACATACAAGTTGTCACCTCTGTTTTGCCATACTTTTTAGACAGAGAAATAGACATAGATATGGACATGAGAATTGACTCACCTCTATCCTTGGTATAAATGTGTCAGTTTCAACGATTGAAATTGACACAGTCCTCTCCCGCGAACTTGCCTAGTAGATAGAGAGGTGTCTGGACCGACATAGTCTGGACTGACATAGTCTGGACTGAAAACTCAATATAAAAGGCGACGACAAGGACGTCACGAAAGATGAAGAACGTGTTAGCCAAAGCGAAAAAAGCTAAGAAACTTCCCAAATTCAACAGGACGTCTGCAAACTCAAATTGGTATAGTGGTGAGCATTTTCATGTTCAACTCAAATAAGTCAAAATCGAATAAATTAAAAATAAAAATAAAAATAAAAAATGGTATCGAATCCAAATTAGTCAAAAATAAAACCTAATCGAACGTAATAAACTATTCGGCCTGTTCGATTGAACTATTGCTATTGTTTAATGGATCGGGTTCAAAGTTGAAATTGTGATTAAATTATACAGTGCTACATTGTCCGCGGACTGTGACCGCGGGCCATGTGTCAATGTTCCATTGCCGAAGATTTCGATCACGGGTCCAAGCAAATAGGAGGGACCAATAGGTTCGCGACACGTGGCGGACGATCACGGCCCGTGGTCACAGACCGCGGACCAAATATCATTTTCCTAAATTATATTAAAAAAATATAATTTTATACACACATATATTGTATTTTAAAGCTATGTTTCCAAATATATACATAGAATTGTTGTTTTCAAAATATACTCATTTCTAATCACAAAATATGCATAGAATTATGGTATTTACATAATTGCAGAAATTTTATTCGATTTTCGATTTTGGACCAAAATCGAAATCGAAATCAAGTAAAAAAAAAATTAGTATTTTTAAAATCAAAATAATTTTTTTTTTTTCAACCCGATTTTTTTTTTTCATTGGTACAATTTGATTTTCAGTCCAAAACTCAATAATGCTCATCCCTAATTTGGAGCTGAGAGGAGGCTTCATAGATGTATATTCATGCATGAAAGTTTTTAGTCCGTTTGTGGAAGAAATCGCGGCCACTTAACGCTTGCTGGTTGGTCAATAATGATCTGCCACGTGGCAGTTTAATATTTTTTTTTTTTGGGTTTATTTTCTGGGGCTGTAAAGTGTTTTCGGAAAAAAAAAATTCCAGCCTGTCCTGTTTGATGGGTTGTCATCAATCGGGCATAAGTAGTGGCACTGCTGTCCGTCTATAAAATTTGTTGGCCAACAAAAATATCTACGCATCTGAGCTCACCCGCTCACGTTAGGATGCCGGTACCAAGTACCACCGGACAAATTGTTGGACCACCCCCATGTACCATTTAATTTGGGGTGCTTTATAGGAAGGTAGTAAAAGTGAAAAAAAATAAAATAAAAATAAAAAAAGAAGAAGAAGAGGAAGGAAGGAAGGAAGGAAGGAAGGAACTTTTGTATGAGAACAAAAAGTGGTGGAAGAGGAAACGGAGACGTTACTTTTTCCTCTCTGCCTAATAAATTTAAGTCCCAAAAATGGAAAAAGAAATAGACACTTATCCTTGTTTATAATTATATCTATATGTTATATAATTCAAAAATTATTAAATAAAGTCAGATGATAAATAAATATTTGTTGTTGATGATATAATTGATAGAATTAATTTTTTTTATTTTTTTTCTAATTTTTGTTCAACAATATCAAATAAAAATAAAATATATTTCTTCTATTTTTTCATCCTTCGTTTCTTATTTTTATATTGATGAAAAATATATTTCAAAATTTTTTTTTCTTATTCTCACTTTTTTATTATTTCTATCAAACTGAGTCTTGAGACTAATTAGAATTTAGCTCATGAATTTTCAACCAGTTTAGAGTTTAAATCTTGACAAGTCAAATTAAATTTTTTGTATCCTGAATGTTTATTTTATTTTTCATTATATCATTATTTTTAACATGTGTTGGTTGTTGCCATTGTCTCATATTAATAATATAATAATAATAATAATATAATAATAATAATAATAATTAAATTTTAGTATCCAAATTTTTTAATTAGATATGTTAGGACTTAAACTCAAGATGATATAAATTTTAGAATCTACACGCTAATTAGCTCTTTAATTTACGCTATCCATGCAAATTGACTTATTTGTGTGGAACAATACAAGCGGACTCTATTTCTTGCAGCACATGTACAATATTAATATTGGGACATCAATTGGTTTGTCCTTCCATGAAATAGAGTATGTTACATGGTGATGCATATGCCCTTTGGGCATGTTTTTGCATATATATATATATATATATATATATATATATATTTTTTCAAAAGTGTTTTTGACTAAAAGTTAAATTATATCACTAAAGATTGTCATAAAAAATTTCAATAGTAAACGTCTAAGTCGTATATGCAAAAATTGACTATTAAAAAAACTATCTTTTGAAGAACATTTTTTTTATAATTTTGTAAAATATACGTCATTTTGAAGGACGTATTTTGCATATTTTTAATTAGAAAATTAACGAGAAAATTAATTCTGCAAATAAATAAATATATATATATATATATATATATATATATATATATATATATATATATATATAATTCCTATAAAAGTGCGTATTTTGTACAAAATATAAAATATGTTCTTCTGAAAGACAATTTGGAACTCAGATTATAATTTTACTGAACTATATATTTTCAGAGTAATTACAAAAAAAAATGCTACTACATACATAATTTTTTGTAAAAAATAAATATAGAATATGTTGAATTTGGTTCCATTTTTCCGATTTGGTTCGATTCTCTTTTATTTCCGGTAAACAACCCCCGGCCTGTAGGCTGTAGCTGGTGACAACTTAGATTTTTATTGATATTTATACCCAACTTTTTAACATGGAGATCACATGTCCCCAAAAACAAATTTACAAAATTCACCCACCTACCCAACCTAACCCCACTCCTAATTAAAGTTTACCAGGACTAGGAAGGACATATCCGTCCAATCAAAAACTATCTCCCGTCTTCTTCCTTCCAACCTTTGCTATAAATAGAATTCCTGGCACTTTCTCCTCCTCCAAATCTCTGGAAAAAAAAAGAAAAAAAAAAAACTATTCTCTCTGTCTCTCTCTCTCTGTAATTTGCCATTAGCCGGTTTGAGTTTCCACCGCGTGCTATGAGCTGGTTCGACAAGCTCCGCTGCATGTCCGATCCGAGCCACTTCATGGACGGAATCCTCATCTTCATCCTTTATCATTACCACAGCCTGATTCCTATACGTTCTTCTAATTCATTTCCCAAACCTTCCAATTATTAAACTCCCACATTCTCTTTACGATTCTTCGATCTCATCAATCAATCAATTCGATCTCCACTCTCCCTTTCTCTCATGGATTCTGAGAATTTCTCCGGTTTTCGTAGCGACGATTTCTCAGTTGGAGGTTGTAGTAATTTCTTTCTTCATGATTTGTAGATATTTCGATGTTGTTCTTGACAATTTCTTTATTAATTAATTAATTTTTATGGACAATTGGGAGGTATTTTATGGATTTTTTTTGTTGGCTTGGTTACTTGCTTGATTCATAAACAATTACTGGTTGTTTTACCTAACAATTTATTATAGGGCATAAAAAAAATTGTTTAGTACCAAATGTGATTTGTGTGATGAGTTTTTGAATATTTTATTCCTGATCTGCCTGATTCTTCATGTTTGAATATGTATACATATATGATTGGCGTGAGAAATAAATTGTGGAGAAAAATAAAACCAAGTTAGGTTTTTTTTTTATTGTTAATAAATCCAAGTGGAAAGATCTATGATGCACGGAGGCGGGCACGGGATAAGGATAAGGACACGATACAGATACAAGATACATACATTTAGAGATAGGTATAATAAATGGTTTGCTATGTTGGGCAACACGGACACGGATACTGGGTATGGATACGATACTGTTTAACTTTTTTTTAGCTAATTTGAAATGGATTCTTCTTATTTTCCATCAATAAGAAATGAGTTTTTGTTAAAATTTGAAAATTACTTGTAAAAATATTGAACATTGTTTTTTATATCCGAAAATTGTATAGAAAGAATAAAAATTTAGTTTTATTGTGTAAAAGACACAAAGTTTGGCAAAATTGCATATACAGCTCAAATACGTACTTTTGAAGGACTTAATTTTAGTTATGACAATTTACGCCTTGAAGAGCGCAAATTTTTCTCCGAACTTTTTTTTTTTTTTGGCAATTTATGCCCTTCTTTAGGGAGTATTTTTTTTCCCTCTTAGGATCCTGAAAACGTTAAAAAAAAAAGATTCGTCAGCTAAAGTCCATTTTCGTCACTAAAAGTCCCTGAAAACAATTTTTGTCATTGAAAGATAAAATTTGTCACTAAAAATTTCAGCATTTAATCTCCGCTGAAGATAGAAACAATATAAATGGGAAATTTACGCCCTTCCAAAGAGAGTAAATCATCAAACCTAAAAACACGCCCTTTAATAGGGCATATTGGGGATGTATTTACAATTTCACTGAACTTTGTGTCTTTTACACAATAAAACCGAACTTATATGCTTTCTATACAAATTTCTGTTTTTATATTTCAATTTTAATTTGGGGGGTGTGGGGTGTGGGGGGTGGGGGGGAGATAAAATAAATTTTGGATTAAGATTAACCTATTTTGCTAGGTTAACCTTGGGTACACGGGGCCTTTTCCACAATTGAGTTAACGATGTCAATGCACTGATTAGTTTCTTTAAGGGTAATTTTCTTGTACTCGAGCAGAATATATATATCTATGAACTTTATTATGGGGTTTCATCCATTTTCTCATTTGAAATAGTTTGTGTAGGGGTAATTTTCTTGTATTCAAGCAGAATATATATCTATAAACATTTTCGGTTTGACTGCTCTCTCCAATTACCTTCACAGTGCAGTCAGAAGTTGATACTGTTTTTTCTACTCCAAATCTAGGTTCCTTCCTCTCACAAATTGAGAGACAACAAGCTTCCCCACCTTCGGTTGTTGTGATTGGTGGAGGGATTTCTGGGATTGCAGCTGCACGCGCATTGTCTAATGCTTCATATAAGGTAGCAAATTCTCTCTTTCTCTATTATATTTACTGTAAGTGCTGATTCTAAGGTTCTGCTAATAATGTAACAAATTCTTTTGAATACTCATGATTCAGGAGTTGTACTTATTATGCTTTTTGTTTTATATTTTTCAACACTTCTCAGGTGATTTTATTAGAATCTCGAAACCGGCTTGGTGGGCGTGTGAATACTGACTATTCTTTTGGCTGTCCTGTTGACATGGGAGCATCTTGGCAAGTTTACACATCTCGATGATTTCGTCTTTGTTCTTCACTATAGCATATACCAAGCATCGTCTCATGAACTACTCTTCTGTTTGACTTGATTCAGGCTGCATGGAGTCTGCAATGAAAATTCACTAGCTCCATTGATTCGCATGCTAGGATTAACATTATACCGCACTAGTGGTGATAACTCTGTGTTATATGACCACGATCTGGAGAGGTATTTTTTTAATCTATAAAATGTATCTCTTCCTCGATGCTTTTGATTATCTAATATTTCTCCCTATTTCTTTCATATACATCGGATCCATTTACCTTGTGAATTAAAGAGGGCATATATATATATATATATATATATATATAAAATTGATATTTGATATTTGAAACGGAAGCTCAAGCTGCTTATGCTAGTGGGTCGCATGCTTGCTTAGTTAGCCAAAATCAATTAAAAGCTCTTCATATTTGGAAAACCATATGAAGTTTTCAGATCCATTTTCTACTTTTGTTCAAGCAATTTTCTGTGGATTAACATGACATGAAAGCCTCCAAATACTGTTTGGGTTTTTTTAATTTGGTTTCCGTGCTACTTCGGTTAAAATAGTGCTAATAATATTGATTCACGTGTGCACTAAAGGTTATTTTGGAATTTGGACTTCTCATAAGTTTTATATCGTGTTTTTTTTTTTTCAATTTTTAATAAAATGAAATGATTATATGATACTGAAATTAAGTATTTCTGATATAGTTGAACAAATATTTGCCGTGTCATTCTCGACGAATTGCGAAGTTATAGTTCAAGATGAAATAACCATTTGTGGTGAAAATTGAGGAATTGTAGCTATGGCATCACCATGAAAACTACAGAAACTTCATGTTGGTCAAGAGTTTTAAGGAGACTTTAGGGTGTCATCTAGGGGCCTGTCGTTGCAATTTTTCTCAGTCGTGGTGGCAAAGAATAGGATCTTGTTGGGGAAGCTAAATCTGTTATGAATAACAAGAAAATATTAGTGTCTTGAGAATATTGTTACTTTAAGTGAGGAAGGAGTAACAGGGTTGTATAATGAAGGAGTCAATATTGCATCACTGTCATCATCCGACTCTTCTTCCTTCAAAACCGGATCAGTTAGCCAACAGTTGACATTTTTTATGACAGATGGTCAACCTATCGTAAACCCTCTATCTTGGTTCCAAATCCCTGGGCAATGTAGGCATAGGCAAGAAAGGGCCTTGCCCTAAAATCTAGAAAGCTAATCGGTGGGTAGGTGGATCTACCTTTATGGCGATGCATTTTTTTATGATCATGCAGCCAAGGAGTACACTCTAAGTTCCCCTAGACTAGAAAAAAGTCTAGACAAAGGTAAAATATGCAGTTTGCCGTGGAGGACTTCATTCATCTATATGAAACAAGCTAAAGAGTGCAAAGGAATGACACTCCAAAGAGTCTACTGCATACTTACAATAAAAATTAAGGATATACAATTGGGTTTGAGTTTATGGGTAGGAGGTAGATTAAAACTTGACACTATAATGATACTATCTAGGAGGATTAAGAAAGATTCAAATAAGCCCTATGAAGCTGTGTAGTCATTTGTGCTGAAGTTTTAGGCTGTAATTATAATGAATAATGAAAATGATCATAAAGTTTTCATGGACGTGGGGAAAAGGAATTTTGGCTGTGATGTCAAATGGTGTTTATAAACATTGGACATCCATATTAGAAATGCAGATCCAACCGAAGCTGCAAATGTATTTATGTTACAATATTTTGCCAATCATCGTGGAAAGACAATCAAGTTGACTTTGTCTCAGAATTTATCCTATTGTTTGGGGAAGGCCCTCAGATACTTGATATTTCCATCGTATTGGACGGTGGATATTGGATGGAAGCCCCAAGCTTACAAAGTTCATGCTTCACACAAGGTCCGCAGTATCGGTTTCGGATCCTTCCTATGAGTACCATCTTCGGCACTTTGATTTTTTGTTTGATGGGGGTGGGGGGGGGGGGGTGAGGTGATGTTCTGGTTTTTGGTGGTTTTTTGATTCTGTCTGTTATCTCAGTTTCAGCAATTTTACTTTCTGCTGAAACTTGAGGACATTGATTTTACAGTTGCTTCTTTCTTTTGTATCCCTGTTCAAACTTTGACCAGTTTTTCGTCCATTAAATATTCGCTTTCAATGTTTATCATTTGCCTGATTAATGGAGGATTTATGGAGTGCCTTTTGCTTGATATTGGAGAATGGATCACCACCTTAATTTACAAGATTTAGTTGAATTCTGATTGCTAGACAAGTCATTATAGTTATCGACCGTGATTTGAGATATGCATAGATGCATCACCATTGCAAGCTCTTTTCCTCTCAATTATGTGTTACTCGATTTTTTTGTCATTCGGTTTTTTAATTTTTTTTTGAGAATAGTCATTCATAGTATTGTTCATTTCATAAATACATAAAAAGTTCTTAATATTTTCAGCTATGCACTTTTTGATATGAATGGACGTCAAGTTCCTCAGCAGCTAGTCATTGAAGTTGGAGAATTATTTGAGAGAATACTGAGAGAGGTACTTTTGTTTTAATTCAATCGTATTTAGATGATAATCTTCTTTGTTTTTTGGACTTATCCTCGATGGAAATCTGCTGTCTTATTATTACAGACAAGAAAAGTAAGAGACGAAAATGCTGCGGACATGTCTGTTCTTCAAGCAATTTCAATTGCTTTGGATAGGAATCCACAGTTAAGGTATGGTTTGTCTATTCCATAGGAGCACATGTTGTATGCTCTTCCTAGAATATTACAACATATTTGACACATGCCTTGTATTTTCCAGGCAAGAAGGGTTAGCCTATGAAGTACTGCAGTGGTATATCTGCAGAATGGAAGCATGGTTTGCTGCAGATGTGGATGCTATCTCGCTGAAAAATTGGGATCAGGTAGAGGCTCATTGAGTAAACTTCCTGTTGGTTGCTTCCACTTCTTCCATGTTAAACATGATGTAGGATGTACCATTTCTTATTTTGAATTTGACCTGAACACTTTTAATCACATACAGACGAATTTAAGTATTTTTTGCTGTTTTTCTTAAATATTAATAACCTACTTTAGTAATCACAATAATAACAGTAACGAGGGATGTTTGTGGTAAATTTATCTTGTCAGGATGATCTTTATATTCTTTAAGGATTTGAATTTGACCTTATATATTCCATCTGAGCAAGAGAATGTTACACATACATTTAGATGTTGGTCAGCATAGTATGACCGGCATGATGCACAGGAATAGTTGCTTAAAGGTTTGATATTGGCATGTTTAAGATATGGATTTATGTGAATTGGAATGTACGATGCTATTGTATAGTGATGATGGTAATTTGGACTTGCATGCAACAGATAATCAATTTAATTAGTTACTTTGTATCCAGAGAAAGTGCAACATAAATACATAAGGAAATAGATAGAAGTAAGATACGTTATAAGACAACTAAGTTTGTCAATGTTATAGAGGACATGAACCTTAACAGACTGGATGGATGAAAAGGATTCAAATAGCCGACTCTAACAAATTGGGATCAAGACTTCTGCTGTTATCGTAAAATAGGTAGAAGACAATTTCGTATTTCTCTTGGGGTATATAGTTTCCAGTATTTCAGTTTGAGCTGCAAGCTACTGCAAAATACGTTCTTGTTCCTGGCGCCCGAGGTCTATGTTCTCCAATAATGGGCGTCTGATTGCACAACAACAAATTGGGGATATGTTCTGAACTTCACCTAGTCAGGAAAAACCATTATACTAAATCAAAGTAGCTTATGTGAACAAATCAGATTATGCTTATTTGGGACAGTTGGAGTTTGGCATCCAGGTTTAGTACACATCATTTATAGCAGACCAAATTTTATCAAAAATTTCCTAGAACTGTTAAAGCTTGTACCTTAAAGCATAGACACCTATGCTTTCTTTAATTGAAGACCTGAAACCCAAGTATTATCTTCACAGCATCAATTCCTGTAACCCTTGCTTGCAGATGAAAGGGTTGAATACTGAGAATATGATGGAGGTATCTGGATGAAGACAAGCAAATACATGTTTGATGCAATTATCTTATCATGACCTCTCAAACATTTAAGCAATAATTATCGTCATTTTTATAGACCATTTCGTTTAGATGTAGCATAGAATGAATTCTGAAACCAATTCTTCACAATAGCCCATTGAAATTTTATGCTAAATGCTGTGTTCTGGAAGAAAATTCCTATGAAAATTGTAGTAGATTGTTAAAGTTACACATTGCACAAGCTGATGTTGGATACATATGTTGGAACTATTACTGACATTCAAACACTTCAAAAGCAATATGATTATTTACAGTTCCTATTGTTCTTCTTCATTATAATAATTATTTTCCTTTTCTCCTGTGTTGATACGATGATATACGGATACGATGACACGATAAGACAAAAATTTTGCTACGAGTTTGAAAAACTAGGATATGATACATCACAGATACGGACGAATATATAAATAAAGATATTAACCTTAGTCCATTTGTCTTAAACAGGAACAAAAGTTAATAGAAGAGAGATTTAAAAATGCCAGTTTAATTGTGCCTCATTACAAATGAAAATAACAGATTCTACAAGCTAATTTTCCATAGGAGAGGGAAAGGAAAATTGATTTATTATTAGAGAAACTATGGTAAAAGTGTCTTTCTGCTTTATATCTTCCACGTATTATTCATCTTCTCAAGCATCGATATGGTTTTTTTTCTTCTTTAATAAATTGATTTTTCTAGATAGGGTAGGTAGTGTTTTGAAAGTTAGGATACCTTAGGAAATATGTCCAACAGATTTTTGAAGCAGCAGCAGAGTGTCTGAATATTGGATGCAGGTACTGCACCTTCATTGAAGTATCTATGCAATGTAGCCTCACTCCTTGCCTCCCTACATCCTTCTCCCCCCTCTTTTGGTTAATCAGACAGGAAGGGTTGTCAAAGGCTTCTTGACAAGGATAAGATTATGGCTATTGATCAGATATTAGTGTATAGCAATATGAAATTAGAATGGAGACTAAGTTCAGTCTATACTCTGACAAAAGAGAGGGTATTATATTAGCATACTAAGACAATATTCAGATATTTGGATACACAAGTACATAAATATGTTCAAATTTCAATTAGACGGATAATGGATATCCATATTTATGTTTGTTTACATCTCTACGTGGGACTCTCTTAAAAATATATATATATATAGGACAAATACCAGTATATGATCTGGTGCCTAGACCTGGTTTAACTTCAAAGAAATGATTAGCAACATGTAGCCTGACATTTAGAATTAGGGCTTTTGTGTTTCCATTGGAATTGGAGATGGCTGATTAGCGATCAATGTGTAACTTTAGGGAATATTCATTGTCTCTTGCGTTTTAATTCATTTAAATATTGATATAACCCTTTTGGTATTCATTATTCCTATCTTGTTGGCATTCATATACATAAGCAAATGTCAGTATATTTCACCTGAAATGGTCCTTTCCTACATATTTTGATGTAGTTTCTAATGCCATTAGTTGGGAATAATACGTAAAATTGCTTATTTTTCATTTCAAAATAGTTGATACCAAGTAGTTAGCAAGATAATATTTGAATGTTAGATGTGCTTTTGATAGTTGTGCTATAAATACAGGAGAATGTTCTATCAGGTGGTCATGGACTTATGGTGCAAGGTTATCATCCTGTGATAAAAGCTCTTGCAAAGGATCTCGATATCCGTTTGAATCACAGGTATGCTCTCAGCAGAGTAAAGCCGTATCAAATTGTTAAATGGGCAATGTTTTGTTTGTTTGGGCTGCTGTATTTATCTTCCTTTCTCTTCAGTAGTGTGTTGTTAGAAGTGTCTTAATTTGTTTTTTTTGCCTAATATTGTGGCTCATATGTAAACGCGTAACCTGATTGCATTTATAAAACACCTTTTAGTTAGAGTAACTCTCTGTTACGCGCTTCTTCTTTTGCTTAGCGAAGGCACGCGTAACTAGACGATGGGACGAAGACGATGAAGAAGCCGTCTGGTCTTGTGACCGGCCGGCCTTGGTGTTGCGCCTTGTCGCAGGTGCGGACGCTTCTCAGATCGGAAGAAGTACCGCCTATGTTTTTTATTAAACTTTTCTTTGATAATCTTCTCAAGAGAATTTTCGCCTCTATATATAGATAGAGGATGACTACAATTGCTAACCATAATTTGTTGAAAATGAAACTAAATCATACTAATTATTGCTAATAATATTACTAGTAATTTCTTTCCTTGAAAGAAAAGATATTATTAGCAATATTGCTAATAATATCTTCTTTGAAGGAAAACTAATTATTGCTAATAATATTACTAATAATAATGTCAACTAATATCTTTTCTTTCAAGGAAAGACATTATTAGCAATATTGCTAATAATATCTTCCTTGAAAGGAAACTATTGCTAATATTATTAATAATATTGCCAAGTAATGTCGTCGGCTAGGTATGAGCAACTCTAGCCGGGTCTTGTGTGTCTTTTCCTTTGGCCGGTCCATGTGAGTAACGGGTATAGGTTCGCCCGAACCGACCCGTAACAATACTCCCTCCCTTCAAACCCAGCGTGTCCTCACGCTGGAAGCCAGGATGAAGGCGCTCGAGGGTGTCGTGTTGGACCCATTTAGCATCGTCAGCAGTTTCTTCCGTCCAGCGAACCAAATATTCGTGGGTGTCAGCAACCATCCGAGTATCAAGTATCTCCGCCGGGACCGGATGTTCTCTTGGTATGAGATCGGCGGGTAAGGCTGGTACTACCGTCGGTGGTGGACCACGGAATGGCTTCAGCAAGGATACATGGAAGACGATGTGGAGGCGGACGTTGGTTGGAAGCTCGAATTGATAGGCCACCGTGCCAACCCGAGCAGAGACTCGGAAGAGCTCGAAGAAGCGAGGAGCGAGCTTGTGGTCAGTTGTGTGCCTCAGAGTGGATTGTTGATGTCGTTGGAGGCGTACCCACACCCAATCGTCCGGGCTGAAGATGACCTCCCGGTGGCGAGCATCATATACTTGCCGCATCTGATTCTGAGCATGGTGAAGGCATTGACTTGCTTGTTCGAGAACTGTGGCACGATCATTGAGGTGGCAGTCGACAACATCAATCACGGAGGCGCCGGCCTTATAGGAAAGCATGGCGGGGGGAGGCCGGTCGTATACGAGCTCAAAAGGGGTGTTGCGGTGAGCCGAGTGAAAGGAGGTGTTATAGCAGAACTCAGCCCACGAAAGCCAGTAAGTCCACGTTTTGGGTTTGTCAGCTACGAAACAGCGGAGGTACATCTCCATTGTCCGATTGACCACTTTCGTCTGGCCATATGACGGAGGGTGGTATGCTGAGGACAAGAGCAACTTAGTACCGCACTGCCGGAAATTGTCCCGCCAGAAGGCGCTGGTAAACACGGGGTCACGATCGCTGACGATGGTCTCTGATGCCGAAAAATGGTGACTCGTCGCCATGAAATGTGCATACTTCGACAACCGGTCCACTACTACCAAGACGACGGATTTGCCCTTGGAACGGGGCAACTGAGTTACAAAGTCCATGAAAATATTGGCCCACACATGTTGTAGAATTGGCATGGACTGTAGCAGGCTTGTAGGAATGAGAGTAGATGTCTTATTGCGTTGGTAGGTGGCGCATGCGGCCACGTACTCCTCAATAGTGCGGCGTAGACCGGACCAGAAAAACTCTTTACGCACTCGTCCAGCGTCTTGGTACTGCCATCATGTGTGCTGTCGTGGAAGTGGGGATGATGCGGGGGACCCGGGTGGGTATGTCGAAGCGGGAGAGGACCCGTGGGGGGATGTCAGGCCCGCGGGGGGGGGGGCTGTCGTCGGCAATATTTCTAATAATATATTCTTTGAAAGGAAACTAATTATTGCTAATAATATTACTAATAATATTAATATTGCCAAATAATATATTTCCTTTCAAGAAAAGACATTATTAGCAATATTGGTAATAATATCTTCCTTGAAAGGAAAATAACTATTGCTAATATTATTAATAATATTGCCAAGTAATGCCGCCGACTAGGTATGGACAACACTAGCCGGATCTTGTGTGTCTTTTCCTTGGCCGGTCCATGTGAGTAACGGGTATAGGTTCGTCCGAACCGACCCGTAACACTCTCAAGACTGCTGCATGACCATTTTAGCAGTTCACCCCCTCAAGGGGCTCCTAGCATTTCTTGGAAAGGTCTTTCCTGTAGCAGTTATCATAGAGGTTTGGTGTTTTATCCCTGAAAATTTAGATAATCCTTCCATGGGCTTTATCAAATTAGAGTACTACATTTATGTGGGAGTTATTATGAGCTTGATTAAAAGGCGTCCCTGTTAGGATGAAGATGGTTAACTTTTATTGACATGTTGAGTAATAATATGCAGTACACTATGGTTTCCTGTCATGATAGTAATGTTTCAAACATCTAAGAGTCACTAATAAGTTATCTTGGTTGGTATTATCTAGGACATCTTGAAGTTGCTTTCTATGTTAAGTTGGTTTATGTATTACTTTATTTTTTTCTTTCTGTCCATGATAATCAGGGTCACAAGAATTGTTCAGCGGTGTAACAAAGTCCTAATCAATGTGGAGAATGGGACTAATTTTATAGCAGATGCGGCTATCATAACTGTTCCTCTTGGGGTTCTGAAAGCGAATCTTATTGAATTTGAGCCCAGGCTTCCTGAGTGGAAACTCACAGCTATATCTGATCTGGGTGTAGGCAATGAAAACAAGGTTGCTCTTCATTTCAACAGTGTCTTTTGGCCTAATGTTGAAGTATTAGGTACTGTTGCTCCGACATCTTATGCATGCGGTTACTTCCTCAATCTCCACAAAGCAACAGGGCATCCTGTTCTTGTCTACATGGCTGCAGGAAGTTTTGCTTATGATATTGAAAAGTTATCTGATGAAGCAGCTGTTAGTTTTGTTATGTCACAGCTCAAAAAAATTCTGCCTGATGCTACGGAGCCTGTAAGTACCCCTCCTTATTTGTGAATTCAAATTACTAAGAAGTCATCCAAAATGCATTTAGGTTTACTTGGTCAAATACATCCAAAATCCTACAGAGTTTTGTCCCCCTTGGTTACAAGAATATTATTAATCAATGTTATTATGACCCTTGTTACTTGTAGTTAATGATGCATTTTTTTATTAGTATTACATTTCTTATTCCTTTTTTTGGCACTGAACTCAGCTATAAGGTACATCTGCACACACAACCATACAAGCACATATCATAGTTACAGTTTTCAAGTGCTCAAGGCCGCGCTTATAATTGTCACAAAGTTAAAAACTTGCCTTTTTTTTATAGCAAACTTGTCCTTTATTGGATCTTTTTATCAATTGATTGAAGGTTTTATCCCGGAGGTGTCATCCTGTAATTGTTTTTATAGAAAAATGGTATTTTGCTTTCGCTAACACAAGGCAACTTATGTATGGTGTTAAGTACAGATACATCATCTGGTATCGCGTTGGGGAACAGACCCGGATTCCCTTGGTTCCTACTCCTGTGATTTAGTTGGCAAGCCAGGTGATTTGTGCGAGAGGCTTCGTGCCCCTGTGGACAATCTTTACTTTGCGGGAGAAGCAGCGAGCGTAGATCATTCTGGGTCAGTACATGGAGCTTACTCTTCAGGTATCGAGGCTGCAGAAGACTGCCAAAGGCGTCTGTCGGTGCAGTATGGTACAGTGGATCTCTTCAAGATCGTTTTCAGGGAAGAAATGACTGAAATCATGGTACCCCTCCAAATTTCTAGAATGTAATAAAAGTATTATCTGGATGGCAACCTGTACTCGCTACTCCATGATGAACAATTTTACTCAATTTCTTTGACAATTCTACTTGATCTATAATAAACATCACTTGCTTTGAAGTATGAACAGTCATTCTTGAGTAATTGTTTTTGTTTCATAATCTTCGTCTGGATTGTTTAATAACATTGTTAAATTCCTATCTAATATTGCCCTTCTTAAATGTGTTTTCTTCTGGTATTTTTTGTTGCAACTTGTATAGATAATATAAGATAGTAACATGTATATTTCAACAGAAATTTTGTTGTAGCGATAAAAATTTAACGAAATTGGGTGTAACGAAAGAAATTTGAGAGATTTGGAAAACAAGATAGTTTCTGTCACCCAGTCTGGCAAAAATAGATCCGACTTAATTGCATGGTTGGTTTGGGCGGTTTGGAGGTCGGTTTAAAGGTTGGTTTGGGATTGTTGGCAGGGGGCTTCGAACATGTTGAGAGTGCACGAAAGTGGACTCAAAGATGAGAATCACTGTCGTCGACATGAACAACAATATGTTTTGCATTCACAGTCCAACATGTATTATTTTAAATAAAAATATACATTTATGAATTCTTGATTTGTATTCAGGCTACCCAGCTAAACCCAAAAAAAAAAAAAAAAAAAATCAAGCAACACTCGAAACAAAATCAATCCAATCTCACACATTCTATTTTTGCCATACCGTCTGACGGAAACCATCTTGTTTTTCCAAATCTCAGACTTTTTTGTTACACCCAATTTTCTGTAATTTTTTATTGCTACAGTAAAATTTATGATATTTCTTTCATTTGCATCTAACCGTGTTACTCTCTCCTCACTGTCCTTAAGAAGTTTCATCATGGTTGCATGTATACCAATAACCCAACCTGCAATATTACACAAACCGAATTATTATTATTAAAATTGTTTATATCAATGTTAATAATGTTGGTGATCAGTGGAGGAGCTATGGGGCTAAAGAAGGATTGACGTGTGAATCTTACGTTTGTCCAACTTACGTGTGCTCACAAAAGTTCAATGTTTGTGTGTTGCTTCGAGGAGCACGTCACCTTATATGCGCGTCAGAAAGTATCTCAGCAAATTCTGAAGTAAATCCAACAATTGCTTAGGTTAGCCTAAATTTTGATTTTTTTTTATAAGTTTGCCATCGAAAAATTATTTCTGCCACGTCAAATATTTTTCCATGATTGTCATAATGTTGACAATCCTAAATAATTATGACTGTAAAAAAAAATTGGAAGGACTGATAATTTTGTTTACGGTCCTAAGAAGAGACGTAGAAGAAGAAGAAACAGTAGCAGCGGGGACGGAGGCGCGCGTGGGGTCGGCGCGAGGACGCGGGGGGCTGCGCGCTGCGGAGGCATGCGCACGTGCGCGTGGGGCTACGCGCGGCGGTGGCAGCGGAGGGTTGGAGTTAGGGATTAGGGTGCACCACCGTCATCGACGTCCTCTGCCGCGCCGTCCAGATCCCCCACGCGCAGGAGGTCCTCCGTCAGATGCTCGACCGCTGCTGCCCGTCCAACGCCGCCACCTTCAACGCCCTCATCCACGCCCACGTCAAGTCCAACTGCCCGTCCGACTAGGTCCTGCACGCACGCGGGGGACCTCCGCCTCCTCCGCCTTCTCCCTCTGTCACGCCCCAGTCCCAAAATACCGAGGGACTAGACGCGTGGTAATGGCCAGCAGCACACACCGATGGGCAAACCCAATTTAATGAACCCATCAGGGCGTACTTAAGCTATAAAACAACTATAAAGGTCTATGATACTAATCTCATCCACAAAAGATAAATACAATCAATATCAGATTCATCAAGATGAAATAATAATCAACAAGTCTCAATAAATATCTCGGGGAACAACCCGATAATGAGTTTGATACAGCAGTTCAATAAACAGGAAATAAAAGACTAACAATAGAAATAAGTGAGTATAATAAACCAGATACTCAGGAGAAATCCTCGGTGATCACCTCGTCCTCTGGTTCTAGTACTGCTCCAGCGCCTGCTCATGTCCCGTATACCTCGGGGTAGATCTCCTCTGCTAAACCTGGAGACATAATCCGGATTCCAGGTCCTCAAGAGACATAGCAAGGTACAAAAATAACTTAAGCCAAATAAATGCAGTGCAGTAATAAATGAATCAATAGGGTAAACTATGTAATCAGCTAAGTGATATGCAAATGAGAGCATCACTAGAACTCAGGCTGAAACTGCTACAAGCTCTGTGTCGGGGAGCCGGTAGCAGTGATATCACGTAATGGGCCAAGCTCGGGTGTAGAGTCTTGAGCACCGCAATAATAAGAGTTATATATATAATCAGCATGTAGCATGTGTGTCTCTCCCCACCCAATGTAATCACACGTCTCATGTCCATGACACGCAAGTTCACGACCGCTAACTGATGCAGCGGGTCATAATGATAGCTAAGCATATGTATAAAGTCTATGTCACGAATCCTGTAACCTATACAGAATCACCATGAATAACTCAGAAGATTCTGTCTCATGAACAGTGTCAAGTGTCCTATGGTATGACGTACTTGATAATGCAAGCACGAAGTTATATAGGGTCGCGATATCAATCTCTAGTGACGTTACACGACTCCGCGTACGGCGTCGACACCCGAATATTATTCGGACGCTAAGCAATATCACATGGTCCTCGGTTGAACAGATACATCATATAAATAAATCAAATAAATAATATAAAATCAAGTACTGCAAGATTGGCAAGGTACACTTGCCTGGTGCTTGGATTCCAACAGTTGCTCCGGTATTCGTGGGATCTTCAAGTACTCCTCCGGTTGCTAAAATAAACACTATCATCAAATTCAGAAGATAAGAAATAGCTAAAATTGCCTGTCCATAAGTCCAATTTGGACACATGGGCAAAATTGACAGTTTCTGGTCAAACCATGATCCACATGTAGCCCACTTCGCACCGAAAAATGTGACAAAGACAAAGTTCTCCAAATTCGTCAAATTTAGTGTCTAAAAGTCCAGAACGACGATACGAACCTAACGGAATATCCAGAATTAGATTCCGATGAGCCGATCACAAAATCGTCCGTCAAGTGAAGCGGTAGGGCCCACAATACGGGATTTTGTCAACGTTCTCAGAATCGAACCAAACTAGGGTCACATGACCAGTAAAATGCTACGAATCCGTTGGCGCAAGTTTCGTTGCGAAACAACGAGCACACACGAAGTTACAACGAGTTTTAGAACATGGCCGATACGGGACGTTGTCGACGGATACACATTGATTCCGGTGTGCACGCACATCCAAATCAACTTCTGTGAAATCTCACATGTCCATATTGACGATGCACACCTTTCGGTAAAATTTGCACACGACCAAGTTGCCTCGTTTAGCGGGACGCACCCAGTTCCGGAAAAAAATAGGTTTTTAAAGACCAAGTTTTTGGTCAATTTCACTCTCTAATAAATTACAATCTATAGCAGCATAAATTAAACTAAAATAGGGTTTTAAAACTTGGTTATATGGTCTAAATTACTGTTCAGGTAAATTTTAGAAATAATTAACAGGTTGCACGCAAAACGGTCATGAACTTGTGAGTTCGGGATCAATTTCTGAATTTTCAGAAATAAGGGTTATTTTTCTGTTTTTGCGTCGCGGTTTACGACCGACACAGGTAGCGATATCTCGAACTGTTTGCACGAGTTTCGAGAGGGTCACGTGGTCTACGCGTAGGATTCGACAGAACAAAAAACAAATATATGTACAGAGAGTTACGCGCGCGGGAAGACGGGTACCTTGATGCTGTATGCGACAACACGACGCGGCGATTGCGGAGTGGCGGAGCTCGGCCAGCGGCGACGCTGTGCTAGTCGAAGGCGGATCAGGCTCGCGGAGGCGTCGCCGGGGTTGAGCTAGTAGAGGGTGGTCGGTGTTGGCGGTTTGAGGTGGCAAAGGGCTGTCGGGTGGTTGGCGGTGGCCGGGGTCGACTGGGTTGTCAGCGGCGGAGGGGTGCTTGGCAGCGGTGGTGAAGTAGCTGCTGCGGGGTTGTTGAGCGGGGTGGCCGGGTTCTCGCCGGGGAAGAAGAAGTGGTTGGCTGGAGGAGCTCGAGCGGAGAGGAGGCGGAGATCGTGGTGGCTGTGGTGGTTGATGGTGTTGGGGGTGTCGGGGTGGCCGGAGAAGGTTTTATATAGGATCGGCCTCTACGACCGTTGGCGGGGAGGTGAAGGGGAAGAGGCGGCCGGCGGCGTCGGTTGGGGGAGACGAAGGGTCGGGGAGGCAGAGCAGCGGGGAGACGAGGCGACGACGGCGGACGACTGAGGGGGAGTCGGGGGATCAGGTTAGGTTACTGTAGCAGTTAATGGGTAGTGGGTCGGGTCGAGTTGCGGGTACAGGCCGGGTTCAAATCCGACCCGTTAGGGTTGGTTTGAGTTGTGTTGGTTTAATTTAGGGTTCGGTTTATTTTGGTTTAGGTTGGTTTAATCCGGTTTATTTTGGTTTATTTTAAAACTATATTTTTGGCTATTTAAAAATAGTTTTTGGGTCCAATAAATTCCAGAAAAATTATACTAGGTCTAATTCTTTATTTTACACTCAAAAATATTATTTTCATAATATTTTAATATTTAATAAATACTTAAAAAATGTTTAATTTCAGAAAATATTTATTTTAATTAGTTAAAAATTACAGAAAATTTTTCGAAAATTTATCTTTAATTTCTGAAATTTTTGGGTGTTTACAATCTACCCTCGTTAAGAGGATTGCGTCCTCGCAATCAAAGAATAATAAAACATAACCGGTCAGAAGAGATGACACGGTTGTAAAACATGTTTGTAGTACGACACAAGGGATAAAGAATCAAAATCGAGAAAATATGGGGGTTAAGCAGAATACATAGAGTATTTTCCTAGACAATGAAAGTTAGGTAATTCAAGAGTAAAGGAATCGGGTTAGGGCAAGAAAAGTACAGCTTAGGAAAACTAGGGTATCAATTACTAACAAGTTCAAAATACTAGGTTTAGTCTAGAATTAACAGGCACGTGCTAAAGCGTTACTAGGAATAGATAGCTAAGAATAACTTAAATTTTACACGTATTTGCTACTTCGCGAGTCTGTGCATCCTCTACGGTTATCGCAAAAGCTTGTCCGCGTCCTTGCGGTGGTGCCCTCTGCTGTTGCTGGACTTGCTGAAAAAGTGCTGCCTCGGATGCCAAAGGTGGCCTCGGTACTGGTAAAGCTTGTTGGTTTACCATTAGTGCTCCATCTCGATGCTCAGGACAATCCTTGGCTAAATGTTGATTGGATTCGCAAATCAAGCATAATCCCAATTTACGTCTGCACTCGCTCTCATGATGGCCTCGCTTGCCACAATATTGACAGGTAGGCAGTACTTGCGGAGATGCTTTGGGTGGTTGGTGCATGTGAGATATATTTGCAGCTTCTCCTTGTGGTGCTCTGGCTGGTGCTGATGTGGCTGGTTGATGAATCATCAATGCTTTCTCTCGACGTTCAGGGCAATCCCTTACCGAATGATGTCTGGATCCGCAAGCTAAACATAATCCCAATCTGCGTCGGCATTCCTTGGCGAGATGGCCTACCTTGCCACAGTAGTGACAAGTAGGAAGGACTAGTGCTAGTGGTGTAAATGCTCTTTGTGGTGGATTCATCTGTGGTCGCTTTGTAGCTCTTTCCTGCTGTGCTTGGTCTGGTGCTAATGCATGCGGCCGCTTCTGGCTGGACTCTCTCCTGGTGACGCACTCCATGGGCCGTGCTGCAGCAAGATCGTCCGTGTCTAAAGTAGTTGCAACAGAGCTGATTAAATTATGTAGCTCAGAACTAAGTCCGTCAAAGAACTTCTCCACTTGACTTTGCTAGGCTTCTTGATGAACCTTCTATTGGGCTTGCATCATCGCGTAGAATATTTGAAACATTTGTTGTCCGTCCATAGGCTGTCCTTGTGGAAATACGGGCATTGGTGGAGTAAACTGCGGCGGAGGTGGAATATCGTCTCGCCGAAATCTTGAGGCATGCTGATTTGCTTGACTGCTTTGGTGAGTGGAATGATCTCCACTTAATGGCGTCACTCCATATTCTTCGTAGGTGGCTGCAGCACCTTGTGGTATTCCTGCAGGAGTTTCGTCGTTTGCTCTTGGATCCATTACTCTGCATCCAAAATAAACTATAAGAGGTGTACAGAGGAATCAAGGCAGGATGCAAGTCAAGAAATTCGAATCCGATAGAGATTAAAAATAATTCAATCAAGTGGATGAGATCCTATAACTTATCCTATCCTTGTTGCAGGCTTGCTCAGTTTCTTAGTTGAAACTGAAATAATTTAGTCGTAGACCTGCATGAGCCACCAAAAAAAACTATGTCACGCCCCAGTCCCAAAATACCGAGGGACTAGACACGTGGCAATGGCCAGCAGTACACACCGATGGACAAACCCAATTTAATGGACCCATCAGGGCGTACTTAAGCTGTAAAACAACTATAAAGGTCTATGATACTAATCTCATCCACAGAAGATAAATACAATCAATATCAGATTCATCAAGATGAAATAATAATCAACAAGTCTCAATAAATATCTCGGGAAACAACCCGATAATGAGTTTGATACAACAGTTCAATAAACAGGAAATAAGAGACTAACAATAAAAATAACTGAGTATAATAAACCAGATACTCAGGAGAAATCCTCGGCGATCACCTCGTCCTCTGGTTCTGGTACTGCTCCAGCGCCTGCTCATGTCCCGTATATCTCAGGGTAGATCTCCTCTGCTAAACCTGGAGACATAATCCGGATTCCAGGTCCTCAGGGGACATAGCAAGGTACAAGAATAACTCAAGCCAAATAAATGTAGTGCAGTAATAAATGAATCAATAGGGTAAACTATGTAACCAGCTAACTATAAAACCAAAAGTAGTTTTGTAGTGCAGTAATAAATCCGGGTGTTTACACCCTCCTCCTCCGCCTCTGCCTCCTCCTCCTCCGACGGTTGGGGTTGGGGTTAGAGTTGGGTTGTCCTGAGTAAAATTTTGGTTGTCCTTAGTGAAAATTTAAAATTTTTGGATTGTTCTGAAGTAATGAGTTATCATAAGCAAAATTTAGAATACCTTTAGAATTTACTTAAAAAGAAACTCTTATCGGACACTTGTATCCCAACTCATCCACTTTCCTTCTGGGACTCTGTTCAACAAATTCAAACATTTTGAAACCATACAAAACTACTTTTGGTTTTTAGAAACCACAAGAAAAAAAAAAACAAATGAGCTCCAATTAAAAACATTGTTTGTAAGCTAGAAACCAAAAATTCTAAAAAATTATGTAGAGGGGGATGTTTGGTTTTGGAAAAGTAATTGCTACCCTCGAGTTTCCAAATAGGGAGTAGTTTTCCATATTTTGGTGGTGGTGTTACAAGTTTTCCCATGTTGACTGACTAGAGTTTCCACTTTCCACTGGTTTCCTTATTTTCCTCTTTTAACTTTTCATTTGTGAAACATACCATTGCCACAAAACCATCACTCCCCTTTTTTTTTCTTGTAACTTCAAACGAAAAGAAGCTTGATCAATTGTCTTCATATCCTAGTTATTATAGAAGTCTTGTTGGCACCCTACTTTGACAAGGCCAGACCAACATTGTCTGTCTACACATACACATGTAATTAAGCAACTATTGTTAATCATTTCGAGAGTGAACGTTGTGTTATCTTCCCGCACCCTACATATTAGAAATTATTCAGTTAGCCGGACTCACCATGAGCGTTGATTCTCCATTCCATCTTCAAATTATTAGGCCATTAAGTGAAGGAGAATCAAGATTCATGGTGAGCCCGACTCGCTGAATAATTTCTTCTACATCTTGGAATGCAAATTCTTGCTGAAAGCAATCCTGATCTTTGTGCCTTGAGCTACTAAATATTGGTTGAACTAATCTCCGTTGTTCGAAGTAGAATCTATGTCACTTGCATATAGACTTGTCAATTGGACTAGGTCGGTTCAGTCTTTCACTAGTTTGGCATGAGTCCGAATTGAAAAATTGGCCCATGTGCCAATCCAGTCCGATTAATCGTGGCTCAGATTGACCCGACCCAGTATATCAGGATGGACTGAGTCTTATATCTCGATGCAAAAGAGAGATCCGACCAAGCCCGAGGCTTGGCCCAACCCGAGGTCTAGTCTAGCCCGAAGTTGAATGTTGACTAATTAATTACCTTGATATTGTGGAAAAAAAAAAATTTACATTGGCCAATTAATGACCTAGATATAGTGAAAAACTAAAGTGTTATTTGTTTGATAGAAACAATTAATCACCTAGATATTTTTACAAGTTATAGTTGAAAATAAGTTTTTTTTATTATATATTTAATGATTTTTTTATTTGGTTCGAATCTGACCCGAAATCTACCATGTCGTGGGCCACGTGTCATACTGGACTGAGATTTTTGACCCTTAGGATCTGCTTGGATTGAGGGTTAAGAGAGTTAAGTGAGGGAAAAAAAGAATCATGCTTGGTTTGAGGGTGGAGGTTTAGGAGGAAGAGTAATAGAGGGTTAAGTGGGTGTTTGTTTAACCCTCTTTTGTCCATTTTTTTAACTCCTCCCAAATCGGGGGGTTAACGAAGGAGAAATGAGGGATTTTGTTTAAAAAAATCATAAATACATCCCATTTAACTCTTACCTCTATTCAAAACCTCCAATTCAAGCAAGGGTTATTAAACACACCCCACTTAACTCTTCCTCAAATCCAAACAAGATTATATGTATTGACTCACCTTCCCCTCACTTAAACCTGCTTATTTTTTCTCCCTCAATCCAAGCAGACCCTTAGGCCCAATCCGACCTGCTACAGGACATGGAAACGAGAGGTCTGATCCGACCCGACCCGACCCACTTGAGAGCTCTACTTGCATGCATCTACTACAACTGAACCAACATGGTTATCATTTATTCTTCATGATTTCGATATTCCACACCCACAAATTTTTGTAGTCTTCTCTATACAAAGGTCCGCCAAAATTTGTGGTCACTTAATCAACAATTTTGGTGCTAATAACACCGGACAAAATAAATTATCATTTTATCCGGAGAAGAATTGCCCCTTTGGTTCCATTGTTACCCATTCTGTCAGTTTCAACCACCAATTGATCAATCTTTTTACAAAATTTTCATCATGATATCACTTCTATCACTTACAAAATAAATTGGGACTTTGACGAAATGGACGTCGAATGAGCAAATTTGTTGTCCTATTAATTATGTTCTATCTTTCTGTTCCCACCCTATTATATGTGGGTCCCAACCGGTATTTAAAAAAGTGGAACCCACATGTAATAGAGAGGAGACAGAAATATGGGACAGCAGAACTGCTCTCGTGGAATGGGTCTTCAACAGAAAGCATCTTAAGGTAAGGGACTGGTTTGTTCTTGTACTTTTGAAACTATGATATGACTTGTAAGTTAACGTTAGTTATCCCTTGGTAACCATATATACATCACTACTACATACACAGTCGAACTATTAAGAGCTTGATAAGGGGTGAAGGTGTTTAAGAACTCAATAATAATGTCCCCTTCCTGAGCAAGAACAATGTTACACAAAATCCTTTGTTTCTAGTATACCCCAGCCAGACAACCTTAATTAGTTGATCAATTCGACTACAGAAACTCAAAATAGGAACTCGAGATAATAACTTACGATATGGATGTGACACGTGGATTTCACTAACATTGAAAGTGTACTTATTTTACTCTTGAGTCCCTTGGAAAAAAAAATCAAGGAATCCGATGCATGTAAACTAACGGGTTTTCATGGCCGAGTTTTAAAAATTAAGAACTCATGAGTTCCTCTAGGATTTTTGTTAGCGTTGATGGAGAAAAGTACTGGATGATCATAATAATTTTTTTTTTTTTTCGATATTTTAGGCGGCGAACAAATGGCTCATTAATGGACAGCAGATAGATCCAATGAATCAACTAACAACTTTTGTTTAAAATTTGAAGACTGGATAAGAAAACAACATCTAATGAATGAATAGCCATTCCACTCAACAATGAACTCCTAATTACAACATCATGAAAGAATTCTTCTTCAACTGCCCAAGCAAAATATACACACATTGGCTACACACTTGCCAACCTTTCCACTCCATAAATACTAAGCAGCCATCTATTCTCTACTTCGCTTCTTTCCTCTTTCTCTCAAAGAAAAAAATAAGTAAAAAATAAATAAATCACATTTTGGTGTTCAATGGAGATTTCAAAGTTAGCAATGCTGGTACTGTGGCTTCTGAGCATTGGCAATGCCTCTGTTACCTATGACCATAGGTCCCTCATGATCAATGGCCAAAGGTGAATACTCATCTCTGGCTCCATTCACTACCCAAGGAGTACTCCTGAGGTGAATGCATGTTCCTTCTGGGTCTCTTAGCTCTCACTTACTATTGATCTTGTGTTAATATTTTGTTTCTTTCAACTTCAGATGTGGTCCGATCTCATCGCGAAAGCCAAGAATGGAGGCTTGGCTGTTATCCAGAGCTATGTCTTTTGGAATGGCCATGAGCCTTCTCCAAGTATGAAAAAATATATATGTACATACATATATACCTTACCTTTTATTTGTTCCAAAGTAAGTAATAGTTGATGCTTTACAGTATTATTTTGAGGGGAGGTATGACCTCGTTCGATTCGCCAAGCTTGTGAAGGAGGCTGGTCTGTACATGCATCTACGGATTGGCCCTTATGTCTGTGCTGAATGGAATTTCGGGTAACAATCTCATCGATATATTACATTCGTGTTTGGATTGGAGTCTGATATTATTATTGGAATTTGGTTCGTTGGTTTATCATTAATCTCAATTTGATTCACAGGGGGTTCCCAATTTGGCTAAAATATGTCCCCGGTATAAATTTTGTAAATGCAATAGAACAAGGAGAGGGAAGAATTGTACCTTGATTCTTTCGAGACTTTGGGAGCCATCGACAAGGAGGAGGAGGAAGAAGTGGAGGAGGCGGCTCCGGCAAGAAAGGGAGGAGGGGGGAGGGGTCGGTGGAGGTTTGGAGGGTTTGGGAGGAGAGTTTAAAGTTTGGGCTAGTATGAGTAAACTTCATTCATTAATGGGCTAGCCCTAAGTAAACTTTGTAGTGCCCTTATCAATAGCCTAAATTTAAGTCTTGTTTCCTTCATCCCATTATCTACGTCATAAGTAGTGATGGGACCCATGCAACATAAGTTGATTTCCACGTGTAGAAGGTCAACTCCATCGGTCCAATGTACTGGTCTCAGTGGTGGGACCCACGCAACATAAGTCGACCGTTGATATGTTGAAGGTCAACTCCATCGGGTCCAATGTACGTACTTGTCTCATCTCATGGGAAAAAAAAGAGGCTATTGGTGAAGGCACTACAAAAATGACTCAAGACAGTTCAAATGTTTATCATTGATAATTACAAGTTTATCATTTCCAAAATTTACTCACCGGACTGTCCACTTCCAATTAATTTTTTATATAATCAGGATTGTCAAAATTTTGACAGTCCTACCAATTTGATAGGACTGTCAAAAATTTTTAGGACTGTCAAAATATGTTTCCACTTCCAATATTTTGACAGTCTGGAGGGGAGGGCTACTCGAGATGACACGAGGACGGGGCTGCGTGGAAACAAAAAGGAGGGGACGAGGCAGAGGAGCGAGAGGAGGAGGCGGCGGCAGGAGGTGTAGGCGCGCGTGTGGAGGCGGCGGCGAGGCGTAGGCGCACGCGCTCGTCTCCGCTTCTGCTGTTGTTACCGCCGTCGCCGTCGCCGGAGCGACGCGTAGCCACAGCCCCCCGCGAGAGCGTGCCTCCGCCGCGCGCAACCCCCGCACGCTTCTTCTTCATCTCCTTCTTCATCGCCTTCGTGACGGAGCCGACGGGAAGGTGCTTGAGGTGCGGCTAGGCGGCGGCAATGCGGTCGATGGCGAGGTCGACAACGCGGAGAGGCGAAAAATCACGAGAGGAGGAAGGAGGAGAGGCCGGAGGGGTGTGTAGGTGGGGGAGGAGCAGGAGGAGGGAGGTGAAGAGGGTGGACAACCCTAGTAAAATTTGTGCTAGTCTGAGTAAAAATTCTTTCTATCTGGGCCAGCACCAATGCTGGGCTAGCCCCGAGTCATTTTTATAGTGCCTTTATCAAGAGCCAAAAAAAAGTAGTAGTGTTGTTGTTCGCCAGCTCGACCCATTCCCGAACATCGTCCCACACAAAAAGAAAGGGCACGGAGATGCCCAGCATGTATGAAAAAGAATTCCTTGTAGGTAGACTAAAGTCTCTAATCGAACGAACAAGCTCGAACAAAGTGTGTTTGAACTCGGTTCGACTAAACTATTGAACGAGTTTATTTGAACCGAGCTTACGATCGAGCTCAAATATGATGTTTGAATTCGATTCGATTAGAGACTCGAAATGATCGAACTCGACTCGATTTAGCTGGCGAGTTCGGACGAACAAGAACCAAACCCGAGCCAAGACCAAGCCAAAATTCCATTAAACTTGTTGTATAATCATCATATCGTTACTCTCAAGTCTTAAAAGATTTTTTTGTTGAATTACTTATGCTATTTACATCATAAATTACCCTTATGCAATTTACATCATAAATTACCCTCATATAGAGAACAAAAAAAAGTAAAATTTCTAAGACAATTTATACATCCACAAAAAAACTATAACATATACTAGAAAAATCCCTAATACGAAAAATCGAGCCGAGTTCGAGCCCGTTCGCGAACAAGTCCGAGTCGAACAACCTACGGTCGAACTCGGTTCAAACATCACTTCGAACGAAAAAAAATCGATCGAGTTTTGTACCAACCAATCCACGAACTAAGTTCGAACCGAACTTTGATCGAGTCGAACGCGAGCCGAACATGAACCGTTTGAATCGTTTTATAGCCCTACCTTGCTCGTATTTTTTTTTTTTTTGCATGTTAGTATAATCTAAGTGTCACATCCATATTGCAAGTTCTTATTTTGAGTTCTGTAGTCGAATTGACTACAAATAGGTTACAACTGCTTATTCAGGTTTGACCAGACCTTTACTAAATCTCCAAAGACAGTTGGTCCTTTTTTTCTTTTTTCTTTTTTTTGGAGATGTCCGACGATATGCTCGGAACCTTACGTACGCTGCGTTGCATGTCATTTGAGCCCACTGCCCTGATATCTCTTCCGCGGTTTGATCCTGAGATCTCCGTCCAGCCAGGAAGGTTATACCTCTTCTCAATGACCACAAGAGCCAGTTGAGTTAGGTAGTTGGTCTTTTTTTTGTTAAACTTGTCTGGTCCAAGTCCAGGCCTCGGGAAAAAAAACACTATTGTAGCAGCTGTTAGCAAAGTTAGCAGTCTTCAGGTTTTCAAAAGATTTCATAACCGTTAACTAAGAATCCAACCCCAGGAATAAGAAGACACCGAACAAGATACACGCTTCTCGTATTGACCAACAATAGCTAATCTCTGCATCGTTGTCAAGAACAGCTTGGTGGTAGGTTACTCAATTCAATAAAATATAACTGTCAGATTAAATTACATGACAGTGCCGATAACACTGGTGTTACTTTCACTAAATATTTTGGCGATCATAGGAAACTGAGAAACAATGATGAAATTTACTATAACTAAGCAAGCTGGTGAGATCCATATAGTGCTTCACCTGTTTACAAGATAGCCTAGCTACATTCCATATGATCAGAAATTCTTTTCAATACAAATCCTAGGTGATAATAAAGCCCGGTAAAATTGTAACAAATTCAAGACATTAGCATCTAAAACAAAATCTTCAGGTATAGATGGCTTCACATTAGCGGATTCTCTGAGAAATGGTTGCACGCTAGCGTATTCTCTGATGAGTTCTCAGTTGATGCCAGAGTACCATTCTTGATCTGTTCAGGTAGCAATTAGTTGCTTCTTGTGCATTCTGATAGAATCAGGAGAATTTTGATGCAGAGGCGATGGAGGTTGCCTCGGTGAGCGTGAACCACTGTAGTCAATCGCTTGTCGAGTAGGGCTGTTGTCTCCTAAGCTTGACTTGCGCTTTCCCTGCATTTAAAGGGTAAAAAAAAATTGAGAGGCAAAACATTGATATCAAAGACTTCCAGAAAAGGGAAAAACCAAACAACCATCAGGGCAAGCTTATCTTGACCTCTATCCATTAGTGTATATCTATGAAAGCGGTTGCTACCTAGATGGTATTGCTTCTCATGGGTTATGAAATCTTTAAGTGTGGTTGCTACCTGGCACAGGTATTGCTTCTCATGGCTAATGAACTCTTAAGCATGCCTTGACATGGCTCCCTAATCTGTGACTATGAGCCAGGGCAAGTCAATCCATAAGTTGTAAATCTGCTGAAACCAACAGAAAAAAAATCGAATCAAAACCATCCCAACCCCCCCTGAAACTGCTGAAACCCATACTCATAGGAGAAGCCCAAACCCCCCGAAACTGTCAAGTTTGTAAGTTGTAACTAGTGTTCTAAAAATCGCCGTAGGTGGGGCCTAGGCGCTAGGCGGCCACCCACCGCAACGAAAACCTCCTAGGTAGCCGGCCTAGGCGGAAATCGCCATAGGCCTAGGTGGCCCGTTTTTTGATTTTTTTTTTTTTTTTTTTTTTAATTCTTAGTTGTGTTGTGGATCTTTTTTTGGGTTTTGAAATAAGATTTGGATTTTTAGAGCATTAAAATTTTAAATTTTAAATTTCAAGGGAAAAAAAAAACTAGGCGGCTTAGGCGGTCCTCTGCCGCACCGAGGCCGCCTAACAATTTTTAGAACATTGGTTGTAACCGATGTTCATAGGAAGTGACTGGTCACCGAACCAACAGCCAAAC
Source organism: Iris macrosiphon (assembly GCA_036927795.1). Lineage (NCBI taxonomy): Eukaryota > Viridiplantae > Streptophyta > Magnoliopsida > Asparagales > Iridaceae > Iris > Iris macrosiphon. The sequence continues at coordinate 305,029,719 of JAYESA010000004.1, forward strand.
TGAGTTTTGGACCTTATAATATATTAAGTATTGTTCAAGTAGAAGAAACTTAGAATCCACTAGGTAAAATTTAACCAATACTGAATCCACTAAAAAATAGATTGAGAAACCACAGAAGGTTATAGACTTATAGTAATAAAAAAATTCATGTCTCCATTACAAAGCTTCATACACTCTTGATCATATCCTTCAAATAATCCTAATCATACTTGTTACATAAAACAAATCCTACTTATAGTTAAATCATAATAAATTTAACCATATCTTAATTCTACATAATAATAATAAAAATCCTACTTTAATCCTAAATCTCCCAAAAAATTGTGATCTTCATTCACAGATTTCAAGATGAATTTGACATTAAAGTTATCTTTCCTAATTTTGGTGGGGCGCAAAAAACGGAGGTCCCTGCTATAAGATATAACTGATTTAATGCACAATCTGAATAGATTGATCCAAATCCTCCTATATCATTATTCCCTTCTTTAAAAGAACTCGAGCTCAAGAATTGTAGTCTTCCTTGTAATACAAATAGATACTTCCACTATGTATTTATTCTTCCCTCCAATTTTTTTTCTTCAACCTATTCTTGACCTCTTAAGATGTACATAAGAAAATCAGGTATATCTGGTGTTTGGATGTCCCTCACAGGTGGCAATCTATCTAGCAATTCATAACCAAGCACTTCCAACATCAGTTCAAACTTCTTTTCTGATTTCAATGGATAACTTACGGAGTTTTCACCATCAAAGCAAATGCTTCATAAGTAAGATTATCTTTTTTCACAGCTCTATTGGTCAGGCCTCCCAAGCAAGAAGACACATATCATCACATGCCACTCCATCTTTATATGACTTGCCAATCGCAATAAGAACACGACAATTTCAGTTAACAGGATAGAAGACCCTTTTTTCATCCCAAAAAAAATCAACCGATGAAGCTTGAAGATAAATTCCTATCTTGTATGAAGTTTCTTTTCTTCAGGTTTCAATTGGAACACTCCCATCTTTATATTGATTTTCCAATTGAAATAGGAACATGACAAAGTTTAGTACTTCCAATAATTTTACAGAGAGTAAAATGGCACCACTTGCTTGGGAGGCCTGACTAGGAAATCAACTGCTGGAGTTTGCTCTGATGGGTATGTAACCTTTCGGTATTGAACCTGACCTAGAAATCAACTTACAGATAGTAAAATGGCACCACTTGCAAGAACCATCCCAAGAATTTAAACAATTTTACAGATCGTATATAATGATTCAGCTGAAACTAAAATAAAGATTTCAGGAAATCTTACTTTGGCAGAGGATTTGCTAGAAGAGGTCTTGCATTCAGATTGCTGGCGTCTTTCTTTGTTCAGCTGCTTCACCAACTTCTTGTTCTTCTCGTCCAATAATCTGTTTTCTTCAAACAGTACCTTAACCTTTAAAGTGCAGACAAGAAGTAGGATGAGATTGATTTCTGTATCAAGAAAGAAAAGAAAAGAAAAGAAAAGAAAGGAAAGGAAAAAAGAGTACACTATCTTCATACCTCCTCTTCAGCTCTAAGAAGGTTGATCCTCATATTTTCCTTGTCCTTCTTCAAGGAATCAACTTCATCAGCCAGTGCAGTGATCTAGAGTTTACAGCAATTCCAACGCAGAAGAAAAATCACCAAAAATACAAAGTTAGAAGCAGAACAAAATAAAATACACGAACTGACACACAGAAGAGAGTGCTTTAAATTGATATCAACAAAGGCTTAAAGAATGTCAAAAGTCATATGTAAGAACAAAAACAATGAGTCATATGTGACAAAAAGAACATGGCCTTTATCCCAGTTATGTAGGCTATGCTGCATAAATTCTAGAAGAAGGAATGGACAAAAGAGAGAGCAGACAAAATTATATAATATTCTACGCTAAAACTTAATGTGTTGTTTTCCCCTAGGTAACTTATTGCTATGAATTTACCCCACTATGGAAATTTGGGTATATTTTACCATCAACCAGATATGAATCAAAACCTGATCGTAATCAACTAAAGGATAAAACCACATTAAAATCAATTTTGTGATTTACATCCTATTTCGAAGTATTCTTTACCAGAAAGTAAAATAAAAATATATAACAAAAGGTATACTAGTGCCATAAAGCCCATGCTACTAAGGTACAAGGGCGTCAAGAAGTATGCAGTCTTATCCCTATTTTAGGGTCTAGAGAGGAGAACTTGAATCCTCCTGATTACAAGCACCAAAGCTTTATAATTTTGCCAAGATGATTCATGGACTATGCTATAAGTAAGCAATTTAAATGGGAAGACTATCCACTAAAAAGTTGAATCTGCAAATACCATATAGAAACATCGCAATGAATAGTCATCTTCAGACAATAAGCAATGGTTATTTCCTACAACATCAAATGCAATGAGAATGCAATTATCAGAATTTTGTTAATCATGAGTGTTTATGCAATTAAGAAACAAAAACAATGTATTGTCATCTTTGTATGATATAATGGTTATCAGTAAAAAAATACTCAAATGCTATATTAATGAAATTATGAGGAGCGTCCAAAAATAAATTTGAGATAGAAGGCTTTGTTATTGTATTCTGAAAATATATTTGTTCCCTGCCTCTATTCTTACGGTTTTACCACCCTATGTTTACATATTTCAGATCTACTTCCCTTTCCTGATCTTCTCAAATTCTAATTGATTGGCAAATTCCTAACGGACCTTAAAAACTGAGGTGAAAAAAAAAAAAGATTTTAGTCTTAAGATCTAATGGCTGATGTTCATTCCAAAAAACAATTTATGTTATTTCATTGTGACTTGGAAAAAGTTAGGATCCCAAACAACAATAAGAAGAGCTGAATCATGATATTTGAGATTTCTAGTCGAATATAATTCTTAAAATCCATGATTTTGGGGATTTTTGATCCAAATACCTTAACAACATATAGACGATAATATAATCTTTTACTAATATATCATAAGATAGTTTGATTTACCTTTACTTATATATATTTACAAACTAAAATAAGCTCAAATTGGAGTGAAACCAAACATGTTCCTTAACTAACTTAAACTTTGCTTCTGTGTTTACTAAGTTTTTGGCGATCAGTAAATTTTGTTTTAGAAATCATCACATATTACTAATAATGTGTAATTAGATATATTAGGGAACAATCAGTCAATCTAACTTAGTAACGAAGATTAATTACGGCATGAATCTCAATCAAGTAATCCAATTGATAGTTTCAAAGGAAACTTCTGGGCCAGAGCCTAGTCTTCATAGTAAATGATGCCTCTTGGAAACAACTTATACACAGGCAACATGCTAAAAACTTCTTGTATTAAACGTCCACAATCTCATAAAATATTTTAGTTTCACATGTTGACACTTGTACAAATCTTCTCAAACATTGTTTTTGTCCACGCTAAACACAATTTGTTGTTACTCCTTAGATCTGAATGCTCTACCCATTTACAATGACGTTCTTTGGATGCTCGGACACAAGTTACGCGCTTGTTGAATGCACTACTGGCAGAAACTGCAAAAACGACTGAAACAGCCGAAACCGGCCAAATCCCCAGACCCTGAAAACTACTGACATTGATACTCAAAACCGATACTGCGAACCTTGTTGAATGTCCTCAATTTTGTAAATTGTTTGATTTATGAACTCGGTTGACATGTCTGGCGCATCACATATATTTGGAATTTGGAGATCACTTGCAACTTAAAACAGAGTTACCATAGCTGACGATTTGCAACGTAAGCGAACCTTAATTTAGGTCTATATGTCAAAAAGTGAGCAATAGAAAAATGACGAGCTAAGTAATTCTTTGTAAACTAAGCATGTACCCGTAACAAGTCAAGATATTAATGGTGATACTCACAGCGGATTCATCCTGCTGCCGGGCCTGAAGTTCCTCATTCTCCTTCGCCATCTCATCTAAGGACTCCATGACCCTGTCCAGGTCCCTCTGGTGGAGCGCGCACTCCTTCTCCAGCCCGGAGCAGTGAGCACGGAGCTCCGCGTACTCCGCCACAATCGCCTCCTTCTCCTCCACGCACTTCTTCAGGCCATGGGCGTTCATGATCGCCTCCGCCTGTCCACCTCACCATTTAAAAAAAAAAAAAAAAGACCCTGAAAAAACCCTAAAATTTTCCAGATTTAACGAACCCGGTACTGGTCGACGCGCTTCTGCGACTGACCGAGGCGGGCTTGGAGGAGAAAGACGATATCTTGAAGGCGGTGGCGGTCGTCCTCGGAGTTCTGGAGCTTCAATTGGAGGGTTGTGGTGGGGATGGCGAGGCCCAAGGAGTGATCGATCGATTGCTTGATGTGGTCCTCCGTTTCCTGGTGAAGATGATCCATAGATCTATGTAGACGAGGAAACCATAAAAGTCAAAATGATCGAAAGCCTAGAATTGAGAAGAACCCTAACCCTAAAAAAATGATTTGAAGGGAAGGAGAATGAATGGAGATTGGTGGTGCTTTGTAGGAGAGAGAGAGAGAGAGAGAGAGAGAGAGAGACGTTGGAGACTTTCGAATGAGCGCAGTTGGGACTTTCAAATGAGAGCAGATTTGAATCGAGGGGCCTAAAAAACAGGCCTGGGTCTTGGCCCAGCCAACCAGAAAATGGGTCCGATTTGAGTATAATTCTACTCTTTATAAACACTGTAACGTGCACACGTGCAAACGTAAAAAAATTTATTAAATTTTTTTTAATATAAAATTATTATAAATATTGTCATTTCTAGAAATTGAACTCAAGCAACCAAGAAAAATATCTTTCACCTTAACTACTTGAGTTAGAATAGCTTAGTTGTAAATAAATAATATTAGGTAGTTAAATAATTAATTATTTTAAAAAAATAAGTTAGTAGAGTATTTACATACGGCTTAGATGGCTCAATTTTGAGCCGTTTCCAAGTCTCATTATAAGAGATATTTGAAAACAACTCAATGAGCTGTCTAAACCGTACGTATATCCTAACTCATGTGGTTGAGGTGAGATGAGAGACATTCTCCTTAGTTATATAATTATAACTAATTGTCTAACTATCTAATATTATCTAATTATAACAAAAAATTTCTAACTCATATGGTTAAGGTAGTAGACATTCTACTTAGATATATCTATAACAAATTTTAATTTAATTTAATTTAATTTTAACAAAACAAAAAAATTATGTGTCGCCTGTCCGTTACTAGTATTTCTAAATCTCAGAGTTTTCACAACCTCCAAAATTACATCCAAATTGCATTCAGAGTGAATTACATATGGCTGAGCAAGAGGCCGCAAATGCAAGTTGACGAAAACACAAAAAGCTTCCTTTGGTAGCATAATTCAACTAGGTTTTTTCTTTTTCTTCCTCGTCGTCTTTTGATAATAAGAACTGAGCAAGATCTGTCTCATCATTATATTAAGAATTTTTTTAACTTACCTTCCATTTTATTTATCTATATTCATAATTCACACCATATTATTTCTATAATGTACAAGACCTTCTACTTTTAACAGAATTCGTACAGTCACGACGGTCAACTGTTTTGACCCAAAAAAATTTGACGAAAATGTCTTCCCCCTCCTCCTCCTCCCCCCGCGGTCAGCCCTCCGCTCCCGCTCCCTACCTCCCCGCCATCACCACTGCTCTCCCCCTCCCCCGCTCTTTCCTACCCGCTCTAGGGGACGGGGAGGGGAGGGAGCGGGGTCGACGACGGCGGTCGCGGGGGGAGAGGGAGAGAAGGACTGGAAGGAGGGCTGGTGCGGTGATGAGTAGGGAGAGAACGGGGTCGACGGCGGCGGTCGCGGAGGGGGGAGGGGAGGCGGGAAGGGAGGGAGGAGACGGGGAGGGGGCAGCAGAGGCCTGCAACAAGGAGAGGAAAAGAAGACGGAGATATTTTCGTCAAAAAAAATGAGTCAAACGAGTTGACCGTTAGGAAGAGACGGTTTCCGTCAAAAGTGGAGGGACTTGTACATTATAAAAACAATGTAGGATACGTCCTGAATATGGATAAATAAAGTGAGAGGTAAGTCAAAATCTCTTTTATATTAAAAAAATAGAAAAAAAAAAAAAAAAAATTTACCTGAAGTTATAACATGCTAATGGGAGAAGGCCGCGGGCGAGGGAAAAGTCCGTTGAGACTATAAGATTACGGACTTGACAACCCTGTACCGTAGAAATTTTTGTTGTTGCTCTTTGGGCCAACCGACCCAATCAAATACAATTTATGAGCTAATAATGATGTTTCACAACTCCAACCATAAAATCCAAAAAATTGACAATTCTTTGGGGGCAGAGCCAACCCTTCGTGCTAAACACAATAGCCTGAGCAAAACAATATAGGGTCATAACCGTCTACCCCAACAAGCACAGCACAGGATTAAAAAAAAAACATACCAAAAGAAAAGGCCTCCAGAGCAATACTAAGAGCATCAATAGTAAATCTTATCCCAATTTCTAGATTCTAGATTCAGAGTATAATGCTCATTTTGTAGAATATTAAGATTCAATTGAAACTTATGTTCCAACCACATGAACTATAGTTTGGACCTAAATAATTTTTACATTCAGAATGTAGGAACTCATTTTCTATAATATTAATGCTCAATTTGAAGCATCAATTTCTATATTCTAAATTTTACATTATTTTTTGACCGCATAATTTTGACATTTGCCACCAAAGATCATTTTATGTTGCATGATCATTTTTTTTCTGTTCCCATACAAATCCAACTCATTCCAGATTTATTTTTTTTATTGTATATTTTGACCTCAAAATGCATATTCAAATGGACAAACAACCCTCATCTTCTCCTCCTGAAATAGGAGAAGTGAAACTGGAGGATACATCATCTTCTTCTTCTGAAATAGGACAAGTGCTTGATCTGTCAGAGTCGTCAATCTTCAACGGATGGGGCGTCATAATACACACAGCAGCCTGGGCGTGGGCGAGGCGGACGACCACCCCGGTCCCAAATTTAATAGAGGTTATTAAGAAGTAAACAAAGAAATTGCTAATCAAGAGCCCAAACTTAATTACATATAAACTGAAATTATTATAACTGGTAATTACAAATTGACAATTCATATATTAGTTACTTGGAAAAAAAAAATACAGTCCAAAATTATGATTAAAAAAGCCAAAAAATATAAAAAATTTAACTTAGAATTAAATGTATTCATATTTATTAAATAAATACTCATTATAAATAATAATGTTAAGCATTTTTTTGTATAGCAAGTAAACGAAACGTTAAGTTAATATATAAAAAGTACACATTAAGATAGAATAGAATCCATATTTATTAGGGTAAATAATTTTATTTATTTATTTATTTATACAAAATAGGGTTATTTACAGTAACCTCCTCTATGTTTTACGTTTATTACACGAACCTTTTCTATGTTTAATATTTTATGTAAATAATTATTACACTAACCACCCTTAAAACATAAACCGTAGGGGAGGTCTTAATTATTTTCAAAATATGGAATATATGTATAATAAACATAAAACATCTAGAATATTGGTGTAAATAATCCTAAAAATAATTTAGTTTTTATTCTCTTTCTTTCTTCCGAGTCTTTTCTACATTTCTATGTTCTCTAAATATTAAAACTAAAACTTTGTAGGTTTGTTATAAACATATTTAGTTTATATATTTGATAATTTATTTATTTTATATAGTCGTTAAAATTAATAGAATATATATTTTAGGTCTATGTAGTATTATGTGCTTTTGGAGAGAAAAAAATGTTAGTTCAACAAAATTAATCCAAATTATATTCTTCTTTATTTACTATTTATATTTTATTATATTTGTTTTTGCTAGTAAAATATGCTACTTAGAAAACAATAAAGTGGATATTAAAAAAAGACAAAAAGGAAGAAAGATATAAGAATTTGTTCATTCTAAAAAAAGGAATAATAAGTTCTCACTCTGGCTCGAATCCATGGAGATGAGACAGACTATTAGAAAATCAATTCCTTGTTTTTTTTTCTTTGAAAAATTACAATTTCTATCGATTTTCTTTTCGGTGTTTGAAAATACCAAAAAAATTGTAAGAGTGAGAATACTTGAGGTGAGAAAGTGAATCGAGTGGAGGGAGATGTGTACGTGTTGAAGTGTTTAACTTGCGGGATGTTGACCTTCATAGAGAGCTCTTGCGGCCAATTCAACCCACCAACCTTTATTTCATGAGAAATTTTGAGTTACCTTTCACTTTATTTACCATATTTTACGGTGTACCATACTGTTTTTCCATAATGTACAAATTCCTCTACTTTTGGAGGAATCCGTTCATAATTGACGGTCAACCCATTTGACCAAAAATTTTGGACGAAAATATCCCTCTTCTTTCCTGCACTTGATTCAGCGCATCCGAGCTCGGCCCCGCCCTCCTTCCCCGCCCCCGCGTCACCCCTTTCCCCCGCCACCAGTCCCCCTCCCCGGCTCTCGCCCCCGGGCGGCCCCTCCCCGGCTCCGCAACAACATCATCAATTTCAACAGCGGCCGCGACAAACGGCGAGCCGTTGCGAAGGCGGCGAGCGGCCGCGGAGGCGGCGAGCAGCGGCTGAAGTTGATGCTGCTAATGATGTTGCTGCGGGGCGGGGAGAGGAGGAGCGGGACTGGTGGTGGGGAGGAGGAGAGGGGGACGGGTGACGGGGAGGGGGGGCGGTGGCGGGGAGCACGACTGCTCGGGACGAGCTCGGCTGCGCGAGCTCTGCGGCACGGGACGAGTGCGGCGGTGCAAGGTTGAGTGAGGTGGGAGAAGAGAATGCAGGGGAGAAGAGAGATATTTTTGTCCAAATTTTTCGGTCAAATGGATTGACCGTCAATAATGGACGAATTCCGTCAAAAGTGGAAGAACTTGTACATTATGAAAAAACAGTAGGATACACCATAAAATATGATAAATAAAGTGAAAGGTAACTCAAAATTTCTCTTATTTCATTTACTGGAGATCCACAATTGCAGAATTTGAGCACATAACATAATTCTCACGCCTGAGCACCCGACATGGTTGCTCAGTTGGTGTTACCATGCAGCGAAAACAAGGCCTTGTAACAAAATGAAACTTACGGAGTTCCTACCCAATCTAAAGGAAAAATTGCCACTCTCTGTAAGTTTCACACTAAGATCATTTTGCTGGAAGGGAGAAGTACAGAAGTTAATTAGTAGATTGTGTTTTCTTAGTCTCTATATCGCTCCTATCTAAGATTTAATTAGAACATCAGTTTTGTAACTAGTCCTGCAAAAGAATTTGCTTCTAACCTCTTCTTTTTGGATTGAGATCCCCTAATACCAATATCTCGTAATACACCTTGATTTTGCCAAGTCAAATAACAAATATAAATTTGTTATTAGAGATCACTAAACACTCCATTTCAGAAGATTAGCAGTTTCAGATAATAGTAAATCAAGTACATATAGGAAGTGTTCAAACTCTAATTTCGCCATGCATATACAAAACCTATAAAATTTATATAATATTTAATCAAGTACAGAAGAAAAACTAGCTTACAAGTACATCAAGAAACAAGCATTGTTGATAAGTTATCAGTTTGATTAGTTTCCGTATGCACTAACCAGAGGTGAATAAATAGTGGGAAAGGATGGAAACTCAACACCTGCACAGTGTGGCTTTCAGCAAGCAAGTAATCTGCACTCCCTAGCGAGTCTTTCTTTCAATCCCAAGCCAAAGAGACCATAGAATTTGATAACCTCGCCTCCCCGAAGGTTAAGTTGGCCGTGTACTCGAGGCTCTTTGAGGCACCAGGAATCGCTTGTGTAAAGTGGAAAGGACGTGTCTTCCCTTCGTCTAGTAGAGAGCAGCAAAAAGACCACAAAAGCTGCCAATTGGCAATGAAAGGAAAAAATAAATTATCAATAATCCAAAGGTGAAAAAATTCTGCAGTATGGTTATTGCACAAAAGTTTGATAAAATGTTTCCACCTTAATTGAGTCAGTACAGAGAAATTTTCTTTGGACCCTCCGTCCATCTGGGAGACGAATTCCAACTCTGCAAAGAAGTTCCTTGCTTGCTTTTGGCTCTTCAGGGAGAAGGGGATATTCGAGCTTCTCGTCAGAACTGGTCTCAGCATTCTTATCCATTTTGGCCTCATCAATGGCAGCAGGCGCCACAGGACCCTTTATACCTTCCATAGAAGCTGCCACTGCCAACAGCACATCTTCATCCTCTTCAATCATTTTATCTACAACAAGAAATTATAAAACAGTGGAATGGCATAAGTAGAAAGTATACAAAGAAGAACATCTGAATATTGTTAAATTTCTTCGGTCTTCTGCAAGATGTAAGATTAAATACAAAAAGGTAGTTGAATTTACAACATCAGAATTCCACTATCATGTAAGATACTTCTGATCAGCAGAACTATCAAAATAGCAACTATTTCCCAGCAAATGCTGATGTCTTTGATCCCAAAATGTAAACAGAAGCTAATTTGGGTAAACAAACATATTAATAGAATTTTATTTTATTTTTATTTTTTGTGAGGATTAACTGGCAACTTTCTTGTGGAGAAGTTTCTCTTGGGCAGATGAAACATGCCCATGACTAACTCTTTTCCAATTACAATACTAGTTCTGGTGGTACTCTCCATCTTTCTGCCATCTCTTTCTCATTGTTATGTCAGGATGACTAGCAGTCATCAACACTGGCAATTATTTAGTGGAACATGTTAGAGACGCACTTGTATATACTTCAGTCCCATACCGGTTGGGAGGAATGATTCCATCTGGCCATGTGTACATCGGGTATACATAACCCTGGTCCTCATGCTTAATAGATTGATTGATTCCATTGTCATACTAAGTGTAACATAGAATAAGAGGTTAGATGCTAAGAAATCCCCCATTATCGAATTCTAAATTCCACAAAAATCTCCAAAACAGAAAATCTTAATTTCCAAACCCTAATCCAATTCCCAGAAGGTTCCAGCTTTACCTGAGTTAGCCGTATAGCCGGAATTCCTCACCGGAGACTTCGGCGTTGCCAGAGAGTTGAATACCCCAAAGGCGGTATGAGCTATGGACCTCACCGGAACCCTAGAGTCATCGTCGTCCTCTCAATCTCGTGGTGATGATATCGATTACTGCTCGTGTCTCAAGATCTGGTTCGTGATGGAGTTCGAGATCACCAGGGCCAGTTCTTGCTCGAGTTCATCTTCAAAATCTGATTCTACATCTTCATCTTCGGTTTTTGATTTATTGTGCACCCAAGTTTCACCCATTCACACCCGGCCCACTTAACTATTTGCTGATTTTTGGGTTGCCTGTTTATACATAGCAGTTTGTGTCTGGGTTGGGTTGGATTTATATTCTCAAAGTTGTTATGAGGGTTCTACGCCCATTATGCACTCAGTTTTCTTTTTTTTGCATCAGCGGCATCCGAGCACACTAGTCAGCTTGATTATGAGCAATACTTCCCTACTATAGCAGTTTGTTGCACCTATTAATGCACAATGGTTTGAGATTTTGAGATCAGTGTTCCATCATGGCTTCTATGGATTCGTCTTTACGTACTGAATTTGATATGCACCTCTACAACACTATTATCCACATACAGCTTTTACAGAATTTGAGAGTGGACTTTTTGTTGGTAGACCCTCGTTTGCACATAAGGGTCAGTCTCATGTTCTTATCGACCCTTCATCAATTATTTTTTCTGGCTCTGATGTTCGATCCTCATCTACACATCAAGGTTGGTCTTATCACGTTAGTCTTTGTCTATTGATTCTTCTGGCTCTTGCCGAAAATGTTGTGCTTGGCACAAGAAATACAAACAACATTCTACTTAAAGAGTGTCAGGCCTTTGTCCACTACAAGGCTTATGAGGCTGCATCTGACAGACCATATGTACGACATCCACATCGTCAGGCTGCTATGGCTTATACGACTACTATTAACACCTTGTATGTAGCCGGCAGCTCCTCAGTACACACCAGTTACATTTCAGTAGTTCCAACCATTTTTAAGTATGTTTCAGCTATCCACTCCTTCAGACGTTGCATCTGCTAGCTCCATTTTTACTGCTCCCACATTTATATCTTCTTCCTCTTGGATTCTAGACTATGGGGATATCATATGACTAGTAACGCTACTAAATTTAGCAGCATTACATATGTTCGGTTTGTGTCTATTCGCACTGCTAATGGCGTGTTAATACCGATTGTTAGTCAAGGACACTAGTCTGCTTTACCACACTTTACCATTCCTGATGTTCATCTAACACTTTCCATATCTGGTACATGAAACTGCGTCATCTATCACTTTATATACTTCAGTTGTCTTCTTCTGATGTTTTAGGAATTTTTTTCTACAAAGACCCTAAACTTTGTATTGGTTGCATTCATGGTCGCCATTTTGCTAGTCATTTTCTATCGAGTGAGTCTGTTTTTGCTTCTCCTTTTGATCTTCTCTCATGTTCGTGGACCCTCTCCCCATATGTGAAAGGGAGGAAACATATATTATGTCATATTTATTTATGGCCATTCTCGATTCACTTCGTTTTTTTTTCTTATTTCTAGCGAGAAGGCCTTCTAGGAGTATCATGAGTTTGCAAATATGGTTGACACACATTTCTCTTGCAAAATCAAGGTGCTTCGCTCAGATTCAGAAGAAAGTACACATCACATCAGTTTCGTGACTATCTTATTTCCTAGGGAACGTTAGTTCAGTTTTTTTTGTCCTCATGCACATCAGCAGAATGGGTCGCGGAGCGCCGTCATCATAATATCCTTGATGTCTCTAGGTCACTTCTATTGTCTGCTTCTGTTCCTATTCAGGTTTGGACAAAAGATGTGCTTACTAGTGTGTTTTTTTATTTAAAAGGATTCCGACTTTTCTTCGTGATGGTGTCTCATTATCAACATTTACATGGTTGTGCTCCTGATTTTCCACATTTCATGCTTTGTTTTGTTTAAGTTATCCTCTACTAAGGGTGACAATTCCAAGTTTGTTGCTTGTGTGTTTCTTAGGTATAGTCCTTAGCATAAGGGCTATAGATGCTACGATCTTGTCGTCGGACGTCTTTGCATCTTTTGTAATGTCATTTTTCTAAAAAAAAAAAAAAAATTATTATGGTTTATCATGCCCTCTAGTTCCTTTACCACCGTCCATACCAGAGGAGTTTGTTTTCCTTGATATCAAGACTATATCACCACATGCTTCACCCTCTCCACCTACACCATCTCTGCTCCCACACCCGTATATTATTCATGTTTACGGGCATCGAGATCGTCCCACCATTATTGTCAAGTCTATTTTACCACCTGTATCCGTGGATCGTGTACCGCATTTGCGTCGTTCCACTTGTCTGCATTGCTCACTTGATTGTTTGACACTCTTTAGCATCTTGACTCATGCACTTCAGTCTTTGCTACTACTTCTAGTCATTGCGAGCCCCAGACGTACAAGGAGATTGCTACCATTGCTAAGTGGCAGACACAAAGCCAGGCACATGGGATCTTGTACCCTTACCTTGTACCCTTACCTAGTGACACACATCCTACCAGCTGCAAGTGAATGTAGAAGATCAAGACTCTAGTTGATGGTACCATTGATAGGTACAAAGACAGGCTAGTTGCATGTGGTTTCCTTCAGCAGTATGGTGTTGACTATAATGAGGCATTCGTCCCTTTTGCGAAGATGACTATTGTTCGGACTCTTTTAGCTTATGTCCATGCCTAACATATAATATCCAAATGGATGTAAAGAAAGTATTTTTTATGGTAATTTATTTGATGACATCTACATGACTCCTCCTTTTGGCTTACCTTATTATGTTGGCCAAGTATGTCATCTCCGAGGATGTCTACATGACTCCTTTTGTTACCGCATTCTGCTAACTAGGTTTGTCATATCCACAAGGCCTTACACGGTACGGTCTCAAGCAGACACCTCAGACGTGGTTTTCTAGATTTACTACTATTATTCATGTTGTTGGATTCTCTAGGAGTCATTATAATCCTGCTCTGTTCATACATCCTTCTGGAACATTACTTCTACTCTATGTCGATGATATGATTATTAGTGGTGGTAATTTTGAGCATATTATGCAAGTCAACCAGCACTTATTTATAAAGGATCTTGCTCCTATACGCTATTTTCTTAGTTTGGAGGTTGATCACTCTCCTTATGGATACCTTCTCTCATAACTGAAGTTCAACGGTGAGATACTTAATATAAGTTATTAATACTCGAATGGCACCTACGCCTCTTGAATTGAATCTCAAGCTGTGGTCGGATGATGGAGATAGCCATCTTGATCCGTCTTGGCAGAGACAATTAGTTGGCATGTTGGTTTATCTTACTATCAGTCGTCCTAACATTTCTTATATTATGTTCATGTTGTTAGTCCATTTGTTTACGTGTCTCATACTACACACTATATTGCTCTGTTACGGACTCTTCATTATAGGCGGGGCACCAGCACTAGATGATTGTTCTTCTCCGCTACATCATCATTGGATCTTTGTACTTATTCAAATGCCGATTAGGTCGGTGATGTTATTGATCAGAGGTCTTCTATTTGATTATGTGTGTTTTTGGCAATTCTTTGATTTCTTGGAAGTCAAAGAAACATGATGCGGTTCCAGATCTAATGTTGAGGCGGAGTATCGGGCTATGGCTACTATTGCTGATGAGATCACTTGGCTTCTTTGGCTTGTTACTTATATGGGTCTTACACTTTCTTGTCCCTCTATGTTGTGACCATACTAGTGAAATATTGTTGTTCAGATTACATGCAACCATGTGTTTTATGGGCGGACGAAATACATTGAGGTTGATTGTCACTATGTTAGACCGCAATATTATCTCGGGATAGTCTCGGTACAGAATGTTACCTCTCAGATACAGATTACAGACTTTTTCACAAAAGCCCATACAGTTCAGAGGCACTCCTTACTAGACAACCAATTGCCGTTGATCCTCGTGAGTTTTGAGTGGGGGTGTTCTAGTTGATTGTAGCTAGTTGTTCTTTGTTTTCCTCCTTTTGTTCAAACTCACATTGTTGAACCATTGTGAGTTTGAGAAGGGTGCTAGAGATACTTGTATATACTTTAGACCCATACCAGTTGGGAGGAATGCTTCCATTCAATCACATTATATATATATATATATATATATATATATATATATATATATATATATATATATATATATATATACCGCTAGCCATCATGCCTAATAGATTGATTGTTGTCACACTAAGTGTAACAGAACATTCCCGAGCTCAATATCCAACCCCATTCTCATGGGAGGCCGATGATTTAAGGATAACAAACATTCATATGATAGATGTAAAGAATTGTACCTGGTGCACCTGTTGCACTGGGTGAAGAATCCTGAGTAATGTCTCTTCGACGTTTAAGAGGCAGTGCAACATGATGCTCCTTAGGACCCTTGTCCAAAAATGGAAGCAAATCCTGCACATATTGAAAAGTTGCTCCAACATTAAAAAAGAAGAATAGCGAATGGAATTGTAGTTCTTGCATATCTTACTGATTTTTAAATAATTGAAGCTTTGCACTATTATCATTTACCTCCAGCAAACGTTCTGGCTGTACCATGCCACTCCATCCACGCATCTTCTGTCCAGTAACTGGATCAATGATAAGAATTGCAGGAATAGACGTCAACTTGTAGTAAGTGCAGACCTTCTTCCCCTCAGTAGAGTCTTGATAAACCTAGTACAACCATATGGTCATAATTAATTTATCAAAAATCCCACTAAAGCTGTTCATTGTGTTGAGAGAGGCTCTCCTCAAGTGGCATGCTTTATTGACTGTTCTAAAAATCGGCCTAGGTGGCCGTCCGCCGAACCGAAAACTCCCTGCTCAGCACCCTTGTGTGCCTATTCGGCGCCTAGGCGGACATGTGCGGCCCTGTGTGGCTGTACGGAATTTGAGATTTTATTTTTTTATGCTTAATTGTTTTGTGGATATGTTGTTTGGATTTAGATTTAGAACATTGAAATTTCAAATTTGTAATATATATTTCAAATTTCAAATTTCAAAAAATTATGAATTGTATTATGGATTTAGAACATTTTTGGATTTCAAATTAAAAAAAAAACAGTTCCGACTAAGCAGTCCTCCGCCACACCAAATCCGTCTAGCAAATTTTAGAACACTGTTCATTGACATGGATTAGATACATATATAGGATGAGGAGAAGCTTCCTCATACTCTAAGTAGACTACATAGACAATTCAATACTAAATAAACACACACACACCCCGGCATGCGAGCACACCATGTCCAGCTTGTTACTGAAATTGAAGATAAAAGTAGGTAAGAGTAGGACATCACATTAGAACAAGCAGCATCAGCAGACAAAACTAGCAAAGGTCGACACCCGACTCAAGGGAGTAGCAGTAGCAGTAGCAGTAGCAGTAGGCAGGGTAGATACTGGTAGAGGTCGACACAGAAGATTACACGACTAGAAGTAGTAGAGGTCGACGCAAGAAGACACATGACAAGAAGCAATGTAGAGGTCGACGCACGAGGACATAGAACCAAAACCAGTAACAGTAAACAGTCAAAAGACTGCATGAGTAGAGGTGGATGCTAGAAGCCTAGATTATCCAGTTAAGCTTCCCCTCAAATTGGACATAACAACTATGTACAGCTTGGACCATTTTACATGTACATTCGATTAACAGACTCAGACCATCTCAGGGAGAAACATATCACACTAGTAGAAACAATAGTAAACAATGGAGTAGATCACTACATGGAATAGAGTAAACAATGGAGTAGATCACTACATGGAATAGAGTGAAAGATAGCGGTAAAAGTAGTAGACTATGACGATAAGTCAACTCATGGAGACGAGCCATAGAACCCAATCTGTCAAGAGCAGCAAAAAAATGTCATCAAAAGACAACTCATAGTATATAGGACATGTAGTACTTTAAGAGCTAAGGGTGTCTGCTTTAGTTTTTGAATCTAGGGTTTTGAGAAGGGCTAAAGGTGGAGGCTGAGATTTTGGGTTCTTTATGGAATCTAGGACTTTGGTAAAGTATCTAGCGTCTGGGCAAGTAACGATGGTGGTTAAGGTTAAGAGTTTTGTGGTGGGAGTGGCTAGGTGAGGCGGGGGAAGAAGAAGTTGTGGTGGCTAGGCTAGGCTAAGCTAGGAAGCAGGGAGGCCGAAGCAGCAGGTGGAGGCGCATCTGTAATGTGGTTACTGGGTATGCAGCAACCAGGTAGAATAATAATAGACACCGGCTGGGTGGATGCTAGGGTCAGGTTTTGGCCACGAAGGCACCTGGGTATTGGAACTTCGGCGGGTGGCAACAACAGATGATCGAAAGGTGTATCATCAACAGCAGATGTACCAGAATGTGAGTAGGCGGGGCATGGCTAGAGTTAGAGACGACGACTAGAGGCTGTAGGCCATGGGAGTTGGTTTGGGAGTAATGCCAGCTGTAGAGGTTAGAGAGAGCATTTATAAAGGATATATGGTTACGGGTGGCTTCTAGGATAGGATTAAGACTTTTTTGAATAAGGGGGGAGGGGATAGGTCTAGGGTTTTGGATAGGTAAGGTGGTGATGAAGTTTTGGGATTATGGATTTTAGAATGTATTGTGGTGAATGTGTTTGGGATTAAGATTTTTATTTGGTGGAGAGTAGAGAGCTAGGGTTAGGGCTAACCTTGCTTTGATACCATGTTGAGAGAGAGGTTCTACCACTATTCTAAAAATCGGCCTAGGCGGCGTCTAGTCGCCTAGTATCCTTCCGATGCCCACTTAATGCCCCATGACGCCCGACTATGTTATTTTTTGTTTTGTTTTATGGACAATTGTTACAATTTTTAGCAGATTTTTTTTTTTATATAAACTGCTTAGAATTAAGCAGCCGCCTAGGCGGGCCAGGCACTAGGCGCCCGGAGCTCACCCGATTAGCGCCTAGCAACTTTTACAACCTTGAACAACCTTGTGTTCTACTCGAGTATCATACTTCGTTGACATGGATTAGGTATATACATATAATAATATAGCATGACAAGCAGCTTCCTACATCTAAGATGAGGAGAAAAGGAAATGATCAAAGATGGAACATGTCAGTTCAGTTTATTTACTTTGTCCATCTATTATAGTACCCTGCATCATAAAAAAAGTTTGGGTCCCTAAATCTACACTAGTTTGATTCTAATACCATAATGTTGGCCATGAACAGAAGTCTCCAAGATGTCATGTTTCACCTTTTTTTTTAAACAAAACTAGATGCAATGGATACACTCAAATGATTATGCTGTTTAAAGCAGAAAACACAACCATGAAAATGCAGAAACAGATGAACAGAGACAAAATGGAACCTTGTAAATTCAATATTGTTCCTAGGTTCGAGAAATAAACAAGAACACAAACCTGCCAGAAAATGAAATTTGTACGTATTGTTTGTGCCAAAGCGTCATTCGACCATGTATCCCTATTAAGCTTAGCAATGGAACAGAGCACCATTTGAGTCAGTATCCCGTCAGCTAATTAACTTCAGATTGGAAGAGATTGACAAGATTTTACATATACCATGTGTGAGCTGAACTCTTCAGTGGACTGCAAGTTGACTAATAACCATTTTCCTAAAAGAGAAGCTTCTACTTTTGCCTACAATATATGGAAAAGACAGCAATAGAATCAGTAAACTTGTTATAGAAAGGAAAAAAGTATAGGTCTAAATGAATATTGTATTGAAGTATACATCAAGGATACACTCATAGATAGTTACCTCCGAGTAAATGTTAGCTCTACATTTCCATGTGACACAAATGTGACAATATATATATATATATATATATATTAACCATCCATATTGTGTCTGTGGTTGGGATTACTAGTTTCAAGGGCCCCAACAACTTAACCCAAGGTGGACTAACAGAATGCATAACAGTCACATTTTTTCACATGGAAGAAGTGCATTTGGAATTATCCAATTATCTTCCCATTCAATTGTTAAACTTGTTCCTAGGAAACACAATTATTAGAGAGAATGTGAAAGTCATTAAACAAGAAAGTGAAGTCTTATCAACAAGATAGAAGAGATTTTGAAGCTTCTTTAAACTACAATAATATTTAACTAACAATATAATGAAAGAATGTTTACCATACAAGAAGAAATTACAACTAATTAATCAGCAGAATCTGGCAAACACGTTCACAACACTGAGCACCCTAACTACGAAGATCATGGCTACTGAAATGTTACAAAAGGCCAAAGGATATGCGGCACTCAAAGAGAAAACACCCAAAAAACATTTGATTGTGGATACAACAATATAGCATGCAAGATCTGGAGGAAATTAACGACCGCTGCTCTGTGAAGCCTACATAAGCTAGTCAGGAAATTCAAGGCTACTGAAGAGGAAGCCCATTGATCAATCAGAATATCTATGTAATTGCATTTACTCTCCAACTTTATCCATACATAATCTTACAGTTTTGGGCACGTAATTATAATGGAGGATGTGAATACCTTCATGTTTCATGTAATCATAGTAAATCCTTAGTTGAGTTAAAATTTAAGGTTATTTTACTTTTTTATTGTGGTCCTCAATCCCCATTTTGGACATAAACTCGAGCCTAACTCTTAGACAAGTAAAACATAGGATGTCACTTCCTCTGGTGGTGTTCAGAGAAACTTTAGAGAAAGATTTGCTCCCTGCCAGTCTTCACAGGCTGGCTGGAGCATGATTCAGGGGTGTAAAAAACCTCAACTGTCCTTACAGGACTCGGGTAGATTTACACCTGAGAATACTGACAGGTTGGCAAGTAATGATATTTAGTGCCTAATCCTACAAAATGTATATATAGAGATCTAGGATAGATCACAGTAGTTAGCCGGAGCATGTATCTTGGGTCTGCATTTCCCTCTTCCACGGACTCAAGAACCTCCAAAGTAGGACCGACATAGTGGAGGTTGTTCTCTGCTCATAGTTATGATCAGCCTTGAATGAGGGGTGTGTTTGCCAACCCTCGGTCAAATTGCGTGAGCAGAAGTTTCCTAGGAGAACATATACAATATAAGACGAGATCTATAACGATATAACCTTTATCTCAATTTTTTCATTTCCAGGTGCAATTTCTCGTAAAATCAGCATGTAAATTTTGGATGTCGAGTAAAAGATTTGACAAACTATAAGGGTTTGAGGACAGGAGAGATCAATTTCAATCCATAGAGGAATCAAATGTCACACCTTCTTGTGGAAGAGAATTTTTATTTCACGTGTAGCGGGACTGACTCTTTAGAACTAACTACATCCTATTGTACGGCTACGGTTAAACTTTTAAGAATAAGGAATAGTTAACACCAACACCCCCCCCCCCCCCCCCCCCACCCACCCACACACACCCACCCCATCGGGGTTTTGAATCCAAGACCTCCCTTCCCTACCAAAGGCCTCAATCCTCAACAATTGGCTGTCAACCTTTGGTAGGAAAACAAACCTGCTAGTCACTTTCCTAGTCAACCAAAGTCTCCTTTGTTAGCCTCCATTTTCTACGGATTGAGAAGATATTGGTCTTGTTACAATAAATATACATTTTCCTCGTCATCGTCATCATTCAAGCTTTCTCACATCATAATAGGACTGGCTATGGAGAATAAGAAAGGCATATAAGATTTGAGAAAGTTTTATGACCTACCATCGTCCTGATGTAAACCTTACATGTTGGTTCCAAATATACACTTTCATGTTGTATTTATTCTTCTTGCTAGACTTTGATCACACCCAAAGTTTGGAGTTATGACTATTTAGACAATCAGTTATCTTCTTACATTGGGAGCTTTAATCATTATTTCTCTGACTCATCTAGCCCCCCCCCCCCCCCCCCCCCCCCCCCCACCCCACCCCGTCCCTTCTCCCCAAACAGCTATTCCCTATCTTTTGGTATCTCATCAAATTTCCTTCTCTCGTTCTCATTGGCCTTCCTTCGACTTTCATTCATGTTACTATTTCTAATCCATCAAAATGACATGTGATTATTTCTCAAGGATAAGGGTATTACATTAAGTATTGTCCATGTAGGATTCCCCAAGCTGATAAATCATGTCACCTTCACAAACTTCCAACCTTGGGCTTAACATTTTCCCACAACTCGTTCTCCATTTAAGTTGACGGTCTTGACCTTCACAAGTTTGACTAATTTCACTATATCATCATGAGTCATGCTCACTTAATAATCTTCTGCTCCATCTCCACCTCATAACAACTACATTAATTTTCTGCAAAAATCATCACATCATCATGAAAAGTAGAGTTCCAAGACGAGTAACCAAAATCGAATTAGATCCATATCTAGTCCTGTTATGACTTATGAGTTTTTTTTGGGGGGGTTGGGGTTGGTGGTGGTTTGGGGGGGGGGGGGGGGGGGGGGGGGGGGGGGGTTCTGTTGGGTTTGCTTTGAGTCACTGAATTCCAACCCAAACTTATTGTTTGTTAAGTTTGGCTTAAGGTGTTGGGTAACTTGAGCTAACCTGAACCGTGCAAATATGCTTGTCTTCTATGTATTTCCTTTCAAAGTTAAGCCAACATCTAACATACATTTTTTGCATTAAATATTTAATATCTTTTCTTCAAAGAGATAGTTAGGGTCCAAGGATACTACTCTCTAAACTTTAAATAGGTAAACACTTTTTGTTTCTATTTTTCTCTGATACTACAGGAAATGAAATCAATATTCGACCATCAAGTGTGCAGTTTGAGTCAATAGATGACCATCCAAAGACTTGGTTGAATACTGGTTGAATATTCTATCCTATGGTTGTCATGGACCACCCAGAATTTTGTCTCATCCTCAACTCCATCCCTCTTCACAAACTTCTTCGCCCATCTTCACACAAGTACACTTGTATGTATTTCTCTTCAAAGTGAAGTCAACATCTAACATGCATTTTCTGCATAAAGATCTAAAATCTTTTCTTCAAAGAGACGTTAGGAATAGTACTCTGTTACCTTTAAATAGATGAAGAATTTTTGTTTCTATTTTTCTCTGATACTACAGGAAAAGAAATCTGTATTTGGCCACCAAGTCTGGAATTTGAGTCCATACATGACATGTGCAAAGACTAGGTTGAATATTATACCCTATGGTAGTCACGGATCAACCAAAGTTTTGTCTCATCCTCAACTTCATCCCTCTATATCTTCACAAACATTTTCTCCCATCTTAGCAGCTAACATGGGTTGGAGAAAACACCAGTAATTGCAGTTTCTTAAACGGCAATATGACTCGACCCACCAAATCACACTGGATGTGAGCATATTTATGGTATCGGTGAAAACTGAAACATACCATTTTTCTGGTCTTGGCAAAGAAAGATCCTAAATGAAGCTGATATATTGGAAATAGTTAACTAAATCACATATAAAAACAAAATAAATCCAACCGTAGCTAGGGAAGGGATCATGAGTACGAAAGATAGAGAAAGGAGAGAAGAAAGACTTGTCTTAATTTAAAATTGTAGTTTATTTGGTCTTGTTTGTTCTTATAATTAATGAAACTTACATTGAAACTCAACTGAAATAGTGAAACCAGCAAGACAAAAACTCCAATAAAGGGATCAGGATAGATGTTGAAACCAAATTTTAGAAACTGGGATTCAATTTTAGATGGGACTTATGGTTTGGTCGAGCAGGCCGGGTGTCAAGTAGAGGGGAGGGTTGCGAACTCAAATTGAAGTTACCCACCTGTTCTGCAACACATAGAAACAACTAGTATCTTCATTAGTGTAACCATATTTTGCATCTAGCGGATGTTCATAGGGTTGCTAGATCCTAATTAATAGTCTTTCAGAAGACTTTTAACTTTTAAGATCACCATTACACTACGAGAATGCTAGAATTCCATGTGATAAGTAATTCATAAGACGTTGATGCTCTCAATAGGAGAAACATGAGATCTCTCTCCCTTATATTCAGTTCTTAAGTCCTTTGGTCTATAAGAGTATAATGGAGCTGCCGGTTCAGTTAAGCTTAGAAAGACTCGCTCTGTATTATAGCATTATATATGGAGAGACATTTGTTCATTTTTCCAGGAAAATCACTGCTCAAACTCATTGTCACAGGAATGCGGTTATCCTCACATTGGTCATTTTCAGAAGGTTTACCTACACCACCAAGCTTTACGGCATCAAAATTCTCGTCCTTGTTGAGACTAGTAGTCGACTAGTTATTTTCATCTCCTGAAACTGTGACCGTTCCACATGTTTTGTCTTGAGGTTGCTCTATCTCCTTCCTCTGAGTCTATATAAATGACCTCACCACTTGTGATACTACTTGCACATAGTCTACCAATGAGTATATATAAATCATCTCATCACATGTGATACTACATATAGTCTATCAAGCAACACTGATAAATCTATAATGTTGTTCTTGTGGTTCCTCGTACATGTTTTGTTTTGAGGCTGCTCTATCTCCTTCCTCTGAGTCTATATAAATGACCTCACCACTTGTGATACTACTTGCACATAGTCTACCAATGAGTATATATAAATCATCTCATCACATGTGATACTACATATAGTCTATCAAGCAACATTGATAAATCTATAATGTTGTTCTTGTGGTTCCTCGTGAACCTTGGCACGAGTGGATCACCATCCAGTTGTCAAATTCATATATACCATGGAGCACGAATAGCAGCTTCATCTGTTTCACCAACAACTGTGCCAACAATATCAATCTTAACATCCGGCTTGCACCAAGCTTGACTCTTGTTGTACCAAGTCTATTCAAAAGGTCATCTACAACATCTCCAATCTCAAGTTTACAATCAGATCATTTTCTTTTATAGCCTTCTTAATGCTCTAGTCCTCATCAGTACACACCTGATAGGCATTGTGAACCTTAGTGTGTCTTTTGGTATGCATAAATTTTCTATATTCTAGTGAAACCTGATGCAAAATAAATGACAAGTTCATGTCATCAAAAAATTTAGCTGGGCATTCTAAACTTTTGGGATTGCAATTTCCCCCGCACATAAAAACATAAACATATTTCCTTCATAACTTGCGGGTATTTTTATTTCTTATGGGAATGGAATTATTGGTGAGCTTGGAAATCGAGTTGGGGTTGTGTCAACCGTGCTTCTCGTGTAGTCGTCATTGTCACCGACATCGCCGGTCATCGTCACCTCCCTAATTTCTGTTAATGTCTTTGATCTTCCACCTATAACCCATTGTATCCCAGTCCCACCCTAGCCCTCCCCATCGTCATCCCACTCTAAAGGTGGATATCCCCACCCCGGAATTGAAGGTGTCGCCGTAAAGGATCTGCTACGAGTGGACTAGACGGTATTTTCCTTATCGAAATATGGACGAGCAAAATAATATTAAAAAAAGGAAGAAGATGGATTGAGAAGAGAGAAGCAATAGAAGAGAAGAACGAAAAGGAGGAAGAAGAGGAAAGAAAATAAAAAAAATACAAAAGCAAAAGAGAACAAGAACAAGAATAAAGGACCATAACAGGAATGAAGAAATGAAGAAAATAAGGAATATAAGAAATAAGAAGATGGATTGAGAAGATAGAAAAAAAGAAGAAATAGAAGAGAAGAACGAAAAGGAGGAGAAGAAGAAGAAGAAAGAAAGAAAAGGAAACAAACGAGAAACGAAAGCAAAAGAGAACAAGAACAAGAACAAGAATAAAGGACCATAACAAGGAAAGAAGAAATGAAAAAAAAAGGAATATAAGAAATAGAAGGAAGAAGATGGATTGGAAAGAGAGAGAAATAGAAGAGAAGAACGAAAAGGAGGAAAAAGAAGAAGAAGAAGAAGAGAAGAAAATAAAAGAGAAACAAAAGCAAAAGAGAACAAGAACAAGAACAAGAATAAAGGACCATAACAAGGAAAGAAGAAATGAAAAAAATAAGGAATATAAGAAATAAAAAGGAGGGAAAAAAGAATTTTTTTATTTTATTGGTTTGATTTTACTGGTTTCAGAATTCTCAGGATATTTAAGTGTCATACCAAACACATGAAAACTATAACCTAGAAATTTCGTTGCCAAGAACAAAATTACAACTAATTCTTCAAAATGTTGGTAAATCTCATTCCCCGTACACCACACACACGACATATTCCATTAGAGAGGGAAGGAATTGTTGGCAGAGAGAAGAAATAAAAGAGAAGAACGAAAAGGAGGAAGAAGAAGAGGAAAGAAAAAAAAAAGAAAAAAAAAGCAAAAGAGAACAAGAATAAAAATAAGAATAAAGGACCGTAACAAGGAAATAAGAAATGAAAAAAATAAGGAATATAAGAAATAAAAAAGGAGGGGGAAAAATGAATTTTTTATTTTATTGGTTCGCTTTTGCTGGTTTCAGAATTTCCGAGATATTTAAGTGTCATTTCAAACAGATAAAAACTATAAGCCTAGAAATTTCTTGCAAGAATAGAATTACAACTAATTCTGCAAAATATTGGTAAATCCTATTCCCGTTGTTGGCCCATCCGGTCTCAGTCAACTTGATTTTGATAGTTAACTAAACCATTCATTGATATGTCGTGATCTGAAGCCTCAACACTGCTATTACATGTCGTCTGTATTACGTCTGTTCAAATGTAATATTTTATTTATTTGAGTCTAGGATTGATGTAAGCTGAGTCGCACTGACAAATCCTAAATACCTATACCCAGATACCTAGTCCACTCAAATGAACAAAGAACATATTCACCAAATCAGGCCACATTCATTTACAAAGTCAAGCATACTAAGAGATCGAACTCGGGCCGAACTCAGGCCGAACTCGGACCGAACTCGGTTACCCTTTTGGTATGAAATCAACCAGTTCAATAAGCTCCTGATTTCTTGGTCCCAACTGTTGAAAATTTGAATAAACCCCATCTGAATTCTGGCCGAATTCTGTTTGCCTACACCCTATAAATAGGATTGGAATTCTCCATTCTTACTCACTCAACCATTCTTTAATCTTCTATCATATTGTGAGCAAACCTCTAAAGCCTTAACTTTTCCATCTCAAAAAGCAACTCTCTAGTCTTTCTAATGCCAAGTGCGATCCCCGGTCTAGAAGTCTTCAGAGTTGTAAAGAGCTTTGTTCCATCAGTTCCTCTCTCTAAGCTGTGAAGTTGCGAGATTTCGGATCAAACCTCGTGGTGTAAGAAGTGGCAAGCCTTCGGATCAAAGCTTGTGATTCACTATTGGTGATTATAGTGGATAAAACTCCGAGCTTGAGTTCTCAGGACTGGACTAGTCCTCTCAGAGGGAAACCAGTATACATCTTGGTGTTTGCGTTTGCTTTCTCTCTCTACTTTACTGCTTTTACTTTACTATCTCTATATACACTGTTAGTTAGCAAATGCCTCGTTCTGATAATCTTAAATTGGGTAGATTATCCGCTGCACTCTATTCACCCCCCTCTAGAGTTGCCTCACGGTCCTTCAATTGGTATCAGAGCTAGTTCTCTTGATATTTGGCTTAACATCCTAAGAGACTTATGGCAACTGTTAGATCTATCCGCACCAACAATGGTGAAGGCCAGTCCACAATAGGCCACCATTATTTGATGGTACTAACTACACGTACTGGAAGACACGTATGAGCTTCTACCTAAAGTCACTTGATTTTGACCTTTGGGCTGTAGTAGTAGAAGGATACAAGAAGCCACCTAGAATAGTCATAGATGGTAACCTTGTAGAGAAGCCACATGATAAGTACACAGACACCGAAAAGAAACAAACTAGTCTTGATGCTAAAGCTAGTAACGCTCTATTTTGTGTTGTAGACAGAATTGAATTTAACGGGTCTCCACTTGCGGAACTGTCGCACAAAGTATGAAAACTTCTTGAGGTCACTCGTGAAGGAACCTCCCAAGTGAAGGAATCAATAATAAGTCGTCTAACACAAAGAGTATGAAGCATTCAAGATAAAGCAAAATGAGACGATCACTCAAATGTTCACAAGATTTCTCGACATCGTCAACCCTCTATTATCACTTGGCAAGGAGTACAACAATCACGAGAAGATTCGCAAGGTACACAGGGACTCACCAAGAATTGGAATCCCAAGGCTACTGCAATCATAGAAGGGAATGATCTTACCACGATGACCCTGGAGACGCTCATGGGCAAGCTGATGACTCACGAGCTGGATCTTAAGGAATTTGAAGAACCCACTCCCAAGGAGAAGACGATTGCTCTTAAGACACATCACAAAAAGGTCACCAACTATAACTCCGACGATAATGAGTCTCAAGATGAGGATGTTATTCTCCAACCCTAAGAAAAGAAATCGCCACAATTACTCATCTAGAAGAACATCATCACGGAATATGCAAACACTAATATTTGGCACGCAGGTGAAGCTAGTGAATCCGAAAAAGAGAATCCCCGAGAAGCAGCAAACCTATGCTTCATGGCATTAGCTGATCAGGTAACGGATAACAACTCTTATGATGATTTTACTTTTGATGAACTAGATAATATTTTTAGTGATCTGCTTGATGATTTTAGGAAACTTAGAAATAAGTACAAGCATGCTAAGAAAGATGTTCAAGAATGTCAAACTGAAATAGAGAGACTAACATCTCTACTAAGTGAAGTAAATGATACCTCAAACGATTCAGACGAGAATTCTAGACTTAAGCTTAACCTCCACGAGGCACTTGCCAGTCTTGACAAAAGCTCACAAGAGAACGTTAAACTTAAGGAAGAATTCGAATATGAAAAGAAGTATTACATTGCTGCACGTAGAATAGATGCTCTCACTGCTTACTATGATGAAGTATATGCTACCTCTAAAAAGTTAGAGATTAGATTGGGTAAACAGGTCGAACAAACCTCCACCCAACCTAACACGAGACGTAGCAAGACAAAAGAACACTCACAGATATGATCCTACCTACATGCATAACAGTTCTTGCAGTCATATGTTCAGAACACATCATGCACATAGAACCAAACATAATCATGCATTCTATTATAGAAGACCACAAAGAAATGTCCCACACAATCATGCATCATATCCACATAGACCACAAAGAACTGCTTCACACAATCATATTTATCATGCTGCACCAAGCACCAATCACACAGCTATATGTCACTACTGTGGTAAGAAATGACATATATCTAGATTCTGTAGAAGGAAGTTAGTAGATATGAATGTTTATGCATGGGTACTAAAAACTAACACAGCAGAACCCTCAAAGAAATGGGTACCAAGGGTTACATCTACAACTCGTTTTGTAGGTGGACCAACCCTCTCATGCTAGAAGCAAGTGAATTCTCGATAGTGGTTGCTCACGACATATGACTGGTGATGCTAACCTATTTGCAACGCTATCGATGAAGAAAGAAGGTTATGTCCCCTTCGGCAATAACCTCAGATGATACATTATTGGTAATGGTAATATAGGTGTTCCTCCCTATCCTGTCATAAAAACGTTTGTCTAGTAACAGAATTAAAACATAACATACTCAGCATCAGTCATCTCGCTGACCATGATTATGGTATTAACTTCGTTAAAAACAAATGTTCTATCTATGAAAGATCCACTAGTAAGATTATCTTTGAAGGGATCAGAGAAAACAATATATATATATATATATATATATATATATATATATATATATATATTCTATCTTGCAAAAGACACTGACAATGCAGGCAAATATCTATACCCGAACAAAGATGGGGTGACAACTGGCTATGGCATATACGTCTAGGACACGCAAACATGGACACTATTGCAAGACTATTTACAAAAAAACTCGTAAGAGGCTTACCAGAGATTACTTTCAAGAAAGATATGGTATGTGCTGACTGTGAAAATAATAAAGCTATTAAATCTTCTTTTAAATCAATCAACTCTGTAAGTACCTCTAGACCTCTACAACTCTTGCATATGGACTTGTTTGGACCCAGTAGAGTCGTCAGTCTTAGCGGTAAGCTTTATGCTTATGTTATTATTAATAATTTTTCTAGATACACATGGGTTTATTTTCTTGCAAATAAAAATGAAGTATTTTCTGAATTTGTCACTTTTTGCAAAAATGTTCAAAACGAAAAAGGTTTCATGATTACTCGTATCCGAAGTGATCATGGAGACGAATTCGAAAATAGTGATTTCAAAAGATTTTGCAATAAAAATGGTTTTTCTTATGAATTTTCTTGTCCTAGAACTCCACAACAAAATGGTGTTGTAGAGCGGAAGAATAGAACTCTTGGCGATATGGCTAGAGTTATGTTAAATCAGTATAACCTTCCGAAATACTTTTGGGCTGAAGCTGTAAGTACTTTATGTCATGTTTTGAATATGGTGCTTATTCAACCTATATCGAAGAAAATTCCCTATGAACTTTGGTTTGGTAGAATTCCCACAATTAGTTACTTTAAAGTTTTTGGCTGCAAATATTTTATTTTTAATACCAAAGATAATCTAGAAAAATTTGACTCCAAGGCCGATGAAGGTATTTTTCTAGGTTATGCCTCCAAAAGTAAAGGATTCAGAGTATTCAACAAAACCACATTGACTGTTGAAGAATCAATCAATGTTACATTTGATGAACACAACACTCAAGCACTAAACGACAGCGACGATGAAGGAAGTCAACCCACAACCAACAAGACATCAGAAGATACAAACAATATAAGTCATCCGGAAAGTCTGCCAAGGAGACTAAAATTTTCCACATATCCTGAGAACTTGGTAATAGGTGATGTATCGAAAGGTGTAAGTACACGTTCCTCAAATAGAGATATCATTGCAAATGTTGCTTTTATTACACAAATAGAACCTAAAAATACTGATGAAGCTTTTGCTGATGAATTTTGAATTTCTGCTATGCAAGAGGAACTCAACCAATTTGAACGCAATCAAGTTTGAGAACTTGTTCGTAAACCTAATGATTATCCGATTATTGGTACTAAATGGGTTTTCCGAAATAAATTAAATGAGGATGGTTCAGTTACACGTAACAAAGCACGCCTCGTAGCTCAATGATACAACCAAGAGGAAGGTATTGACTAAGATGAGACCTATGCACCTGTTGCTAGACTTGAATCTATCCGAATGCTTTATGCTTTTGCTAGTTTTTATAACTTCAAACTTTTTCAAATTGATGTTAAAAGTGCTTTTCTAAATGGAGCTATCAAAGAAGATGCTTTTGTCAAACAACCCCCTGGTTTTGAAGATTTCAAACACCCTGACCACGTAGTCAAGTTACGAAAGGCTCTATGCGGACTCAAACAAGCCCCTCGTGCTTGGTATGAACGTCTTAGCATCTTTCTACTTGGAAACGGTTTTTCAAAAGAAAAAATTGATACTACCCTTTTTATAAAATCTTCTGCTAATTCTTTGTTATTAGTGCAAATATATGTTGATGATATCATATTTGGATCTACTAATGAGATGCTATGTAACGAGTTTGCTAAGTGTATGCAGAGTGAATTTGAGATAAGCATGATGGGAGAATTGACTTTCTTTCTAGGATTGCAAATCAAACAAGATTCACAAGAAACTTTTATCCATCAGACTAAATACACGAAGGATTTGCTCAAAAAGTTCGACATGGACAATGCAAAGCCTATCGGAACTCCAATGGCAACATCCACTAAGCTTGACCTTGATGATAGCAGTAAACCAACAGACATACGTAAGTATCGAGGTATGATTGATAATTTGTTATATCTAACTGCTAGTCGCCCAGACATTATGTTTGTTGTATGCCTTTGTGCTAGATATCAGACTAATCCTAAGGAATCACATTTGTGCGCAGTTAAGCGTATCTTTAGATACCTTAAAGGGACTTTGTTGGCAGGCTTATGGTATCCCAAAATCAAGTCTTTTGACCTTGCTGGTTACTCGGATGTTGATTTTGCTGGATGCAAAGTCGATCGAAAAAGCACCAGCGGCACGTGTCATTTCCTAGGAATGTCTATAGTCTCCTACTTTAGCAAGAAACAAAATTTTGTTGCATTATCAACAACTGAGGCAGAGTATATCACCGCAGGACGTTGTTGTGCTCAAATTTTGTGGATGAAACAAACCCTAGAAGACTTCAATTTGCACTATAAGAACATTCATATTTTCTATGATAACACTAGCACCATTAATCTCACCAAAAATCTAGTATACCACTCACGCACTAAGCACATAGAAAGCCGTCATCATTTTCTAAGAGATCATCAATTACACGGAGATATTTGTTTAGAGTATGTGGACACGGAACATCAATTAGCAGACATATTTACTAAACCTTTAGCTGAAGATCGATTCAACTTTATCCGTCGAGAATTATGTCTTTTGGATTCTGATAAAATATAAGAATCATAAGATGCTTTACAAAAAAAATTGTCACACTTTTCAAAAAGTTTTGAAAATTTTGGATACAAGCCGAAATGACCCTTCTGTTAAAAAGGTGTAAATAACCTTAAGCGACACGGTATTTAAGTGTCTTCGGACCACCGCCAGCTGGGATCCGGCCCCTACAGCTACTCCGAGATGATTTAAACTCTTGAAAACGTATGATTTAAGTTCAGCACTTATTATTCTGTATTTATATCAAATCAAGAAAGGCATAATATCGATTAAAGTTACATTGAGATTCTGGAAATAATTGTCTACAGAATTCGGACCGAACTCGGGCCGAGCTCGGGCCGAACTCGGTTAGTTTATTTCCAGAATATGCTATGTCATTTAATTCTCTTCCTAATTTAGGTTTCTGCTACTCTATATATAGATCATTTTGTTGCTCATTCATTCAGACCAACGAAAATCATCCCTCCTCCACAAATAAACTTAGTTTTTCCTCCTACATCCTCTCTCAATGGCCCCTAAAAGAAAAATAGATTCCTTTTCCGACTCTTTTCTGTCCCATTATGCCAAACATAGTAGAATTCGACGGTTTCACCTTTCGAAGCCTCGAAATTTCAAATGATTGGTTTAATGACTTCTCCAAGAGACATATTTGTTTTGGCCATCCTATTGATTTTTCTTCCCAACACAAAGACCATCTACCTATTCTTCAAGAACTTCAACTTGAAGAATTTGTTACGACCCGTACCAATATTTACACCAATGCTATTCAAATGTTCTATTGTAACTTAACATATGAACATGACATTATTTCATCTATAGTTCGTGGCATTCCAATTGAATTCGATGCGAATGACTTGGGTGAAATCCTACGCATTCCCGCTGATGGACAAACCTTAGTCAACATCACGCAAGTTCAATTCGACTATGGCTTAACTTTAGATTCTTTCAAAAATATCATGTCACCCTCTTGAATGTTCATCTAAAAAATTTCATGCTAGATATTTGAATGGTCACTTCTTTGAAATGCATTGTATTATCTTATCAACTTTTCTACATAAGACTTACTTTGATAAGCTCTCTTATCTAGAAATGTCAGCTTTATATCACTTGCATTTCGGCATTAACTTCAATGTTCCCCAGACCATCTTATCTCAAATGGTTCAATGTCGCAAGAAAGGGCGTCCACTACTATACGTCATGTACTTGTCAACCATTTTCAGCTATTTCGACATTCCTTTGGATACTTGTCCAAATCTTGAGGAACTTTTATACCTCAATAGAATTCGGAGAATGGAGCCAACTATGCTTCTACCTTATAACACATCATCAAACTCCAACACTCGTCATGTTGATTCTGTCCCTTCTGTTGATGAACAACCGCAAACATTAGAGTCTATTTTCAATCTGTTGCGTGATCGCTTCCACAAAAAAGATATACGCAATCGTGCTACTGATCATCGCCAAACTCTTCAGACTCGGGCTCTTGGCAACACTTTGATAGACATCCAGTACACAGTATCGAAGCACCCAGCCGGACATTTTCCAATTCTCCGAAATCCGAATCAACAAGGATTTCGTATTGATCACCCCTATGTTCAGCGACATTTGGATCCAGCTGATGCCTTCTTTGATCCAAACAGAATAGTTGAACCTGATGATGAAGATGAAGAACATGACAACCAGTTACTTAATGAATTTAAATGTTTAAAAAGTTTACTTTTAGATGCTCTACTATGATGTTTCCACTACACATCTGCTTGTGTATGTTTTTTTTCAAATGAATAAAAGTTTAATGCAATTTTTCTTTTGTCATTATATATTATCCTGTATACACTTTACTCTCTTGTTTTTCTTGTCATCTCACCGATTTTGAGGGAACATCCATTTCGATCAAAGGATAACGGGGGAGAAAGACATACATGATACTAGCATACAAGATTATACTTAACAGACGTTGTCTTCAGCATATCAACTGCTCCACAGTTACGGGGGAGCCTTGCATATCAAAGACTTGCAGTATCATTCATAGTTTGTCAATTATCAAAATGGAGGAGATTGTTGGCCCATCCGGTCTCAGTCAACTTGATTTTGATAGTTAACTAAACCATGCATTGATATGTTACGATTTGAAGCCTCAATACTGCCATTACATGTCGTCTGTATTACGTCTATTCAAATATAATCTTTTATTTATTTGAGTTTAGGACTGATGTAAGCTGAGTCGCACTGGCAAATACTAAATACCTATACCCAGATACCTAGTCCACTCAAATGAACCAAAGAACCAATCTACCAAATCAGGCCACATTCATTTACAAAGTCTACCATACTAAGAGACTGAACTCGGGCCGAACTCGTGTCGAACTCGGTTACCATTTTGGTATGAAATCAACCAGTTCAATAAGCTCCTGATTTCCTGGCCCAACGGTTGAAAATTTGAATTAAACCTCATCCGAATTCTGGCCGAATTCTGTTTGCCTACACCCTATAAATAGGATTGGAATTCTCCATTCTTACTCACTCAACCATTCTTTAATCTTCTATCATATTGTGAGCAAACCTCTAAAGCCTTAACTTTCCCATCTCAAAGAGCAACTCCCTAGCCTTCCTAGTGCCAAGTGCAATCTCGGTGTAGAAGTCTTCAAAGTTGTAAAGAGCTTTGTTCCATCAGTTACTCTCTCTCTCTCTCTCTCTCTCTCTCTAAGCTGTGAAGTTGCGAGACTTCGGATCAAACCTCGTGGTGTAAAAAAGTGGCAAGCCTTCGGATCAAAACTTATGATTCACTATTGATGATTATAGTGGATAAAACTCCGAGCTTGAGTTCTCGAGACTGGACTAGTACTCTCAGAGGAAAACCAGTATACATCTTCGTGTTTGCGTTTGCTTTCCCTCTCTACTTTACTGCTTTACTTTACTGTCTCTATATACAATGTTAGTTAGCAACTGCCTTCATTCTAATCATCTTAAATTGGATAGATTATTCCGCTGCACTCTATTCATCCCCCCCTAGAGTTGCCTCACGGTCCTTCACCAGTACCACACACACTTGACATATTTTATTAGAGAGGGAAGGAATTGTTAGCAGACTAAAGGAGAAAGTGTTAGGAACATAAGTTTATAAAACCAATTCTTAGGAGGTTTAAGCACATGGATTAATAAGTCATTCGCTTATATGTTAAAAGAACCGGAACCAGGGACTCAAACACAGTTACAGTACAAGGAGCCGATAGTTACTAGAAGGGATTTTGGTTACACAAGGTTAATTACAACAAGCTTCTTAGATATAAGGTTTGTTACAGAGTTTGAACAGCTAGCTTGTACGAGAGCCAGTTGTGATGAGACTGTTAGAGAGAAGTTATAATCAGTACTCTTCTTTCTATACCAGCATAAGGTTAATGAATATAATCTTCTGAGAGTTTCTCTTTGGAGTTCTTGGAAGCCCACAAAGTATTCCACCCTAAACTGCATATCCTACTCAGAACCTTCCACCTGGAAGCCGAGAACTTAGTATCCAAAGGCCTCATTCCTAGAAGATCTTAACAGAGGCAAGCAACAAAACCAAAATAAGTTATCATTTAGCATTTACTATTTCCAATTCCATGTATGGGATCTTTGACCATGTTAATAATAGTTAAACCATCTTTTAATGTTCACAAAGAGCTTTCAGCATCATGATGAGTGAATAAGCACAATCAAGTGAAACTAGTATGCACTTCTATGACTGATGTAACTAGGTAAGAGTGCAAAGGAGGAATAGTTATAGAAAATTCAATACCGTTCAGAAAAAGGTAATTTATGGTTTCTCCTAGCAATCTGCTTGAAAACATTTTAGCATTTGATTAAGCAAAAGGAAATAATAAAAATAACAAAAAAGAATAACAAAGAATACAAGGGACGAGGCTAAACAGTAACGATCAGCAGAACAATTTAGCTAATTAGAAGTTTTTTTATTTAGCTATTTAGATTGAATGCTGCATTTGGTATAAGAAACTAGACATACTTTGTCAAAGGTGCCTTGATACATTAATGCAAAAGGAGGGCGATACAACGAAGCAAGATTATCACGAGGTCCATTTCCATTCATTGTAGATACATCACTTTGCTCTGATTCCCAAACAGCTGGTTGCTTTGACTCTTCCTCAAAATTGCGAAATGCAATCACTGAACTAGGTTGTAGCCTGATAGCAAGCAAAAAAGAGATTATACATCTAGCAATTTATTAAACTACACAAACAATTTGACATCAAACTTAGTCAGTCGTTTGCATTAAATGGATGAAAGCTTGCAGATCTCTAATGTACTTCTGAAATAGTTCATATTAAGCATTGTAAATGTGGTGAAAATGGAAATAATTAAGCCACAAGTTCCTATTAAACCAAGAATGTGTTGCGGAGAAGCTGAGTTAGGATTGATAGGCACAGGTTTACTTTTTTCCATCTTAATTCTTTTTAGAAATCTACTAGTCGTTTGCTTTCGGACCTAGCAGTAGAGAATTGCAAGTTCAGGATTGTATGTCAAAAGTCTTTGCCTACTTGATTTCAATATAACTGACCCCAAGAATCCCCTTTTATAATTTCAGATTTAAAGAGAAGGGAAGAACATATTCTAAGAGGGACACTTCTCCTAAACCTACGGTTGGTTGGCAAAGGAGGATAGTATCTTTACAAAAAAGAAATTGTCAATCTTGTCCAATAATTGATCTTGTTTCTTTTTGCATAGTGAAGGAGAAGGGCATGCATTCTGACAATTAAAACATGGAATACGAATACCAAGCTAGCAGAAGCACACCTGACAAAGGAGGCATCGCCATATAAGGTCTCTCTTTTAACTGGCAATGGAGCACGCACCTCATCATTTCCAACTTCCCCAACATTCTCGCTGGCAGCAACACTCT
Organism: Iris macrosiphon; assembly: GCA_036927795.1. Classification (NCBI taxonomy): domain Eukaryota; kingdom Viridiplantae; phylum Streptophyta; class Magnoliopsida; order Asparagales; family Iridaceae; genus Iris; species Iris macrosiphon. The sequence goes on from JAYESA010000004.1 coordinate 305,065,910, forward strand.
CCCTTTCGTTGCAAGCAAGAGGAGAATCTCAATATTAATACCTCTAAAGAAATTCTCAAACAACCATACCGAAAGCATCCTTGCCCACTCACATAGGTCTTTCCTCAACTGGTGGAAGGATTGAAGACGAAGTCGAGCCACCAGCCTCATTTCCAAGGTAGAATAGCTGGATAGCTTCCTCCAGCTTCCAGTTTGTGGCCTGCAGGACCCAATAAGCCCATTAAAATAAATCCAATAAGTGCATATATTGATAAACTGCAAACAATAGTGTCTTCCCAATCCACTAAAAGCATATGCTAGTTAAGAGCTAAGATGGGGCCAGAATCATGTTGCGGTCATAACAAATCCATCTTAGATAAAACCAGGTAGCCACCACCCAAAAGACTCAAGATTTATAGACGACAAGATGACTTCCTCCAACTTCCAACAAGTATAGCGTAGATCTGTTACAATCAATCCTAGTGAATGGAATCGACGTACAACCAAAAATAGTATTAGAAAAACTTTCAGTCACGGTCATTTGTTTCAGATCAATTTCCATTAGGGCCTGGTTGGTTGGCAAGAAATGGAAGAGAAGCGGATACCTCATCCACTTTTCATTATCCTTTCTTCCAAATCCCTAAAAAGTCAAAAGATTCTCTAATGTGGGACTTAATTATTTTTTTAATGATTGAAAATCCCATCAAACTCCTACGTACCTCTTTCCAAAATAAATTGCTAGCAAACACAAAAAGTGTAGGAAAACCTCTTCCATGCCCACACCTCATCCTTTCAACCAAACACAAGAAACCTCCATCATCCAAACAACTTCGTCCAGAATTGCAAATCCGAGGAGTACACTCCTTTGATTTACTTTTTACACTTTCTTGGACTTCTTACAATCCAGACAGACGGGTCTTGGTCAACCACTTGCATTAATATCAAAATCAAGATCATGACTTTTGGTCGATCTCCTCAATGTATATATATTGCAACTTTGCCGACATTCGCACTTATTAGATCACTACAATCCATGGGGGCTACAACTTAAATGTAGATCAACAAACGCCAAAACGTCTCATTTACTTCGTTTACAGCCGAAAGTTCATATTTTCCGTACTATCAAGAACCATCAGAAGGTCAACCACTCAATTCGGCATAAGTATTTATGACTCGATTTAATCCAATTCCCTCGATAAAAGTCTAAATCACTTCAATTCATATCACGTACCAAACTGAATCAAACTTGTTTCTAATCGCGTACGAAGAACTAGGGTTTCTTGGAAGTAAAGATTGAAAATTTTGGGGCGCCGATCGAACCTGGAGGAATTGAAGAGCCGTTTCCGCGGACTGGCCGACCGCAATCTCGAGGAAGGACGAGATCAGCCCTTGCTTCTCCGACGCCGATGGAGAGCTACTCTCCATTGCCACTCTAAATTCCGGAGAGAAATTTGATTGTTATTTTGGCGAGAGAGTGCGAACAGGGAAACTCTAGGTCACAGAGAGGGATTTTCTCTTTTCAGAATTACGTCCAACCCCAGTTCTGTTGTATATACCACCAGTAAAGTCTGAGGTTTAGTCCTACCCTGGATTGAGACTATAATAATCTAAAAATCTGATTTTATCATTGTAATCTCTCCATATTATTTTTCTTTTTCTAATAATAATCTAGAATCAATTATTATCTAGTAATTATTTTTGTAAATAATTTCTATCTTTACTCGTTATAAAAAACTAGTGATGTTCACTTGCGCACAAAAATAATTTTTTACTATTTAAATTATATATAATTTTAGAAGTTTTTTACGAGGGAAAGGGATCTACACACGATGGTGGTGGTTAGAAGAATTTTTTTATAAACAAAAGATAATAATTACATTGAGAATAAACATATGATTTTGACGGCTTATTTTGTGAGTAGTTTCCAAGCCTCATTGTAATAGTAGAGATTTGAAAATGGTTCAAAATGAATCGTTTAATCGGTATGTATATCCTCACGTAATTAAAAAATAAATAATTTTTTAACTACCCAGTTTTATCTAATTATAGTCAAATATCTCTAACTCGTGTGGTTAAGGTGGAAAGCATTTTTCCTGGCTGGATTGGTTCGAGCCCACACGACAGTGGTATATATTATAAATCTAAATTATTTTTTATCAAATTTTTACGTGTATTCAATGCAAGTACACGTTTCTAGTTATACATAAGAGAATATGAATAATATGTGTATATATTGAGTTAATTACTTATATATCTAATTTTGCTAATTTTTATCCCATGAACGTCATGCTTATAAAGATTCCTAAACACGTCCCAACTAACTATACCTAAGTCATTGTCTCCTTATTAAATTTCATAAACCCAAATCCTTTTTTTCGTAGATTATACATTTCTAGCCACTGTATTACTCCCTAAAACCATTAGTTAATACCTAAAACATTAACTAAATTCCCACAACAAATCATTAACGCCACCCATAACCCTTTAATACCACCCATATTTGCATTCTCATTCAAACCAGTATCCTGGTTCTTCCTCCCTAAGCGCAACCATCGCGGAGGACAATACGAACCCAAGTTCCCCTCAACTCCTTCCCACTCTTCTTCCTATTCCTCCTCCTTCCACCTCTCTTCCATCTCTCCAATTCCTTTCCTACATAACACATAGTGCACACACACAACCCTCGAGCAGACCGCCTGACCGTCGAACCCGACATCCCGACGTTGTCGTAGAGCCACGCACACCCTAAACTGTGAGCCGCAATCCCCCCCCCCCCCAAACACTACCAACCCCTTTGCGCCCATCCTTAATATGTGTGCGCGTTGCACGGAGGCTTTGACCACTCTGGTTTGTTGTGCACACATCAGAACATGACCATGCCAAGCCATTTTTTAAACTGTTCTTCCTCCTCGAACAGCTAAACCTCAACCCAGTTTACCCTAGTTAACCCCCTTGGTTTCGATATAATTCGTAGCAATAATTTTTTTATTAAAACCTAGTTTAATTTCTAGTCGAAAAAACAAAAAAACCATAACTTCTTATTTAAACTGAATTCAGAATTATATGAATTTTCTGTAAGTTTGGTGAGCATAACTTATTATACATTCCATAAATCCAGTGCCGCTTGCGTACATGTACTCTTGGTTAACTTGTCTACAATAATGCCAATTTTCAGAACCTAATTCAACCTAATGATATAACAAAAGTAGAGCCAAAATTAGCTCCATGAAACAGTTTAATAGTTAGAATTTTCTTGAATTTGTGTCGTACCGACAAACCGGACCACCCTAGCTTGAATTGGTTGTACCGAAAAGCGCATATGATATTCTCCAACGTGTGAACTTTGACAGAATTCGAATTGGTCATGTGTGAGCAACGAATTTAGCCTGTATCCGTAAAAAAATATCCATAGAAATTTTTCAAAAAATTGTAATTGGTTTTTGTACGCTCGTGTGAGACAAAACTTGCGCATTGAACTCACTACATGTGGCTTGTTTTGTGATCCAAGTTTCGTCCAATTATGAGACAGTCGATTGGATCGCAGCTTTGCGGGCCCCACATTCTAAATCGAAGGATATTTTTGTGATTGGCTTACCAGAATCCAAATATGGACGTACCGTTGAGATTGTATCATAGTTTTAGACTAGGTAGATATATAGTTTGTTTAATTTGGAAACTTTTTCTGGCATATTTTTTAGTGCAACGTAATCTTGTTTTGACCAAAAACTGTCATATTTGACCCTATATCCAAATTGGACTTATGGATAAACTTTTCTGAACATCTCACATGGGCATATTGGTGATGTTTATTTCAGCATCTAGATTTGTCCGTTCCGCTTTCACTCTTTGTCTTACCTTTGACCTGACAAGTTCGCTACCAGAACGTCGTCACAACACCCTGCAAACTCTATATAAGTATACCTTATTGTATTTACTAATTTTATTTATATTTATGCTTATTATTCAGTTTATGTTACATGATCGTAACTACTTGTCTAGATATACATTGTGCGTCTAAGCTAGACTTGGGTGCGATTGACGGAGTTCATCATTTTACTTGCTTTTGTTTATTTTATGCATATCGGCCTAGTTGTTAGTCGACTACCTTATATTGTGGGATATTTTCATATCTTCTTGGCCTTCACACTCACATGACACAGATATGGGATTCATAATAGGGGTACGGTCTATCGTACTCGATATGACATCTATATTTACGGGACATGTGATGAATAGAACGTAATTATTATGATTAGTATACTAGAGACTATATCAGTCACAAATTGGATATATTGTGTATACGTCTTAAATAGGCTATGGGGATTGGGGAGAATAATCATTGGGTGTATGGGTTATCAAATCGGTAAACCATAGGCTCTGTGTAGTGCCCCGTTCTCCCTGTTCGGGGAGCGCGACTAAGAAATACTTGGTATCGTTCGATCGAGACAGATTGAATCAAGATCATTTCCTCGTTATTGATTGGTTTTTTTAGAATCAAGTCCCACATTAATCGGATTGTGCCTCGAGGAAGGACTCGACGGCGGAGTCGCGAGGGGCATTTCCATTACACTGGTTTCTTTGCCCGTTTTTGATATCGTTTTGTTACTTTCTTGTTGGTTTTGTGACTTTCATTTTTCTTGAACGATTTTGATGGATTTTATTGTCTTCATTCTTTGAACTTCGTATTTTGTATCAAACCCTTAGAGACCAAGGCAGGAGGTATTGATCATCTGTTGGTGCGTGCAGGTGATCGTGTAGGCGACGCGCAAGCGGAGTCTTGAAGATCTCCCATTTCTCTTCCCTGATTCACCAACTTGTGAGTGGCCTTACTTTCGATTAGATCCCTTCTTCTAAGTCTTCACTCTTAACAATCAGACTCGTTTGTGCATTTCGATCAGCGATACCATATTAATAATAACTGAGTCAAGATAGAAAGAAGCAAACTTGGAACACTTATGCTTGTCACACTACTTCACCATATGATCTTATTATTATGTGCTTGTCCGTTGTGCATATATCTATTTTATTATTCCAGTTGTAGATAGAACTTATTCATCTATAATTGTTTTAATGTGTACTACATAATTATAATATTATCGCTTGAGCAGGTAGACTATGCCATCGTACTGTGCCTAAGTATTTATGCTCCATCCCGATGTCTTGAAATGCTTGGTATGATAACTTAGTATAGAGGCGCCTTATGGTCATAGACAACTTGTGCACAAGGTATAGAAGTTCCTGCGAAGGGGCACCGAGGCACCGAAACTGCTTTGTCCTAGGCGAAACATCAAGGTAGCTGTGCTTGCATCTCGCGCGGGTAAGATGGGGTGGCTCATAGTGGGGCTAGCTAACGACATTACCACCATCGTCGTCTACTCAGTCTATGGTCCAAAATGGCTCATAAAGCTAGTGACCCCATATATATATTTAAACTGTGTAAGCTAACTATGTCTTCGTGGTAGGGAAGGTCATGGTAAGTTATGTACATGATGTTCAGACGGGCAGGTAAAAGTCACCGAACGGTGGCATATTCATTTCAGTTATTTCATATATATTGCATGCTATAACTTATACTAAGGCAAGATATAAAGTCCATAACAATAAATGACATGCTTCACATGAATGCTGTATTAAATTGGTTAGTTGGGTTAACTCTCCCTCACCAGTACTTTTCAAAGTACTGACCCCCATTGCAGCAGGTTCCTCGAGCCAAGGCGACCCAGCGAGAAGATGAAGCTTCTTCCCCCAACCAGTCTAGTTCTCGGCGCACTCCGTTCGTAACTTTTAAAGCTTGTATAAATCATCCGGAGCTCGTGCACATATCTTATGCAGCTCCGAGGCAAGACGATAGATTTGCCCGAAGGTGTTTATTATCTTTTCAAGTTTTAGTATGGAATATAATGTATGAAACGGCTATCTTATTTTGCGTCCCTCTTGTAAGCCCGCGCCCCTTACTTTTGAGTCGAGAGCTTGTAACAAAGATGTATATTATCAATAAAGAGAACTTTTCTTTATGTCAATGTGTGTTCTTTAGCTTTCGCACTGTTGTTGAGTTTATATATATGTATGTATATATATATATATATATATATATATGCTAGGCCTTGTACGGGCGTGCCTTACGCTCGCACGACATCACGCTTGGGGGACGAATATCGATTATGCAGAATTGGGGCATGACATATTGGTATCAGAGCACGGCTTCTGATCCTTTGGTCTCGTGTCAGAAGAATTTTCTTGAAATGACCATGTCCCTCCTAGTTGAACTCTTGAAATCGTTTGACCAAAATAAGATGTGTTCCATACAGTGAGTCCGTAATACTCTATAAGACTGATGCAAGTTCTTTATTTTTGAAGGAATGGCCCAAACATAAGGAGCAACACAAGTAGAAGTACAAGTACAAGCAAGTACTTCGGGCACTTCGGCAAGCTTCGAGAGCCAACGACCTGCCCCCCCCCCCCCCCCGTCGATCCAATTGAGCAGATGATTCAAATGCTTGAGATGCAGCAGTGAAGGGACGAGGCTCGACATGACAAATTTGAAAGAAATCTAGAAGCTCGGTTCGTGGTCCAACATAAGCAGTGGATGCCCTGCAGCAAATTGTTCAGACCCTTGCCTCCAATCATTCCGCAACGATAGCGGCACAGGTGGAGCAACCAGCAAATAAAGTTGAGATGCCTCAAACCCATTATTTCGCGGGACCGAGGACCCCGTCGTGGCTCTAGATTGGCTAGCTGAAATATAAGACCAAATTAAACTGCTAGAAGTATCTGAGATCAAGCGAGTCGCCTGTGTCCAACTCCAACTTTGTCAGAACGCACATGATTGATAGAATGTACATCGTAGATCTTTCTTCGCAGATGATAAAGGTGAGACAATCTCATGGGCTACCTTTCGTAGCACGTTCGAGGAGGAATTTATACCACCACCTGTTCATCGTCAAAAGGAGAACGACTTCGTGCGTCTGCAACAAGAAAGCATGACAGTGAAACAATATGCTGCAGAGTTTAACCGGCTCGCCAAGTTTGCCAGCTTTTACCTACCAGATGCGGCAAGTAGAGCCAGACGATTTGAGGGCGGCTTTCGACCTTCCATTCACATGCACGTAGTCACTACGCAGTATGAGACGATGAGGGAAGTCCTTTACCATGCCCTGGTCCTAGAACCGTAATATCCTTCAACTATTGCCAGTGTTGTGCAACATTCTCATCATAAGCGCCCTAGTAACACGGGAGGATACAATGCTCAAAAGCGTCCTAATAACGACGATTCTTAGGGATACAATACAGCGCATGGTTAAGGGCTATACTGTACCAACAGCAATAACCCAGGGCACACTTATAATGACTATCGTCGAAGGACCGGGGCATGCTTGATATGTGGTCAACGAAGCCATTGAGTTAAAGACTGTCCTAAATGTCATGCCCCGGTCCCGCAGGGTCGTTCGTCCTCGCTTTGGTCCCTACGAAACTGATCATCCTCGCACGGGCATGATGCCGTACAAACCTAAAGTGCGCTTGCACAAGGCCAAAGCTTTGAACAAGGGCAAGTAAGCTATTCAATACTGAAGCAGCGATACACATATTGCAGAAAAGTAAGGAACACAATGGCAAATGAAAATAGGCTCTTTATTGATAATAGAAAGTATTACAAGCGGCGTATGGCCGAGGTTACAAATCGTTCAAGCACTCTTCTCTCGATCACAATGACACCGTTCCATACATTATATCCCTCTATATAAAAGCAGCTCAAACTCGATATGGCTTAAGGCATCGACTCCAGATCTCTGGCTCCTTGGGATGAGGCACGACTATCACTTTCTCAGACAAACCAAGCACCTGAGAACAAGCAAACTGTTGGTAGGTCAGCACTTTTATAAGTACTGGTGAGTATAAACAACTGAACAGAAGCTACACCCCCAGAAACCCACACTAAGTAAGCATATGGCAAAATATTATATTACTAGTGATCTTGCTACTTTTACCTAAGTTTATTTCATGCAGCTCAGTATTATAGTCAGATTACATCCTTTAAAAATATAATTAGAAACAGTTTTGCATATTCAAACAATAAGCATACAATCGGGACAATGCTCTATCGTGTAGTGCGCAGCATGTATTGTGCATCATAATTCTAACTCTTCGGGGCAAAGCTCTATAGTGGACTGGTCATCCTAATTCAAAGCAAACATTTAGTGGACTATCATACTTTCGAGCACAAAAGCAGAAATATCTATATGATTTCGGTCCCCGAGAAACTCAGGATCGGTAGCGGTAATCCAGCTAACCAATGACTCACATTCTGATGCTATTAGCAGCTGTGACCAAGGTTCATTTCTGCACTAATAGTCATTGTTCGACCGATGCGAATGTATGAAGCACTATCAGATAAACTCTATGATGCATAATTCAATGAATAAGCAAGCTATATGTATACACATGTATTTCTTACCCCATTGCCGAACGGTTATCCCTGCAGCAGACACACAAATTAGCCACAATATGCATATATGGATAAACTTATGAATCAATCTTTTGGTGTCAACAAATGATAGGTATGCAAGAAGGTAAACCTAGCATGCGTCCTATCTATATGACGGTCCATGAGTTGCCCCATTGATGGACAATAACACCCCCTAGATCCTTTCGGAATGGAATATCAGGGTACTCTCACAATCCCTTTCGGACCGACCGATTCCCAGTACCCCAGGAACTGATCGAGAGACTATTATCTTGTGCATAAGTTGTCCGAGAACAATGCATGATAAGCAACATTCTATCAATATGCATTAACATTCACATTCACAAGCATTTAACAATCTAATAGCCATACCCCCTAGAACCCGAAGGAACGGAACATCAGGGCGGACTATTAGACTCTTCTCTTTTTATTCATTCAAGCAAACACATCTTTTCACATATCTAATAGCACAATCCCCTAAATCCCGAAGGAACGGAACATCATGACGTACCATTAGTCTATGCTTATATGAATCAAAGACTTGTAGCAGTTCGATAGCAAAACAGGCAACCAAAACATATAATGGCAAGCACGATATTGATTTCATATCTAGCATGCAATATCTATCTCTTTCTTAGCATGTTTCAAAGGGACTTATTCAAGCGATCCATTTACTTATCTTTCTTAGCATAGCAAGGGTTCATTTGATAGTTGTGTCGGTGTAACTATGCATGCAATAATTCTTATATCTCATTAGCATAGCAATGGTTCTATCTTTTCCCTTTAGACAAGCATCTCCAGTTCTCTAGTTAGGCAAGCAAGTAGATCCGTTTCAATGACAAGCTATGTGAGCTCTCTTATTAAACATGCTGAGGCAGGTTCTGTCATTCTTCTTATGAAACTATCTTCTTAAGCAAACAAGCATTCAAAAAACTCAGATTCATTATTAAGTCGTACAAGAATTAGATAATGTAGTTCTACCCACTCACATTGATCAATCGGTCGGGAACTGTCCGAGAAGACTTCCGTTCGAGCAAGCAAGGCGATATCACTTTTACATAGTGCCTACGCGGAGCGGGGCACTACACTAAATATCCCAACGTACGCCACCCACAGCAGCAGAATCCAACTCAAGTGCCCCAAGCAAATCGATATATGCAACAACAAGAGCGTCGTCTGAATGTCATGGGCTGGGTTTATGCATTGACGCTGGATGAGGCATTCGCCTCAGACACCGTAGTGACAGGTATATTTCTTTTTCAATAATGTTCCTGCACGAGTACTATTTGATTCTGGTGCTACACATAGTTTTGTATCGACGAACTTTGCTAGGGAACACGAATTCATTCAAACACCGCTAGACCTAAAGCTTAGCATCAGTACCCCGTCAGGCATGGACTTGCCTGCTAACTCAGTTTGTCGCGACGACTGCATTTACATCGGAGGAAGAAAATTGTCACTCGATATGATAGTCCTAGATATCAGGGACTATGACATCATTCTAGGGATGTATTGGCTCGGAGCTTATGCGGCTACCATTTATTGTGCGAGAAAGAAAGTCATATTTTGTCTACCTGGCGAGACCGAATTTTTTTATGCGTACAGTCCATCGTCGAGAGCGTCGAATGCCTACATGGTTATTTCTGTAATGTCTGCTTGGTGGATGATACATTCCGACTGTGAAGAGTACTTGGCGTCCGTTCAAGACACTCAACGAGATTGTACAAACTTAGAGTCTACTTCCGTTGTGGTAAAAATTTTTGATGTGTTTTCGGAAGAGTTGCCCGACATGCCGCCCGACTGAGAGATAGAGTTCACTATAGATACATTTTCAGATACTCGGCTGATTTCTAAAGCTCCGTATCGAATGGCTCATGTCGAATTGAAGGAGATGAAGGTCCAACTACAAGAATTGATCGATCGTGGGTACATCTGTCCTAGTATATCTCAATGGGGCGCACTAGTGCTATTTGTGAAGAAAAAAGATGGTTCAATGTGGCTCTGCATAGACTACCGTGAGTTGAATAAATCCACCATCAGAAATAAGTACCCCCTTCCCAGAATCGATGACCTCTTTGAATAACTGCAAGGCGCATCGATATTCTCAAAAATTAGTCTTTCTTCGGTCTACCACCAATTGAGGATCAAGCTAGACGACGTGCCGAAGTCAGCCTTTCGTACTCGCTATGGCCACTATGAATTCTTAGTTATGCCATTTGGACTGACCAATGCCCCTGCCGCCTTAATGGATTTGATGAATTGAGTATTTCGATTGTGCCTTGATAAGTTTGTAGTAGTGTTCATTGATGATATCTTGGTGTATTCAAGGACCAAGGAGGAACATGAGGAGCACTTGCGGACCGTGCTTCAGACTCTTTGGGACAACAAGTTATACGCAAAACTGAGTAAGTGCGAGTTTTGGCTAAGTAGTGTATCTTTCCTCGGGCATATCATTTCTGTGGGAGGTATCTCAGTCGATCCAAAGAAAGTTGAAGCAATTGTCGAGTGGAAGCAACCTGCAACAGTCGGTAAAATTTGAAGCTTTCTCGGGTTAGCAAGCTACTACAGACGGTTTATGAAAGACTTTTCTAAAATTGCTTCACCCTTGACTTGCCTCACTCAGAAAGGAGTCACATTTTAGTAGTCTACCGATTGTGAGACTTCATTTTGGAATTAAAGTAGCGTCTCATCTCTGCTCTGATACTTGCACTGCCAAACGAGAATATGGGATTCCAAATCTTTAGCGATATCCCAGGCCAGGGCTTGGGATCTGTGCTCATGCAACAAAATAAGTTAATAGCTTTTGATTTAAAAAAATTGAAGCGGCATGAGCGTAACTATCCGACACATGATCTAGAACTCGTAGCAATCGTATTCTCACTGAAGTTATGGCGACACTACCTTTATGGTATGGCTTGCCAAATTTTTACTAATCACCAAAGCCTCAAGTATCTTTTCACTCAGTCGAACCTAAACCTATGACAAAGGCGTTGGCTAGAACTGATCAAAGACTCCGACTTGTCAATCAACTATACTCTAAGCAAAGGGAATATTGTAGCGGATGCGCTGAGTCTAGTATTTACGGGATCTCTATCCGTTAACCATATGCTACGAAAAGAATTGTTGAGTATGGGCATTAAGCTATGAATTCAATATTGAGGCAGATTGATTAGGGGATCACTAGCTCAGTTACTCCTTGAACCGAAGCCGATAGAAAAGGTCAAATCCGCTCAGAAGCACGACCCATTCTTGTTGAAGATGCGCGAGCAGATTTCAGCAGGAAAGGCGATTGACTTTGCAGTGGATAAAAGCAGAATATTACGGGTAAGAGGAAGACTATGTGTTCCCAACGATGCAGAACTCGTAAAGGAGATCCTCATGGAAGCTCACTATGAGGCATATGTATCACATCTAGGAAGTACGAAGATGTATCAGGACCTCCGCACGATCTTCTGGTGGTATGACATGAAGAAAGATATGGCGCTCTTCGTATCACAATGCTTATCTTGTCAGAGAGTAAAGGTCGAGTACTAGAGACCAGGCAGAGAGATGCAGAATATTACTATCCTAGAGTAAAAATGGGACCATATCACGATAGAATTTATCGTTGGCTTGCCAAAGATGCAACATAAAAATGACGTCGTCTGGGTCATCGTCGACCGATTAACCAAGTCAGCGCACTTCCTTGCCATCAAAGTTACCTGGAGTATCGATCGCCTGGCTCAAATATACCTTGATAAGATAGTTCGACTACACGGCGTGCCAGTGTCTATTATTTCATATTAGAACGGACAGTTCTTATCACATTTCTGGGAAAGCCTTCAGTCAGCTATGGGGATCAAGTTGAAGTTCAGTTCAGTATACCATCCTCAGACCGACGACCAAACAGAGCGAGTGAACCTAGTCCTTGAAGATATGCTACGCCTCTGCTCGATCGACTCGAAGTTAAGTTGGGACGTCCATCTACTGTTGGCAAAATTTATATACAACAATAGTTATCAGTCCAGCATTCAGATGGCTTCGTACGAGACTTTATATGGGCAAAAGAACAGATCGCCTATCTATTGAGATAAAGTTGGCGAGCAACAAATCCTCGGCCCGGAGCTAGTAGACCAGACCATTCAGAAAGTTTGGATGATCCGAGAGCGATTAAAGGTGCACAAAGCAGACAAAAGAATTATGCGGACATCCACAGACGACCCCTTGAATTTACAGTTGGTGATCATGTGTTTCTCAAGGTCACATTGATATGAGAAGTTACGAGATTTTGAGTAAAAGGGAAGCTAAGTCCTTGATTTGTTAGTCCATTTAAGATTCTCAGGCGAGTTGCCCCAGTTGTATATCAAATTACCCTACCATCGAGCCTATCAAATGTGCATGATGTCTTTCATGTGTCATAACCGTGGAAGTACGTGCATGATCTGAGTCACGTGGTAGATTTTGGTCAGTTGGATTTTAAGCAGACTTGTCCTATAAAGTAAAACCTGTGCAGATCATCGATCAAAAGGATAAGCAACTCCAAAATCGTTCAGTCCCGCTCGTGCGCGTACTCTGGCGGAACCACGCGGTCGAGGAGTCAACCTGGGAACTCGAATCAGACATGAAAGAAAAAAATTTCTCATTATTTTCTTAGGGATAGGTTTCATTCCTAAGTTTTGAGGACGAAACTTTCTTATTAGTTGGTTAAGATGTAGTGCCCCATTCCCCTTGTTCGGGGAGCGCGACTAAGAAATACTTGGTATCGTTCGATCGGGACAGATTGAATCAAGATTATTTCCTCATTATGGATTGGTTTCTTTGGAATCGAGTTCCATATTCAATGGATCATGCCTCGAGAAAGGACTCGGCGACAGAGTCGTGAGGAGCCTTTTTGTTGCGCTGGTTTCTTTGCCCGTTTTTGATGCCGTTTGGTTACTTTCTTGTTGGTTTTGTGACTTATATTTTCTTGAACAGTTTTGATGGATTTTATTGTCTTCTTTCTTTAAACTTCGTATTTCGTATCGAACCCTTGGAGACCGAGGCAGGAGATATTGATTTTTTGTTAGTGCGTGTAGGTGATCGTGTAGGCAATGCGCAAGTGGAGTCTTGAAGATCTCCCCTTTCTCTCCCCCAATTCACCAACTTATGGGTGGCCTTACTTTCGATTAGCTCTCTTATTCCAAGTTTTCACTCTTAACAATCTGATTCGTTTGTGCATTTTGATCAGCGATACCATATTAATAATAACCGAGTCAAGATAAAAAGAAGCAAACTTGGAACACTTATGCTTGTCACACCAATTCACTGTATAATCTTATTGTTGCGTGCTTGTCCGCTGTGTATATATCTATTTTACCATTTCAGTTATAGTTAGAACTTATTCATCTATAACTATTTTTCCTTTACGAGATCTTGGCTCTTCGAAATGGTTGGAGAGAGCCCCGCCTCCTCTTGGTTGGTGCTTTAATGTGTAGTACATAATTACAATGTTATCGCTTGAGCAGGTAGACTATGCCATCGTATTGTGCCTAAGTATTTATGTTCCATCTTGATGTCTTAAAATAGTTGGTATGATAACTTAGTATAGAGGTATCTTATGGTCATGGATAACTTGTGCACAAGTATAGGAGTTCCTGCGAATGATCACCGAGGCACCGGAACTGCTTTGTCCTAGGCGGAACATCAAGGAAGCTGCACTTGCATCTCACACAGGTAAGACGGGGTGGCTCATAGCGGGGCTAGCTACCGGCGCTACCACCATCGCCATCTACTTAGTCTACAGTCCAAAATGGCTCGCAAAGCCAGTGACCCCATATGTATATTTAAACTGTGCAAGCTAATTATGTCTTTGTGGCAGGAAAGATCATGGTAAGTTATGTACAGGATATTCAGACGGGCAGGTAAAAGTCACCGAACGGTGGCATATTTATTTTAGTTATTTTATATATATTGCATGTTGTAACCTGTACTAAGGCAAGATAGAAAGTTCACAATAATAAATAATATGCTTCACATGAATGTTGTGTCGATTTGGTTAGTTGGGTTAGCTCGCCCTCACCGGCACTTTTTAAAGTACCGACCCTCGTTGCAGCAGGTTCTCCGAGCCAAGGCGACGCGGCAAGGAGCTGAAGCTTCTTCCCCCAACCAGTACATTTCTCGGTGCACTCCGTTCGTAACTTTTGAATCTTGTTCAAATCATCTGGAGCTCGTGCACACATCTTTTGCAGCTCTGAGGCAAGATAATAGCTTCACCCGAAGGTGTTTATTATCTTTTAAAGTTTTAGTATATGATGTAATATATGGAACGGCTATCTTATTTTGTGTCCCTCTTGTAAGCTCGCATGGCACCCCTTACTTTTGAGTCGAGAGTTTATAACAAAGATGTATATTATCAATAAAGAGAACTTTTTTCGTGTCAATGTGTGTTATTTAGCTTTCGCATTGCTACTGTATTTATATATATATATATATAGATATGCTAAGCCTTATGCGGGTGCGCCATACGCTCATACGGCATCACGCCCGGGGGACGAATAGCGATTCTGCAGAATCGGGGCATGACACTCCAGAGGGAATTATATGAGATTATGAGCTTGATTATCATGTTGGCCTCTAACATTCACTAAATGTTTTGCACAGATACAGATAACTACTCACAATATATCTACTTATCTTATTAGCCTACATCTGCCAATGCATACAAAAGTTCTCCTCAAATTATGCACTTTAGTTAGAAATACTCTTTGCATTTTTATGTATATTTCATTTTATGTAGCATATTGTTTGTATCTTTCTACGTCACTCTGATAATCTAATTTTCTTCTAGGATTGGATGATCAGGAGTATCTAGAGGAGTACGAACCTGAACCTGATTATGCTCGAGTGGATGAGGTCTTGCCTTCAGTGTTTTTCTGATTTTATTTCAAATAGATTAGCTATTTTTGTTATTACCTTTCATTGCATTATATGTTTTTATGTCCTAGTTCTAAAATACACGGGACTAGGCTACGTGGCAATGGCCAGCAAATACGTAATCAAGGACTTGTCCAATTTAATAGAATTCTCCACTACGTATATTACTATACCTAAAAATTAATATAGTCACAGGCATACTAAATCTCATCCACGGAATATAATAAAGTAGTCTGAATATGGAATAGTCATGTAATCAGAATATGTCAATACAAAACCAAATAAGTCTAGAGTTGGTGGAGACAAATCCACTACATAAACATGCAGAAATAAAGTGCTAATAGGAAGATAGATAGCGATGAACCCAAGTAGAAGTCCGCAAACAAGATGGTATCATACCAAGATCAGAGGTACTTGTCGGGGTACACCTCATCTGTCTTGTAGATAGCATTAAGACCCGGCCCGTAAACCTGCTCGTACTCTGGCTCAACTAAACCTGGAAAGGAATTAGGTCCTCAGAGGGACATAATAAGATACATAAAAATATGCCACTAATGATATGAAAGTACTGCAATAAATAATGAGTACCAAACTAAGTGTAAATGTAATGAGAACCACGTTCGACGCATGAGCTGCTGGCCAAAATGGGATCGGCATAAGGGAGAAACAGAGGTATACTACAGCGTAGCATCGTGGACGCTCGAGGCCGAATCTAATACTAATATATTCGTGCTTATCTCACCCGGTACTCCAGCAGAGGCGACAAGTTACAAAGGAAAAAGTGTAGTCAGCCCATACGTCTAGTGTGTGTTCTCCCCACCCAATGATGTTATATATGTCATGCACCACGACATATCCAGCTCCTACTCTTGAGTCAAGATCAAAGTATCTAAATGTTGTTGTCACGCATCTCGACTGTACCAGTGTATTACTGGTACGAGAGTTTGCGTCCATACACGAACGACTCCATGTCATAAATGTGTAAAGGTCATAGAGAGATTGGGGCATCTCTCAAATAAGGGGGTTTGACTTCTAGATACTAAGTCACGCGTAATTGGTCAAACACCGACTTGCACCCAAGTTATCCATGGACGTGCAAAATTGTTCAATCCAATTAATAAAATAAAATAAATACAGTTACAGTATTTAAAATAAATTATGAACAAGAGCGACAATGTATACTTGCATGTGTCCGTAAGCCGGAAGGAATGCGAGGATGGTAAAGAGCCCGAGTCCAAAAAAACAAGGATACCTAGAGAAAACATTTAAAATTTATTTATTATTTGGATAGTAATATACTTATATAAAATATTTTAGGTTGATTTAATACAAACTACGATTACCAACATAATAATCGAACTTCTAAACTACACAATCACATACATGTGCTTACAGTGACATATCACTGAAATGATGGAATCTATCTCCAATGCACACAAAGGACAGCCAACCTATTCCATACAACTACATATATGAACACACTCAATTATATAGTGTGCACAAGTACTGCCACATATACCTTGACTTTCCTAACCTTGTTTAGCTCTCATAAGGCACTCCTTAGCTATCAAGTAGGTGTATGCTAACACCTACCACCTATTCATGTGTCTGTCATTTTTTTCAACCCACACAATGTGCCCATGCAAATACTATATCATTTGTATTCCCTTACCACTAGGGATAGAACCTCTACTACACAGCTGATATCCCATCTCATATACACATTACACACAACCACAACATATATAGCATTACTTAAGGCCTTCTTTCCTATTCCCAGGCCAATACATATTATCCAACTATTTCTTTTAGTCATGCAAGCACACATAGTTACCATATGTTTAACCACCATAAAGTCCTTTCATGCTCACGTATATAACCCACCATATACCCAAGTGTTTTTATGTAAACATTTGCTTCCCTACTTCATATTATAATGCTTCTTCCATAATAATGTCCACACACACTCATATTTTGAAATGAAGAGACACACTATGCAAACTAGCAAAATGGAGAGATAAACCTATAAACTATCTATCAGGTTCCTTTCCCCATGTGACCTATACGATTTATCCCGTGCTCAAGTTGGAACCCAACTTACACATGCATGGTTTCTTCCTAATTCTTTAAGTGCACATTCATCCATTATTCCACCATAACCCACAAGATGACATCATATGTCCCATTTCAATATAAAAATCACACACACAGTTGAAAAACCACCAGCATATTATATTTGTTAACACCAACACTCAATATGCTTTCTCTATGAACTCCATCACAAATATATCAACCTACAATCTTTTTATCTACACACATTATCCATACATCCCGACATGTGTATAAACAAGGTGAATGAAAGTATTACCTAAAGAGGGGTGCTCAGAGCTCGACCGAATGCTCCCTAGCAAAGTGTCCGGTGTCGAACTCGACATGTGTCGGCGAACGAGGCTGTACGTCGCTGCTAGAAGAAGCTTCAATGGAGGGAACACAAGGAATGAGGAAGAGAATGATAGAGGCGGTGAATCTAGTGTCCTCCAGCGAACGCATCATCGATTGCTAACTTCTTGCTCCGGTGAACCATCGATTCTAGGAGGAACTCCACTGCAGGCTCAATTAGGAGACGGTAATTGACGAAGGAAGGAGAAGAAGATGATGGTGGTTGATAGGGTTGGCGGCTAGGTTTCCATTATAAGGTTTTGGCTTAGGGTTGATGAGAACATGGGATATATATATAGAGGAGGAAAGTGGGTGAGCTGTGAGGGAACGAAATGTTATCGGCTAGTCATTAGTATGATGCCTGCTACAGTACTATGGGTTTAGTAACGCAACAACAATAGGAGAGCTATCGTCCACCAATTATACTTTAGGTGACGTTTGGTTCAAGATTTTGAGACTTGGGAATGTGTTTTAGTTTCCTTATCCTTGTTTGGTATGTGTAGGATTGGGAATTAGGAGGGAATATGAGGGGCTTCATATTCCCATGGTTGTGGAAAAGTAATTCCAAAGGCCCCCATTGGAAATAGTTTACATGTAAATTTAGTTAATAGAAGCATGAAAGGATATTTATGAAAAACTAAAAAAATTAAGATTTTTTTTCATATTTCCAACCTAATAAAACCAAACATGGGTATGGTAATGTTGAATTTCTTTCCCATAAAAATGGAAAATAAATTTCTAGGAATACAAAACCTTCATCCAAATGCCACCTTAGGCTTTAGAGTAGGTATCAGAGTGGTTGTTTGCTACGGGTATGAGTTTACCTAAAGGAGTTTGCTACAGGCGCTTGGTAGCCTAAGTTGTCCAGGAGATTGGTAACAAAAAAGAAAAGAATATGTCACATCCAGTACCAGAATACGAAGACGAACACGGCCAACTACACCGTACAAGGTACTACACGTCGTATGACGATCACGACTGTAACTAGACAGTGGGGTGCATGCTATAACCATGTCACTTAGGGTCACACGAACATCTATGTCTCAATCAATTAAACAAGAAACAATAATTATAGAGCATATATGATAAAGCAATAAGGTGACCCAAATGCTTTCATCAAAATATTCTGAAGATCAGCTGTACAAAATAAGAAGTTACTAGAGTAACAAAAATACTTGATAGTGATCAGCTGCAGTCTGATTTATATACAATCATGTAAGAAAACTAAATATCCAGACGTGTCGGCTAACAGGTGCCGGTGGTTAGACGCCCAAAAAATAAAATATACAATGACGAGCAGAAAAGAAGAAAACTCACTCGTTATCCTCGGCGGCCATGTTCCTAGTACACGCCATGAGTCAGAGAAAGTATGTTGTATCCTCGAGTGTTGGCTCAAAACATGGTCATGCAAAACCAGTGGGATTAGACCCCAAAGAGTAAGTACCACAAAGAAAGCACGAAATGGGGAAGCAAAAACCCAAATAATAAATATATAATAATATAGGTTCTGTATTGTAAGTTAGGTCCATGGCATATCCTAGCACAAAGGCCCAACCCTACAACCAAACAAAGACAAGAGTTAAATCCATCACACTATGATAGTCCAATTTTTTAGGCTACTAACATAATAATACAATCACAACCATGTCCAATTAATAATATCGGCCAATCACTTGTACGGCTTGCTATTTGTGGAGTCTGAGGTTATCTTAAAATAATGCATAATAGGTATTCTCATATCACGCCATTGCAGAACATGAGCTAACCGAGCCAAATAAAATGATTATACATGCATTTCACGAATTATGCCAGTTTCCCCGTAGGGCCACTACTCTAGATCATGGTATTAGCTGTTTCGATATTTCTATAGTAAAACGTGGCTCGATATTATTTATAATAGGTTAGATACTGCACTCCACGAAGGCGAATGATATACCGTATCTGTGGTGGCCAGTCCACAGTGCTCTTAAAATGAATCTCTGTAGGAAGGTTCATTGGTATGATCTCAGGATACTGTTCCTCCTGATGTTACAACCGATTTTAGTTGCCTAATTAACCCTATATTGTTTGAAGTGGCCATACGAGAATTTCTCTTAAGATATCGTACAAAGTACGGGCATGCTAGATACGAATCCATGAAAGTTCAATTTGGATTCACCCGAGCATGTATACAATATTCAACTATCAAAATTTTAACCACACTTTGGTACTTGACTCGCATATCTTGCTCATGCTGGGAGAAAAGTATATTTATAATATTATGCGTTTAGGAATTTGGAGGCATTCTTGATGCACAACCCAAATATAAATCACTTAACATGTAACATGGTATGTTGTACCTCGATGTACATTAAATCATGAACAATATCAGGCAATAATTTTATCAGCACGAATATAGTATTCGAGTCCAATTATCAATTATATATTGGGTCACATGGATCTTGATCACATTATAACACGAAGTTTATGTCATGCACATAGCTGGTTAGTCATTTACTACTCAGTCTGGTCCACACAAAAAATCTCAGTCCATCACATATTCATATCATATATATAGCCAATCTTAGCACATAGTCATGTCTAACACGAGGTCTGGTTACTAAGTCCATTCTTGTCACGACCCGCACCCGGAAAATCGGGCATGAGTCGTGGGTACGTCCAGCCTACGCCGCAGCATCGGCGGTAGAACGCTGTCTAGGTCAACTAACTAAATAATAATCTCACACAAAAATCGGGCATGACCTCTCCAAAAGGAGGGCAACCACACAAACAATATATATAATCTGCCAAGATCTCAACTCCAAACGGAGGAGCAATATCAAAAGATAATCTCAAGTACTCAATCACGAATCTAAGCACGATAGATAACAAAGAAGACTAACAACTATAAAGTCTAACCACCAACTACTACTACAACAACCACAACATCAATAATAATAATAATACAACAATACATCATCCAAAATAATATACAAACAAGGTCTCAATCCAAAACCGGAGACAAATCCGGTGCTAAAAGCTAATAAAAACAACAACAAGATCCTAGTGATCCCGGCTACCAACCCGGAAATCACCTCTAAACTAGAGGGTCCCTGTCTGCACCATCGACAGGCTCAGGTCCATAAAACGTCGGACATCAATCCTCCGGATACTCTGAAAAATATGTCCAGTCAGGACTGGAGCAAGTACATCTCTAACAGCAGTTCCATTTAAATGATAAAAACTATAAAACAGTTATAGCAAGTAGCAAGAAGAATGAAGCAAGTATGAAACAAGAAATATATAAATCACTGGTGCATAAAGGTAAAGATGCATGGGTATCAGAGCAAGATAGTAATAACTGCAATATACAGGAAATCTAAGCTAAGATCAAGTCCGTGCACATGAACGTGTAGTGAGTCCAGCATGAAAAACATGTAGTGAGTCAAGTCCAGAAACATGTAAGTGAGACAAGTCAAGAAATGCATGAGAGTCCAGACTATAAAGAATGAACTCGGTGTCTTTGAAATACTTGTTTCGACATGTAAACGGCTAGGGGTAAGTATGGCTCACCGCGCACTGGGTGCGCGGCTGCTATCATTCCAGATTAGACCAGAGGGAGTGATTCCTGATGATGCCAGATAGGAATGTTTACATGTCTACTCGAGTATTTCCCCGCCCCGACTAATACAAGTGGATCCAAGACCCGACACGCAAATCAAGATGAGTCCAGCATGTACATGAATGATGCCTGTAGTGATGCCTGTAGGTGATGCCAGTAGTGATTCCAGAATAGAGGCCAGAAACATGAAATGTACGTGTCGCAAGTAAATGAATCCAGAAATATCAATCAGTGTCCCGTGTTGTGCCAGAATAATCAGATGATACTATACTAGAAGCTGAATCATAATAATCATCAAATAATGAAAACTATCAGAGAATGTACTCGCCTGACGTCCTGAGCAACTGGCGATCCGAACCGGTGTCGCAAGGACCTAATGCGAAAAGCAAGGTTAAACAGGGTTCTAATGAGTTAAACAGGTATAAAATAACTAAAAATAGGCTTCTAGGGTCGTTCTAGGTCAAACGGGTCAAACCGGTGAAATCTGGGTCAAAAAGTCAACTCTGGGTCCAAAAAGTCAACTCTGGATCAAAACTAGGTTAAAAGTTGACTTTGGCGGTCAACCGAGTCAACCACGGTCAAGTCTGGGTCAAACTAGGGTGCTCCTGAAATTCTAGGTCAAACCGAGGTCATTAAGCTAGAAAACTCACAAACTCGCCTCCTTGAGATACCGGGATACCCTCGGTATCCGATACCTCAACCTAGGCTACGCACCCCGCCTAAACCCGCTAAAACCTATGCTAGCACGCGTAAATATATACACATATACATATAAAAATCACTCCAATACTATTCCTAGGCTATTGCTCAAAAACCCCGCTCGAAATCCAATACCTTGGTTATCTTGAGGTATTGAAATACCTCGGTATCTCAAGGTATTGAGATACCGCTCTAAACTCCTCTAACTAGCTATCTAGCTACTAATTATGCACCTAGTTATTAATCTAGGCTAGGTAATATAGATATCTACCATATATATATATATCTAAGTAGGTATCTACCTATATACATATATATCCACACACATACCCATTAATACCCATTACCTTACCCATACACACATATATATATATATATTACCTTACCTTACCCAACTCATAAATATCTATGTATAACTATCTAGATATCTATAGATATGTATATAACTATATGTATATACATCTATATCCTAGATAGATATAACTATCTATCTACCTATCTATTGTCAACCTATCTAGTTATCTATCTAACTAGATATCTAATATCTAGTATTTACCTACCTAACTATCTAACTATCTAATAACTTACCTATCCATCTAATAATCTAACTATCTATCTTTATCTATATATAGATCCATATATCTAATATCTAGATCTATCTAATCTATTTATCTATCTATATACTAATACCTATCTAGATATCTTACTATCTACCTATTTATCTAGGTAACTATATATCTATTTAGCTATCTAGTTACCTATCAAACTACTAATCTATCTATCTATCTATTTATCTATGTATCTATCTAACTAATCCCTCTACTACCTAACTATGTACCAATCTATCTATATCTATATATATATACCTCTCTCTAACTCTCCCTCGCATTGATACTGCTGCTGCTAGCTGCTCCTCACCTTGCTGCTGCTCTTGCTGCTGCAAACTGCTGCTGCAGCTACCTAGCTGCTGCTGCTACTGTTCATTCTGCTGCTGCTGCAGCTGGTTCCCTGCTGCTGCTGTAGGCAGCAGCAGCTGCTGCCTCCCCCGCTGCGCTGCGCTGCTCTGGCCACCCCCCCCCCTCGCTGCCTATACACCACACACCTACATATATATATATATATATCACTATCTATACATATATATACATACATATATAACTATATATATCTATATATATATATACCACTAGATATATATGTATACACAAACTAATATCTATACCCTAACACACACACACACTTAAACACACACTAATACACAAACACTCACAACACTATCAACACACACACATAAATATATATACATATCTATATATATATACACACATATATATCTATATATATATACACACTAATATATATATATATACACACACACACTCAAACATATGTAAATATATATCCTCACACACTCTCACACTCACACACCCTCACACACACTCTCGCAAACACACAACCCCACACACAAACACTCCTACATATATATATAAATACATATATATACACTCACTCAAACTCATATATATATATATATAGGCACTCACTCACCCTCACACACACTCACCTACACACTAGCACACACTCACACAAGCACTCACCTACACACATACACTAGCACTCACTAACACACTCACAAACACATAACCACACATAAACATATAAATAGAAATATATATATATATAAGAACATACACACAAATAAATATATATATAGAGACATATATACACAAACACAACACCACCACAACGATGCACACAACGCTCACAACGCCCCACCTACGCACGCCCAACGACCCCGACACGCCCAAACACCTATAAATATATAAAATATAACTCGAAAACTCTAGCACACACTCTCCGATACTAACCCAACGCGCGCACAAGCCCGAAACGAGGAAACCAAGTCGAAATGGCCGTTCGGTCATTTCGACGAACACGTGGTGCGCGGTTCGGAAAACCTCCTGAAACGCACACCAAACGAACTCGAAATCGGCCCAAAATTTACCCACGTGCTCTACACGATTCCTAGATCCTAGAAAATGCACTCCCGCATCGATTCTAGGCCCGTGGCGGAAACGCACACGCACTTAGAATCGGCGACGACGAAAAGCCCCAATTTCGCCCGAAACGCCCGTTTCTCCGCGATGCGGCTTCCCGTGTCCGAATGGAGACACGCACTCACCCTCAAGACACCCGACAACGTCTACCTAGGTCCATCTAACCTAGGGCCTCACCCAAAATTGGGCCAAATTCGGATCCCCCCCGAAATTGACACAAAACCTAGTGTTAAAGTCTCCAAACACTACCCAACTAGTTCCAACTTCCTCCCACGGGTAGCCTAAGGGTCTAGGAAGGTTCTAAAATATTAATTACACTATAAAAGAGTAATTACAAGGGGAAATTTAGGGTTTACCTCTTGGGAGTTGGAATCCCAAGCAAAAATCCCCAAAATGCTCCAAATTCACCTCCTACAAGCTCCAAGCCTCAAATCCAAGCTCCAACACCAAATCTAGGCTCTATCCACCTAGATTGGGGAAAGATCTAGGGTTAGGGTTAATCATAAAGAAGAATAGAGGAAGAAAGAAGAGAAATGGAAGCTTACTTGAAAGTGGGAAGAAGAAAAGAAGAAGGAAGAGTGGAAAATGGAGAAGAAGAAGAAGAAGAATGAAGAATGAAGAAGAAGAGGAAGAGAGGGGGCTGCTGTGGCTGTTCTCACGGGTGGGGGTGGTAGGTAGGGCCGGCCAATGCTAAATAAAGGGTTCACACAAGCCACCAAATTCCCAAAATGCCCCTATTGACTCGGTTTTGGGTTTCGGGTTCCAAATGCGCTCAAACTAGTTCCAAAACTCTCCAACTAACCTCCTAAAAATAAAATAAATATTCTAAGCCCCAAAATAATTCTCACAAGGGTGTGGGCTGGGTCGGACATGGGTCCACTAGGGTCTGACATGGGTCCAGGCTAGCCAAAATCCTAAAACAATCAAAATAAAAAATAATAAAAAATAATGCAATCACTAATTAAATATAAATACAATTAATTATAAATAATACACAATTAACCAAATTAAAAATAAAAAAAAATACCCGGCTCTGGAAATGGGGTGGTGACAAGCCTATCCTCCTTAGAAAATTTCGTCCTCGAAATTTAAAGTCAATCACACTCCTCTAGGTCAAACCCCCAACAATCACAGTCAAGAAATTCTACCTAAACAACATACAAGATCAGGGTCCTACTGGTCGTGTTATTACAGTCTCAATCGGGGTCACTACACTATCTACCACAGCACAAAGAAAAAAAGTCTAACAGGTACTAATGAAGCACACCACAGGAATGGAAAAGGACAGGAAGAAGAAACAAGAGACAGACCTGCTAACCCGACATCCGTAGCATCGGCCTCCTCGACCGTCAACGCATAAGCCCTGCCCTGCTGGGGTGTATCCCTCTGCTGGTGCGGGGCATGATGCTGTGCCACAGATGGCCTAGCTCCAACTCTCTGATCCTGTGCTCCACCCAATGGAGGTGCAGTGGGGCAACCTCTCATCTGGTGAGCAGCGGATCCACAGAACAAACACACCTTCAGCCTCCTCCTACAAATATCCCAGGTGTGTCCTGCCTTCCTGCAGTAGGCACAAGTGGGCACCCTCTGATCCTGACTCTGCTGCGCTGCCTTCTGCACATAGGGACGCTTAGCTGGTCCCGCACTACCACTGGCACTGCCTGAATCATCCCTGCCTCTCTTGGACTTGAGCTCCAAGTCATCCTCTGCTCTCTGAGCATCTCCTACTATCTGCTCGAAAGTCGCCTCGCGGTCGCTCCTGGTCAAAGACTTGACCGCCATAACCAAGCCCTTGCGAAACTTCCTCGCCTTGGCTGCCTCACTCAAGCCATCCACGAATCTGCCCAAACGGCAGAACTCCGCTGCGTACTCGTCCACCGTCATGCTCCCTTGGACGAGTGCCTCGAACTGGCTCTCCAAAGCACTGAGCGCCACATCTGGGAAAAACTTCTCCTTGAAAAGCCTCTTGAAAGCCTCCCAAGTAAGCCCTGGCGCCGCGATCCTCGTATCTGTGCGATACCACGTCAAAGCGAGGTCGAACATCTGACTGCCCGCTGCCTCTATCTGCATGCTGTCTGGAATCTGCGCCAGCCTGAAGATGCCCTCGATCTGCTCTATCCAGTCATCCGCGTACAGGATCCCTTCTGTACCACGGAACTCCTTGGGCCGCATCCTCTGAAAGTCAATGATACTGCCCTGCCTCGGGCACTGAATCTGATCTGCCTGTGGCTGGTTCTGTGCCACCCTATCCACTGCCGTCATGGCCACCTGGTGGGCGTTCTCAATGCCCAATCTCATCACATCCACCTGACGGTGCTGCGCGTCCATCATCTCCCTGAAGAACGCAAACAACTGCACGGCATCTACTGGAGCAGGAAGTGGTGGAGGAACCACCGGAACGACTGGGGTAGTCCTCGGATCGATAAGTGGAGAAGGATCCCCGAGAGAAACAGAGGCTCCCTCAACCGCAGGAGTGGTGAGTGGAGCGGTAGCAGCTGCCTGAATACGAGCTGGACGAGAGGTAGCAGACCTCTCCGAGGCAACTGCTGGAACGGTACGATGGGATCGTGTCT
This sequence comes from Iris macrosiphon, assembly GCA_036927795.1. Classification (NCBI taxonomy): domain Eukaryota; kingdom Viridiplantae; phylum Streptophyta; class Magnoliopsida; order Asparagales; family Iridaceae; genus Iris; species Iris macrosiphon. The sequence goes on from JAYESA010000004.1 coordinate 305,092,610, forward strand.
TCGGAGGCATCCTGAACACAGATCAAAAGAAGTCAATACGGCGCAAGATACGATATCATCAAGAAAGGACAGTAATATTTCAAAAGAAGCAATTTCAGAATAATTAGATTGGAATTGTTCCTAGTCGTGATTGAGTACACTCTCATCCTAGATCCTAGATCCTATAGCAGGCTCGCAACAGTACAACTAATTTGTTGTACCACCACGACATCGCACTAATTGCGAATCGAGACCTGCATGGGCCACCACCAAAAACGTGTCACGACCCGCACCCGGAAAATCGGGCATGAGTCGTGGGTACGTCCAGCCTACGCCGCAGCATCGGCGGTAGAACGCTGTCTAGGTCAACTAACTAAATAATAATCTCACACAAAAATCGGGCATGACCTCTCCAAAAGGAGGGCAACCACACAAACAATATATATAATCTGCCAAGATCTCAACTCCAAACGGAGGAGCAATATCAAAAGATAATCTCAAGTACTCAATCACGAATCTAAGCACGATAGATAACAAAGAAGACTAACAACTATAAAGTCTAACCACCAACTACTACTACAACAACCACAACATCAATAATAATAATAATACAACAATACATCATCCAAAATAATATACAAACAAGGTCTCAATCCAAAACCGGAGACAAATCCGGTGCTAAAAGCTAATAAAAACAACAACAAGATCCTAGTGATCCCGGCTACCAACCCGGAAATCACCTCTAAACTAGAGGGTCCCTGTCTGCACCATCGACAGGCTCAGGTCCATAAAACGTCGGACATCAATCCTCCGGATACTCTGAAAAATATGTCCAGTCAGGACTGGAGCAAGTACATCTCTAACAGCAGTTCCATTTAAATGATAAAAACTATAAAACAGTTATAGCAAGTAGCAAGAAGAATGAAGCAAGTATGAAACAAGAAATATATAAATCACTGGTGCATAAAGGTAAAGATGCATGGGTATCAGAGCAAGATAGTAATAACTGCAATATACAGGAAATCTAAGCTAAGATCAAGTCCGTGCACATGAACGTGTAGTGAGTCCAGCATAAAAAACATGTAGTGAGTCAAGTCCAGAAACATGTAAGTGAGACAAGTCAAGAAATGCATGAGAGTCCAGACTATAAAGAATGAACTCGGTATCTTTGAAATACTTGTTTCGACATGTAAACGGCTAGGGGTAAGTACGGCTCACCGCGCACTGGGTGCGCGGCTGCTATCATTCCAGATTAGACCAGAGGGAGTGATTCCTGATGATGCCAGATAGGAATGTTTACATGTCTACTCGAGTATTTCCCCGCCCCGACTAATACAAGTGGATCCAAGACCCGACACGCAAATCAAGATGAGTCCAGCATGTACATGAATGATGCCTGTAGTGATGCCTGTAGGTGATGCCAGTAGTGATTCCAGAATAGTGATGACTTTGGCGGTCAACCGAGTCAACCACGGTCAAGTCTGGGTCAAACTAGGGTGCTCCTAAAATTCTAGGTCAAACCGAGGTCATTAAGCTAGAAAACTCACAAACTCGCCTCCTTGAGATACCGGGATACCCTCGGTATCCGATACCTCAACCTAGGCTACGCACCCCGCCTAAACCCACTAAAACCTATGCTAGCACGCGTAAATATATACACATATACATATAAAAATCACTCCAATACTATTCCTAGGCTATTGCTCAAAAACCCCGCTCGAAATCCAATACCTTGGTTATCTTGAGGTATTGAAATACCTCGGTATCTCAAGGTATTGAGATACCGCTCTAAACTCCTCTAACTAGCTATCTAGCTACTAATTATGCACCTAGTTATTAATCTAGGCTAGGTAATATAGATATCTACCATATATATATATATATCTAAGTAGGTATCTACCTATATACATATATATCCACACACATACCCATTAATACCCATTACCTTACCCATACACACATATATATATATATATTACCTTACCTTACCCAACTCATAAATATCTATGTATAACTATCTAGATATCTATAGATATGTATATAACTATATGTATATACATCTATATCCTAGATAGATATAACTATCTATCTACCTATCTATTGTCAACCTATCTAGTTATCTATCTAACTAGATATCTAATATCTAGTATTTACCTACCTAACTATCTAACTATCTAATAACTTACCTATCCATCTAATAATCTAACTATCTATCTTTATCTATATATAGATCCATATATCTAATATCTAGATCTATCTAATCTATTTATCTATCTATATACTAATACCTATCTAGATATCTTACTATCTACCTATTTATCTAGGTAACTATATATCTATTTAGCTATCTAGTTACCTATCAAACTACTAATCTATCTATCTATCTATTTATCTATGTATCTATCTAACTAATCCCTCTACTACCTAACTATGTACCAATCTATCTATATCTATATATATATACCTCTCTCTAACTCTCCCTCGCATTGATACTGCTGCTGCTAGCTGCTCCTCACCTTGCTGCTGCTCCTGCTGCTGCAAACTGCTGCTGCAGCTACCTAGCTGCTGCTGCTACTGTTCATTCTGCTGCTGCTGCAGCTGGTTCCCTGCTGCTGCTGTAGGCAGCAGCAGCTGCTGCCTCCCCCGCTGCGCTGCGCTGCTCTGGCCACCCCCCCCTCGCTGCCTATACACCACACACCTACATATATATATATATATCACTATCTATACATATATATACATACATATATAACTATATATATCTATATATATATATACCACTAGATATATATGTATACACAAACTAATATCTATACCCTAACACACACACACACTTAAACACACACTAATACACAAACACTCACAACACTATCAACACACACACATAAATATATATACATATCTATATATATATACACACATATATATCTATATATATATACACACTAATATATATATATATATACACACACACACTCAAACATATGTAAATATATATCCTCACACACTCTCACACTCACACACCCTCACACACACTCTCGCAAACATACAACCCCACACACAAACACTCCTACATATATATATAAATACATATATATACACTCACTCAAACTCATATATATATATATATAGGCACTCACTCACCCTCACACACACTCACCTACACACTAGCACACACTCACACAAGCACTCACCTACACACATACACTAGCACTCACTAACACACTCACAAACACATAACCACACATAAACATATAAATAGAAATATATATATATATAAGAACATACACACAAATAAATATATATATAGAGACATATATACACAAACACAACACCACCACAACGATGCACACAACGCTCACAACGCCCCACCTACGCACGCCCAACGACCCCGACACGCCCAAACACCTATAAATATATAAAATATAACTCGAAAACTCTAGCACACACTCTCCGATACTAACCCAACGCACGCACAAGCCCGAAACGAGGAAACCAAGTCGAAATGGCCGTTCGGTCATTTCGACGAACACGTGGTGCGCGGTTCGGAAAACCTCCTGAAACGCACACCAAACGAACTCAGAATCGGCCCAAAATTTACCCACGCGCTCTACACGATGCCTAGATCCTAGAAAATGTGCTCCGGCGTCGATTCTAGGCCCGTGGCGGAAACGCACACGCACTTAGAATCAGCGACGACGAAAAGCCCCAATTTCGCCCGAAACGCCCGTTTCTCCGCGATGCGGCTTCCCGTGTCCGAATGGAGACACACACTCACCCTCAAGACACCCGACAACGTCTACCTAGGTCCATCTAACCTAGGGCCTCACCCAAAATTGGGCCAAATTCGGATCCCCCCCGAAATTGACACAAAACCTAGTGTTAAAGTCTCCAAACACTACCCAACTAGTTCCAACTTCCTCCCACGGGTAGCCTAAGGGTCTAGGAAGGTTCTAAAATATTAATTACACTATAAAAGAGTAATTACAAGGGGAAATTTAGGGTTTACCTCTTGGGAGTTGGAATCCCAAGCAAAAATCCCCAAAATGCTCCAAATTCACCTCCTACAAGCTCCAAGCCTCAAATCCAAGCTCCAACACCAAATCTAGGCTCTACCCACCTAGATTGGGGAAAGATCTAGGGTTAGGGTTAATCATAAAGAAGAATAGAGGAAGAAAGAAGAGAAATGGAAGCTTACTTGAAAGTGGGAAGAAGAAAAGAAGAAGGAAGAGTGGAAAATGGAGAAGAAGAAGAAGAAGAAGAATGAAGAATGAAGAAGAAGAGGAAGAGAGGGGGCTGCTGTGGCTGTTCTCACGGGTGGGGGTGGTAGGTAGGGCCGGCCAATGCTAAATAAAGGATTCACACAAGCCACCAAATTCCCAAAATGCCCCTATTGACTCAGTTTTGGGTTTCGGGTTCCAAATGCGCTCAAACTAGTTCCAAAACTCTCCAACTAACCTCCTAAAAATAAAATAAATATTCTAAGCCCCAAAATAATTCTCACAAGGGTGTGGGCTGGGTCGGACATGGGTCCACTAGGGTCTGACATGGGTCCAGGCTAGCCAAAATCCTAAAACAATCAAAATAAAAAATAATAAAAAATAATGCAATCACTAATTAAATATAAATACAATTAATTATAAATAATACACAATTAACCAAATTAAAAATAAAAAAAAAATACCCGGCTCTGGAAATGGGGTGGTGACAATTCTTCCTTAGAATCAAGACACAAGCATTACTAAAATCAACCACATAGAATAAGAAATATTCCAAATAAAAAATATGATCCCAACAAGAAAGTACTACGTGTACACCTGGAGTTACTAAGGATAATACATATCTAAGAAGGTTAGGCTGCATGAACCAGCCCGACCGCATGCTCCTCTAGGCTGCATGCTCCTCCAGGCTGCATGCTCGGGCAAAAGTCCACTACTTGGGACAAGTGCCGAAGTGATGGAAAATAAATGAAGTGTCAAGAAAGTGACATAAAGATGATTGATGTGACAAGGCATAAGTGTCAGAGAGAAAAGACAAAAGCACATAAAGTCCAGAGACACAAAATTCATGTAGAGACATGCACCCAAAAGAAGAGACGCATGGCTCGTGGCTGCATAATCTCCTAGACGCATGGAGTCCGTCCTTAGCGAATTTCCATGCGTTCAAGGTACTATGTGTCCAAATTTTGAAAGCATGCACAAAGCAGACATGCCTCCAACAAGATGGATGCATGCTGGAGGGGTCGCATATTGGTGGGCCGCATGGTACTCCATCATACCAGAACAACAAGTTCGGCCATGGAAAAACTCTAAGAATCCGAAAAACTAGTTCTACCATAAAATCCTCATCTCAACTCCAAATCAAGTGGTTCAAAAGCCAAATTGCTCAAAATAAAGTGCTCCATCACATAGAATAGTTAGTTTTCGAAAACAATAGCTTTTTAAGATCAAAACCAAGAAAAACTCAAGAACAGTCATACTCACAAAAATTCAAATCTACACTATTCTATCCACCAAATCCAAAAATATTAAGTTCTAAACATACTTAAAATCATACAATAAATATAATAGACCAATAATATTGAGGATTTCTCCATTTCTCATGTAAGTTGTACTTGCCTATGAAGGGAGAGAAAATCTAAAAGAGAGAAAGAATAAAGAGGGAGAGAGAAATAAGTTGGGTTATATTGCTAGGGTTTGAGGTTTAGACCATAGATTCAACTCATGAACAAACCAAACTAACCTAAACCATAAACCAAGATAAACCAAAGAATGAGTCTAGTCTCAAGCAACCAAATAAATAATATGCCAGTGAGAAATAATACGCTTCCAATATGTATACTGGGAACAAAGAGTGATAGAATGGGTGCATAGTGCATAAGTGTAGTGAACGTTATATTGGTCCCAAGTTAGCTATAATTAATATTAGGCCTAATGCCAAGCATGGGCTCTCAGGGGATTTAACCTATCAAGCAAACTAAGGAAGCAATAACTAATTAATGGTTACCATACCTAATATATTATAAGGACTTAATTATTTAAATGATTGAAATACTATTTAATAATATATAGAGAGGCTTAAAGTCCTAAAGATTATAGATTATTGCTAAATCTAGTTGGGGTTTACACATGTTTGGCCTATTTCATACTTTATGCTTATAATAGTCATTTGGTAGTAGATTTGTCTTTACACGACTATCAATACATAGATTACTATTGTTATAGTTTATATATCATTGTTGTTTCTTGCTTAGTTCTTATCTTTATTTCACTGGATGAGATTAGTTAATATAGTTATGTGACCTGTTGATGTACCTTATGAGATGGAGTTTATATACAACGCAAACTATGTATTCGAATGTTCCAAATATTAGAGTAGCCTTCGTATGTATACTAGCTGGCATAGACGTATTGGTTCTATGTAATTTGGGACTGGGGCGTGACAATCATGCATGTCTTTGACGCAATTACTCTTAATTTTGTCATGATTTTCAAATTCAAATTTGGATAATTGGTTTGAATCATGTTTGAATTTCTAAATTTTTTTGATTTATTGATAACAACATTAAGCAACATAACATTTAACAACAATGTCATCATATTATTTCATAATTAATGCAACACTTAAAATTTTAGAATCATAAGTGGATCTCTCTCACCCAATAATCACATAGATAAATTCGAGATCGAAGTTGCAAGTTGTCAACACATTATGTGACTTAAATATATGTCGGTTGTGATATCTTTCTCAGGCCCTGGGCCCAGAATACTGGAGAGCGAGGGGGGGGGGGACAAAGTCAGCTACGTATACCAAAGTACTCTAGTACCCCGAAATACGGTTACGGCTGTGAATAGACATGGGGGTTAATACTATAAGCCATTAGCCAACCTAGGTCAAGCAATCCTAGTATTTCAATCACAAACAGGAATCCATAATGTACAAAAAATATGATTATCAGTAGTAAAATAGTAAAGCATCCCAAACCATATATACATAGTTGATCATGAAGCTCGTAATAACTAGCAAGAGTGTAAGTCATACATGATCAACTATAGCTTTAGTATAGAATATACAAATAATGACATGCCTAATAGGCGATGTAAGAAGTCCAAAATTATGAGCTAATAGGTGCTTGGGGCTAAACGTCACAAAAGAATATGTACAATAAGCGGGAGAACAAGATAGAAACCCACTCAATCTGTCTGATTCTTCGTGTGGTCACTATCCTCGGAAATATACGAAATATCCTCTGGCTCTGCTACCTGATCTGACCAAGCAAAAATAGTGGGGTAAGACCTCAAATAGCAAGTACCACAAAGGAGGCCAAACTAATAAACTAAAACCAATAATACAACAAAAGGCTACATTATCCTAAGTAATATGTAACTACCAGGTAATATATAAAGTGTACCGGGAAACAAGAAAATAAATAAAAGATATGTAAAAAAATGGACGTGTGACATGTACGGGATCATACAAGGTGAACATATACGAAATCATGCAAGGTGAACATAAATATATAAATAAACTAGTACATGTAGCATATGCAGTAACTGGGCGAGAAAAGTAATGAGAACCTAACTAGTACAGTGTCAGGATCATGGCAAGGAAAATATGTAAGGAACAATGCATATATAAAGTAAAAGGGTATACAAGACAATAGACTGGAGTGCACCGCGATGGGTCACTATCAGGCAAGTAAGGCTATATAAGACAAGACAACTCCATCCATCAATCACGACCAAGCAAGAATTATGGCTTGCTATGTTAGCTAACTAGGGTTATCACAAATCTTAATTACTAACAAATATAATTTAGGATTTTCTTACAGTTGCATGCCCTGCAAACTGTCCAAGTGACCCAAACGTCGGACGACCGTAAAGTAAATACTAGTGGATACACCACCCCCAGGAGAGATATTCACCTAAATCTAAGTCTTACAAAGGTGAACCTGAGTAAGTCAATTCAGTATGCCCTACACGACGGTAAGCTAAAAATGTGCATTACTCGACGACATACTACAAGTCAATCTATCAGTAAAATATCGTTGGGGCACGGGACTATATGCAACTAGGAGATCCTCCCCCAATGCTCTAATAATTTAAGCTTGTTATTAACTTTAGCAATTTGTTTCAGGATTTCAGGTATAGCATTCCGCACTATTAATCCTAAACATGATGCTCCCCACAGGGATGAACTAGAAAAGATAATGTTTTGGCAAGCACAAGCGCAAGACTATACGAAAATACAACCAAACGATTATAGGCATGACGAGCGTGCGCTATAACAAGCTACAACATATAATATACGAAACAAGTATATAATGGGTAGGAGACCCAAACTATATCGGGACTGGTCAAGACAGATGTATAATAGGTAGGTAACCCCAAAGCTATACACAGAAGGTGTATAATGTGTAAGTGGCCCCAAAACTATACATGATATCAAGCCAAGATTGATATAAGTAATGGGCGAGAGTGCACCACGATGGGTCACTATCAAGAATGTACATGTGAGCCTCATCTTACTGTTCTAGTATTCACACTCAATATACGCGTTTAATACGTATATAGCTTGCTTTATGTTTAATTACTCACTTTATGCTTTATGTCATTCATGCATTATCTAGGTTATTTTTGCAAAGTTTTCTTTATTTGCATGCTTTGGAACATTGGTCCCTTGGTTTACTTGGTGTATGGCTGTGATAAACCCAGGTGAGGGACATGGATTATGATCCAATGGCCACCAATTCAAGCCTTTTCTATATAAGCTCAACCCTTCACTTCTCTCAAATTTTCTTTCCTTCTATTCTTTTTCCTTCTTTACTTCTTCAGCCTTCACCGAGAGAAGCCGAGCTTGGTCTTGGCCGTGGATAACTTTGGTAGTGTTTGTAATAACCCATTATGTTCAAGCGGATAACCGATTCAAACAGCGTAAGTGCGACGACCCGACCTGCTTTGCTCAGTGAGAAGAATTATTTGAGGCAAAGGATTCCAGACTTGGCCCTTCAGGAGTTCAGACTTAGACTTTCAAAGGCTCGCTCGAAGTATCGCTCGACCGACACGAATCATCGCTAAGGTGGGTGGCTTAATGAACTTGTCTTTGCTTAGGCAGTACATTAAAATATGGACGATACATGATAGTCGCTAGGTGAATCACCCCTTGCTTGCTAATAAAGAATATAACGCACCTAGCTAAGGGAATAATCTCATCTTATATTGCTTGTATTAGAATATGAAAATAAAATTTGGCTTATAACTTGGACCCTCGCATGCTACCTTTGCTTCGTGCAAGTAGACCCCGCTATGCCTCGAGTAGATCGATATATACTCTTCATATAGTGCACTGCTTCACTTAGTACACTGCACGTCCATAGACTATGTCCCTCGGTATGTCCCTTTACGGTTTTACTCCTCTCTTTATCCTTAGACCCGTGCCAACTTAAATGCTTATGTTTCATATAAAATGTATGCTTGCTTGCTTACATTGTAGTTAGTACTCGTTGCCTTATTTCAATGTTTGCCACACAAATTATGCCACAATCAAGTAAAATTATCTGTATTATATCTAGTTAGCTAGAAGACTATCAAATAGTTCTTCATACAATATGAACCTGAAAGTATACGAGACCGTTAGGTTGCCAAGGCAGTCCCCGAACCAGAGGAATGCATCAAGTCAAGTCGAATACTGAACGAGAATTATGTCAAGTAATACAAGAATCACAGCTCGGGGAGCAATGCTCGTTTAGAACAAGAATCAAGGATTATCATGTCAAGTTGTGAATATAGAAGACCCAGGACTTGTATGTCACAGACAACTTAGAAACAAGAGGGATTCTCGAATCCCGTTCCACGGACGGTCTTTGGGGCACTGGGGCCGATTCGATCCTGATGGAACTCTCGCAGCAGCCTTTTGGGTTCGAGCAGGGTGGCATCTCCGCTAACGCTATGCCATTCCTTGCTCAAAAGGCTGATAGTCTCATGTACTGGATGGGATGGCTTGTAGCGCACCATGTACTTTTGTTGCATACCATCCTTGTCAAATACTATAACTCGTCCTTTATGGCTATGCTAGTGACTCATGTTCATATAGATAAGTCATCCTCGCTTAGCGGCAATCCGCGTGCGAGTCATTGCATCGTATCCAGTAAGCTAAAATACCTGAATGATCATGAGTATAACATATTTGTACATATGGAGCACTTGAACATCTTCTGCAACACACTCGATAATCCGTATAACTCGTGCACCCAAAATATAATCTCACTCACGACACGTGTGTTCACATATGCTATTGCCCCTAGATTTTATTATATATATGCTCGTATTTAATTTAACTTGGTTGCCTTGGACATGAAAGGATGAATGGTAAGTTGGTAAGTCTCACCGTGTTCCTTTATATCGCACGGCACACTAACACATGAGTTAGGCTTTTCATAAATGACATAAAATTGATCTTAAGGCAAGACTAAAAAGATAACTTAATAGATGGTGCACGAAACCTTTATAAAGTATTTGGATTTGTCGAGCTGGCGAGAAGCCTCCCCACCAGTGCATTCATGTACTGATAATCCACCAAATTACTTGCAGGGTGCGGAAGAACCTCTTTCGGTGTAGAAACCCCCTTCGTGCGTGCTAAGGCATGGAGTTTGCTCTGGAGCCTTAGAGTGTTACGTCCGGAACTAAAGCACATATACGAGACATAATATTGGAACATCGCCTATGTATTATTCCACAATTGTATTCACTTGGCACGCTTTTATTATTTTAGAGAGAGAGAGGCTTGAGCGACTTGTAATCTCGGCCTAGTGTCGCTTGTAACACTTTTCAATATCAATAAAGAGCTTATTTTACTTTTATACTTGTGTTATACAATGCTTCTGCTATTGATAACTCTGTGAACTTGTTACCAATCGCTTATTCATTTCTTATTCTGTTGCACTCGGACTATATGTGCGACTCTGTGGCTTAGACACCTTATCGCATGTTCGAATCATGGCCTCGTATGGGCGCAGCTTATGCTCATGCGGTATCATGTTCTGATAGGAAAGATTATCCTGTGGGAGCCTTGGCACGATGATTCGCATCCAGCGGGGACGGTCGATTACCTATGGGAGATCGGGATGTGACATATTGGTATCAGAGCATGGCTTTACGTCTTTGGACTTCGTATCATTTTTTTCAGTTTCGAAAGCTCATTCGTGGGTTATGTGCATACACTCTCTCTCATTGACCCGATAGGATGTTCCATAAAATAAGACTAAATAATTTTAAAAGTTGCACGTGAATGATATGATTGCTTGTACAAAATTATGATACGAAGGCATTTATGCCGACCTGTGTTAGACTTTATGGGAATAGACTCATGCTTTATTTGTAAGTTATGTGTGAACCTGAATACCTATACGTGTTTACCCAGCTGGTTAGTGTGCGGAATAGAATATTGTTTGGACGGTTAGCTATACACACAGCCTTTCGGCTAAGTTGTATTGAGTATCGCGCTCTAAGACCTTTTGGTGCTAGCTAGTTGCAAGCGAGATTTAGGATATTATTCAGATAAGTATAAGTTAGACTTAGAATGTCAACCGATAGAAATATTATCAGATTATCGCTAAGGCGAATATAGAGATCGTGCTTGAATTTTGAGAAATAGCTCAGACGGTATTTCGTATCTGGAAGATACAAATCGTATATGATTTACTTGGATGACTATCAACATGATATATATACGAGACTAAGATTTATCAGGAGATGCTTAGGTATCGCACATGAATTCTAAGGAATGACTTGGTGAATATGCTAGCGAGTGATGTGAATATCAATTGAGGATTTAATTGGGTGACTCGATTCCTGAGTGGTGTATGGATCATTTTAGAAATGTTCAAACGAATCCATAGGTCTTATGCGATAGTTGGTTAGAACAATTTGAGAATGTCTTGAATAAGTGATAAGGCTTATATCGAATAGGGATTCAAGGAAATAAAAATCAATATCTTGGTCAAAGAAACTTGGTAAAAACTTGATGGATCGTACGAGCGATTTTAAATTGAATCAAACGGATAAAAACTTGAGTAGAATATAACTCGATAAATAAATTAATTAATTAATCCGAGAATGAATATTTTGGTTCGATGAAAGAGGTAAGCGATAACCGATTTGATTCAGAATTTGGAAGAATAATCTTGAATCTAGTTCAAAAAGATAACCTTCAAAATCAGTCCCGGCCGAGAACGATTATCCTATAGGAGCGTCGGCGTGGTAATTTTACGTACGATGGGGATGATCGAACTCACGAAAACATGTTCGGTGATTATTTAAACGAACTCGATGAATAAAACGTATCAAAATTGGATAGACTTTGGCTTGAATATTTGAAACTTAGTTGTTTGAGAAATACCAGAAGTGGAGTATGGATTTATCAAACAGTAACATTAAAGTTGGATGATTTTGCTAGATGAATTATAATTATTGCATGAACGGACATGATTTGATGGATTATATATATATAACTATGATGGAGCAAAGTGAAATGATAAGGTATCTCGATCACTTCGATAATAACCATATTATTTGACGTTCTTGTCTTGTGCGAGCATAACTCTATGCTCGTACATGCGTCATGTCCAAATTAGGATAATTATTCAGCAGGAGTATTGACGTAGTGATCTCACATCCAACGAGGGTGATCAAACTTGCGGGAGACCGGAGCATGACAACTGATGGATCCTCTTGACTTGTGGTTTGACACGATAAGACAAATTTGGGAATACAAGTTTAACGGAAGTATTTCAAGGATAAGTTAGCCTAGAACCTGGAATAAGACACACTTGATAGTTTCGTGAACAGATACATGAATCTTGTTGGACGACTTAGAGTTATAATAAAAAAATTAGAATTAAATCATGTCTTGGTGGTCTAGACTTAGAAATAGATATATAGATTCTATCAAGACCTGTTTGAAGGAGATAGACTATGCCAATTGCTAGGCTTGTCATACGACTTGAATATATCATGGATTTGACTGAACGAACTCGATCCCTATACAAACAAACGTGTTAAATATATGTAGGATGATCCATGCTCGATGTTTAGAAATCTGAGTGAAAAGAGCTTGGATAGAATATCCTGTGAAAAAGAATAATGGTTTGACCTTTGGAATTGGGGCGAGCATCGTGCCACAAATTTATACGATAAATCTTATGCTTAAACTTATACCTATGACCTTGTGAGCTGACTTAGTAATTAGGTAGACGATCATGTGCCGAGTGAAAGAACTTGTGTAACCAACCTTAGCATATTTCTTGAGAAAGCCATAGAACTGGGACAGCAAGTCTTAGAGTTAGACTTGGAACGGTAAGTGTGTGTTATGTTTGATGTAAACATAATTTATGATAGGACATGGTCGCTAGTCGGTTGATCAAATAGATCGTGCTTAACTGTATGCAATGTTAGGTTTGAGTTGGAATAAAAATAACTTGGATTTTGGTTGACCCTGTTGGAAGTATTATCGTGATTCATCAGATGAGAACCCTTGAGATTTTTGCAAGTAGCTTATCCGATTTCAATATCGCTAAGTTTGGCTGAATGCATATGTTTGAGGGACGCCTTGAACGTGTACACGATCTAAGACCCAGTGATATATTAAACTCGAGTACAAAGACTTTTCTATCGCTAAGTTGGTTGACATACATATGTTTGAATAACACTTTGAATATGTACACGATCCAGACTCATGATATGCTGATCTTGAATGCTAGTGCAAGTAAATATATTAGATTTGCATGGACGAGTATAACAATTTATATAATTTTGCCTCAGCCTTAGATTATCATTTAAGATGGATCATAACGTACCCCACGTTAAGAGATATATATTTCGTGCTAAGGCGCAGTAAAGATCGAGTCAGAGCTTGGATTGAATGATAGAGTCATTCAATGAGACCGACCCAACATACACGTGACACGATATTAGGAATGAGTAAGAAATTGTGTTCGAACGGATCTAGTGGTACCGATTGTTATGCTTGAGAAAAATTCGATAGCATACGATAGAACAGTTTGCGCTCAGAAAGTCTCGAGGATGAGACTTTTTCTGAGTGGTGTATAATATAACGACCCATTCCGTTCAAGCAGATAGTCGATTCAAAATGGCGTAAGTACAACGATCTGACTCGCTTTACTCAGCGAGAAGACTCGGTTGAGGCAAATAATTCTAGACTTGGCCCTTTAGAAGTTCAGACTTAAACTTTCAAAGGCTCGCTCGAAGTATTGCTCGACCGAGGCGAATCATCGCTAAGGTGGGTGGCTACGATGAACTTGTCTTTGCTTAGCCATTACACTTAAATATGGATAATACATGATAGTCGCTAGGTGAATCATCCCTTGCTTGCTAATAAAGAATACAACGCACCTTGCTAAGGGGATAATTCTATCTTGTATTGCTTGTGTTAGAGCATGGAAATAAAATTTGGCTTATAAATTGGACCCTCGCATGCTACATTTGCTACGTGCAAGTAGACCCCGCTATGCCTTGAGTAGATCGATATATACTCTTCGTAGTGCATTATTTCACTTGCTACACTACACGCCCATAGACTATGTCGCTCGGTATGTTCCTTTACGATTTTACTCCTTGCTTTACCCTTAGACCCGTGCCAACATAAATGCTTATATTTTATATAAAATGCATGCTTGCTTGCTTACATTATAGTTAGTACTCGTTGTCTCATTTTAATACTTGCCACACAAATTATGCCATAATCAAGTAACACTATCCATATCGTGCATGCATCTAGTTAGCCAGAAGACTATCAAATAGTTCTTCTGGGCAATATGAACCTGCAAGTATACGGGGTCGTTATGTCGCCAAGGCAGTCCCTGAACCAGGAGAATACATCAAGTCAAGTCAAACACTGAACGAGAATCATGTCAAGTAATACAAGAATTACAGCTCAAAGAGCAATGCTCGTTCAGAACAAGAATCAAGGATTATCATGTCAAGTTGTGAATATGGAAGAACCAAGACTTGCATGTCGCAGACAACTTAAAAAAAAGGGGATTCTCGAATCCCGTTCCACGAACGGTCTCCAGGACAACGGGGCTGATCCGATCCGGATGTTACTCTCGCAGCAGCCTTTCGTGTTCGAGCTAGGTGCCATCTCCGCTAACGTTCCGCCATCCTTGCTCAAAAGGCTGATAGTCTTATGTGCTTGATGGGATGGCTTGTAGTGCACCGTGTACTTTCGTTACATACTATCTTCGTCAAAGACTATAACTCGTCCTTTATGGCTATGCCAGCGACTCCGGTTCATATAGATAAGTCATCATCGCTTAGCGGTAATTCATGTGTGAGTTATTGTATCGCATCCTGTGAGCTAAAATACCTGAACGATCATGAGTATAACACACTCATACATATGGAGCATTTAAACATCTTCTGCAGCACACCTGATAATTTGTGTAACTCGTGCACCCGAAACATAACCTCGCTCACGTCACTTATGTTTGTATATGCTATTGCCCTTGGATTTCATTATATATATTCTCGTATTTGATTTAACTTGGTTGCCTTGGACAGGAAAGGACGAATGGTAAGTTGGTAAGTCTCACCATGTTCCTTTATATCGCACGGCGCACTGCCACATGAGTTAGGCTTTTCATAAATAATATAAAACTGATCCTAAGGCAAGACTAGAAAGATAACTTAATAGATGGTGCACGAAACCTTTATAAAGTGTTTGGATTTGTCGAGCTGGCAAGAAGCCTCCCCACCAGTGTATTCATATACTAATAACCCACCAAATTGCTTACAGGATGCGGAAGAACCTCATTCGGTGCGAAAACTCCCTTCGTGCATGCTAAGACGTGGAGTTTGCTCTGGAGCCTTGGAGCGTTGTGTCCAGAACTGAAGCACATATAGAAGACTTAATATTGGAACATCGCCTATGTATCATTCCATAATTGTATCCACTTGGCATGCTTTTATCGTTTGAGAGAGAGAGAGAGAGGCTTGAGCTACTTATAAGCTTGGCCTAGCGCCGCTTGTAACACTTGTTCAATATCAATAAAGAGCTTGTTTTACTTCTACACTTGTGTTATACAATGCTTCTGCTATTGATGACTCTGTGAACTTATTACCAATTGCTTGTTCGTTTCTTATTCTGCTATACTTGGACAATATGTATGACTCTGTGGCTTAGAAATCTTACTGCCTGTTCAGATTATGGTCTCGCATGGGCGCAGCTTACGCTCGTGTGGTATCACGTTCCGATGGAAAAGATTATCCTGCGGGAGCGCTGGTGCGGTGATTCGCGCCAAGCAGGGACGACCGATTATCTATGGGAGATCATGGAGTGACATATTGGTATCAGAGCATGGCTTTACGCCTTTGGACTTCGTATCAATTTTCTCAGTTTCGAAAGATCGTTCATGGGTTATGTGTATACACTCTCTCTCATTGACCCAATGGGATATTCCATACAATGAGTCTAGATAATTTCAAAAGTTGTATGTGAATGATATGATTGCTTGTACAAAACTATGATACGAAGGCCTTTATGCCGACCTGTATTAAACTTTATGGGAATAGACTTGTGCTATATTTTATAAGTTATGCGCAAGCCCGAATACCTATACGTGTTTACCTAGCTAGTTAGTGTGCGGAATAGAATATCATTCGGACGGTTAGCTATGCACACAGCCTTTCGACTAAGTTGTGTTGAGTATCATGGGCGAAGACCTTTTGGTGCTAGTTAGTTACAAGCAAGATTTAGGATATCGTTCAGATAAGTATAAGTCAGATTTAAAATGTCAATCGATAGAAACATTATCAGATTATCTCTAAGGCGAATATAGATATCGTGCTTGAATTTTGAGAAATAGCTCAGACGGTATTTCGTATCTGGAAGATACAAATCATATATGGTTTACTTGGATGACTATCAATGGAATATATATAAGACTAAGATTTATCAGGCGATGCTTAGGTATCGCGCATGAATTCTAAGGAATGACTTGGTGAATATGCTAGCGAGTGAGGTGTGTAACACCCCATTTTGCTCAAGCAGACCACGGATTCAAACGACAAAAATACAACGTCCCGACCCACTTTGCTCAGGCGAGAATACTCGTTTGAGGCAAAGGATATTCAGACTCGTTCCTTCAGGAGTTCAACTTAGGCTTTTAGAGGCTCACTTGGAGTATCGCTCAACCGAGGTGAATCATCGCTAAGGTGGGTGGCTACGGTGAACTTGTCTTTGCTTAGCCAGCACACTTAAAATATAGATGTTTCATGCTAGTCGCTAGGTGAATCACCCTCTGTATGCTAATAAGAATATAATGCACCTAGCTAAGAAATAATCCCAACTTGTACTGCTTGTGTTAGAACATGGAAATGAAACATTGCTTATATTCAGACCCTCGCATGCTACCTTTGCCTTGTTCAACTGGACCCTACTATGCCTCGATAGAACGATATGTATATGCTCTTCTTAGTACACTATTCACTTGTTTACACTGTACGACTCTAGATCATATCGCTCAGAAGGTCCCCTTACGGTTTTACTACTCGGCTTACCTTCAGGCCCGAGCTAATGTGAATGCTATATTTATACAAATGCATGCTTGCCTGCTTATATATTGCCTCGATTCAGTGCTTGTCATATAATTGCATTCCAATATCTAGTGAATGCTATATTGCCTTATTTTTATCCAAACCATCGGAAGACTATCTAATAGTCGTTCCATGAAAGTATGAATATTAAAAGTATTCGGGACCGTTAGGTCGCCAAGGCAATCCCCGAACCAGGAGAACGCATCATGTCAAGTTACATCTGAACATAAATCAAGGGTTTTTATGTCAACTTGTGTGAAATTCAGAATAAATGAACCACTGAGTCAGGAACGGCCTGGGATGGCTTGTAGCGAGGATCATGACCTGCGCCTACAACCATTGTCGTTTACTCAGAATAATGAAAGAACAACAAAAGAACTCATTCAGTCGCGGACGCTTGTGCACAAGCTTGATTTCCTCGGAAGGGGCGCCGGGGCACCGGGACCGATCCAGCCTAGGGGAAGATCTGGTAGTCGCGCTAGTTTGTTCCTACGGATAAGTTTGATCGGCTGTTGGGGCATCGGCACCACCGTCTTATTGCGACTATGTCCATAATGGCCATGCCAGTGACTCCTGTGCATATAGATAATCATACTCGCTTAGTGGAAATCCACGTGCGAGTCATTGCATTGCATCCAATAATCTGAATCCAAGTATCCTGATAAAAGATCAATGGATCAAAGAATCATCCTTGAATCTGAGTAAAAAGTATACTTGTGTTCCATAATTTAAAAGAAGAACTCGTGCACCTGATCTAAGAACCCGCTAGTAGCACACTTGTGTTGCATATGCTATTTCCCTTGAGTGTTTATAAATGCTTGTGCTTGAATTAACTTGGTTTATACTTGGACAGAAAAGAATAAATTGTAAGATGGTAAGTCTTACCGTATTTTCTTTTATGTCGTACGGCGCACTGCCACACGAGTTAGGCCTTTCATATATGCCATAAAACTGATCTTAAAGCAACTAGAAAGAGAACATAATAGTTGGTACACGAAACCTATATTACGTATTTGGATTTGTCGAGCGGGCGAGTAGCCTCCCCACCAGTGCATTTATGTACTGAAAAACTACCAGATTATTTGCAGGGTGCGGGAGAACCTCGTTCGGTGCAGATGCCTCCTTCGTGCGTGCTAAGGCGTGGAGTCAATCCGAAGTCTTGGAGCATTACGATCCAGAACTGAAGCACATATACAAGACATAATATTGGAACATCGCATGTACATCTTTCCACAAATGTAGCCACTTGGTACGCTTTTACTGTTTCAGAGAGAGAGAGAGAGAGAGAGAGAGGCTTGAGTGACTTGTAATCTCGGCTATACGCTGCCTGTAACACCTGTTCAATATAAATAAAGAGTTTGCTTTACTTATACTTGTGTTATTCAATGCTTCAGCTATTGACGACTCAATAAACTTGTTACCAAATTGCCTATGCATTTATAATTCTGCTGCACTCGGACAATCTATGCGACTCTGTGGCTTAGACCTCTTACCGCCAGCCAATGAACTACGACCTTGCACGGGTACGGCTCACGCTTGTGTGGCATCACGTCCAGATGGGCCAAAGCGATCATCCTGTGGGAGCGCTAGCGCGGTAATTCTTGTCACGCCCCGATCTCCCACAGGCTAAATCTGCCATTCCTGCTAGGCGAGAATCACCGCGCCAGCGCTCTCGCAGAACGATCGCTTTATGACCCATCCGGACGTGATGCCACACAAGCGTGAGCCACGCCCGTACAAGATCGTGGTTCATTGACTGGCAGTAAAAGTTCTAAGCCACAGAGTCACACAGATTGTCTGAGTGTAGTGGAGTCATAAACGTATAGCAATTTGGTAACAGGTTCACTGAGTTGACAATATAGCAGAAGCATTGAAACATAAATTGAAGTAAAGCAACTTTTTATTGATATAAATAAGTGTTACTGGCGGCGTATAGCCGAGATTACAAGTCGCTCAAGCCTCTCTCTCTGAAACAGTAAAAGCGTGTCAAGTGGCTATAATTGTGGAATGATTATACAGGCGATGATCAGGCGATGATCACAATATTATGTCTTGTATATGTGCTTCAGATACGGACGTACCGCTGCTTTAGAGTATTCTCCACACCTTTAGCATGTACGGAGGAGGCATCTGCACCGAACGAGGTTCTTCCGCACCCTACATACAAACTGGTGGATTATCAGTACATTGAATGCACTGGCGGGGAAGCTACTCGCCCGCTCGACAAATCCAAACACGTAATATAAGTTCCGTGCACCAACTATTTAGTTGTCTCTCTAGTTGCCTTAGGATCAGTTTCATGCAAGATTTGAATAGCCTAACTCGTGTGGCAGTGCGCCGTGCGACAAGAGAGGAAACACGGCGAGACTTACCAACTTACCATTTATCCTTCCCTGTCCAAGGCAAACATTAACAATTTTAAGCACGGGTATGTATGAACATTCAGGCGATAGCATATGCAAACATGAGTATGGTTATATTGTTCAAGTTTAAATACACGAGGTGGTCGTAGTCACGGACAAGGATAACATGCAACGAGAGCACACGATGAACACACGTGGTGTTGCAAGTTATCCCATCCGTACACGATGACTATGCCACAGGTTTAATTCCACACGATGAACACACGATGCATTGCAAGCCATATTCACACGATAAACATACGAGGCATTGCAAGCATATACATACGATGATCACTGGCTTGATGCCATAATGGACTAGTCAAGGATAAGGATAACATGCAACGAGAAAATACGAGGAGCTCATAAAACATGATGCGTTGCAAGTTATCCAGTCCGCACACAATTGACTATAAACACGAAGTCTGCCCAGATCAGATCGGATCGGTGCCAGTGCCCCAGCGACCGTCTGCAGAACTTATATCCTTGTGCACAAGTTGTCCATGATCGAACATGATTATTAAGTTCATACTTCATGCAGTTGAGGCAACACAAGCACACGACAAGCAGTATTGCATGATTCATTTATTCAGTGAATGACTTTTACCTTGATGCAATTCTCTTAGGGCAGAGATTGTCTTGGTGAGCTAGTATTTCCGGATACTTGCAGGTTTATTCTGGCATGAAATGACTACTTGGTAGACTTCCAAGATTTAGATGAAAATAAGGCAACATACAAGCAGACAAGCATACATTTGTGTAAACACAAACATTCACGTTAGCTCGGGCCCGAAGGTAAGCCGATGAGTGAGATCGTTAGGGGACTTCCCGAGCAATACGTTCTACGGTAGCATGCGAGGGTTTGAACATAAATAAAAGCAATATTTTATTTCTATGTTCTAGCATAAGCAATATGAGTTGGGATTATTCCCTTAGCTAGGTGCGTTGGATTCTTATTAGCATGCATGGGGTGATTCACCTAGCGACTAGCATAAACATCCATATTTTATGTGTGCTGGCTAAGCAAAGACAAGTTCACCATAGCCACCCACCTTAGCGATGATTCGCCTCGGTAGAGCGATACATCAAGCGAGCCTTTGAAAGCCTAAGTTAGAAATCTGTAGGGACAAGTATGAATATCCTTTGCTTCTCGTCTGAGGCAAAGCAGGTCGTGACAGTTGTACTTTTGCCGTTTGAGTCGGTAATCCGCTAGAACAGAACGGGATGTTACATCCTACCCAACTTAGAAAAAGTCTCATCCTCGAGACTTACTAAGGACAAGCAGTACGTTTCAATCAATTTTGATTTAATGATTCAAGGCTGAGGCAAACATATACAAGTTATTGTACTTGCTTATTTGGATATTTACTTGCACAAGCATCGAGATCGACATATCGCTTAGTCCGGATCGTGCGCACTTTCGAAGTGCACTTCTAGCGTGAGCACGTCAACCAGCTTAGTGATAGCGAAGTCTTAGCACTCGAGTTTTACCTTTTCTTAAGTCTTGGATGGTGCACTAGTTCAAAGCGTCCCGAATAACGTATTCGCGTAAAAGGCCAAGACAAGAAATCTCAATAGGAATTTTCATAAAGAAAACTTCATAACCAAGAATAGATGCATTCAACCAAACTTAGAGTTAGTGAAATCGGACAAGCTACTAGCGATACTCTCAAGGGTTCGCACAGGTTGGCACAAAGGCCACTCGCAGCACAATAACATACAAGCAATCATATCATTCAAAACGTATTTTGAAAGTATTTAGACTTATTATTGGAATATTCTATTGAGACATTGAGAGCGAGCGTGCACATAACCCACGAATGAGCTTTCGAAACTGAGATAAAGTCCAAAGGCGTAGAAGCCAGGCTCTGATACCAATATCTCACGCCCCGATCTCCCGCAGGCTAAATCGTCCGTTCCTGCTATGTGAGAATCATCGCGCCAGTGCTCCCGCAGAACGATCGCTTTATGACCCATCCGGGCGTGATGCCGCACGAGCGTGAGCCACGCCCGTGTAAGGCCATGGTTCATTAGCTGGCGGTAAGAGTTCTAAGCCACAGAGTCGCACAGATTGTCCGAGTGCAGGAAAGTCATAAACGCATAGCAATTTGGTAACATGTTCACTGAGTCGATAATATAGCGGAAGCATTGAAACACAAGTTGAAGTAAAGCAACTCTTTATTGATATAAACAAGTGTTACAGGCGGCGTATAGCCGAGATTACAAGTCGCTCAAGCCTCTCTCTCTGAAATAGTAAAAGCGTGTCAAGTGGCTACAATTGTGGAATGATTATACAGGCGATGACCAGGCAATATTTATAATATTATGTCTTGTATATGTGCTTCAGATCTGGATGCACCGCTGCTTCGGAGTGTTCTCTACACCTTTAGCACATACGGAGGAGGCATCCGCACCGAACGAGGTTCTCCCGCACCCTGCATACAAACTGGTGGATTATCAGTACATTGAATACACTGGTGGGGAAGCTACTCGCCCGCTCGACAAATCCAAACACGTAATATAAGTTTCGTGCACCAACTATTTAGTTGTCTCTCTAGTTGCCTTAGGATCAATTTCATGTAAGATTTGAATAGCCTAACTCATATGGCAGTGCGCCGTGCGACAAGAGAAGAAATACGGCGAGACTTACTAACTTACCATTTATCCTTCCCTGTCCAAGGCAAACATTAACAATTTTAAGCACGGGCATGTATGAACATTCAGGCGATAACATATGCAAACATGAGTATGGTTATATTGTTCAAGTTTAAATACACGAGGTGGTCGTAGTCAAGGACAAGGATAACATGCAATGAGAGCACACGATGAACACACGAGGCATTGTAAGTTATCCCATCCGCACACGATGACTATGCCACAGGTTTAATTCCATACGATGAACACACGATGCATTGCAAGCCATATTCATACGATAAACACACGAGGCATTGCAAGCATATACACACGATGATCACTGGCTTGATGCCATAATAGACTAGTCAAGGACAAGGATAGCATGCAACGAAAAAACACGAGGAGCTCATAAAATATGATGCGTTGCAAGTTATCCAGTCCGCACACGATTGACTATAAATACGAAGTCTGCCCGGATCGGATCGGTGCCAGTGCCCCAGCGACCGTCCGCAGAACTTATATCCTTGTGCACAAGTTGTCCATGATTGAACACGATTATTAAGTTCACACTTTATGCAGTTGAGGCAACACAAGCACACGACAAGCAGTATTGCATGTTTCATTTATTCAGTGAATGACTTTTGCCTTGATGCAATTATCCTGGGACGAAGATTGCCTTGGTGACCTAGCGGTCCCGGATACTTGCAGGTTTATTCAGGCACGAAATGACTACTTGGTAGTCTTCCGAGGTTTGGATGAAAATAAGGCAACATACAAGCAGACAAGCATGCATTTGTGTAAACACAAACATTCACGTTAGCTCGGGCCCGAAGGTAAGCCGAGGAGTAAGATCGTTAGGGGACTTCCCGAGCAATACGTTCTAGGGTAGCATGCGAGGGTCTGAACATTAATAAAAGTAATATTTTATTTCCATGTTCTAGCATAAGCAATATGAGTTGGGATTATTCTCTTAACTAGGTGCGTTGGATTCTTATTAGCATGCAGGGGGTGATTCACCTAGCGACTAGCATGAACATCCATATTTTATGTGTGCTGGTTAAGCAAAGACAAGTTCACCGTAGCCACCCATCTTAGCGATGATTCGCCTCGGTAGAGCAATACGTCAAGCGAGCCTCTGAAAGCCTAAATTGGAAATCTGTAGGGACAAGTCTGAATATCCTTTGCTTCTCGTTTGAGGCAAAGCGGGTCAGAACAGTTGCATTTTTGCCGTTTGAGTCGGCAGTCCGCTAGAACAGAACGGGGTGTTATAATTCTCGCCTAGTGGGGTGGCCGATTAGCCTGCATGAGATCGGGGCCTGACAGATTGGTATCAGAGCTTGGCTATAAGCCTTTGGACTTTGTTTATATTTTTTTAGTTTCGAAAGCTCGTTCATGGGTTATGTGTACACTCTCTCTCAATGTCCCAAACGAAATATTCCAACAATGAGTTTAAATACTTTTAAAATATGCATGTGAATGATATGATTGTTTGTACAAAATTGTGATACAATTGACCTTTGTGCCAACCTGTGTCAGACCCTTTGGGATTAGACTCATGCTAAGAATCGTGACTTATATGCAAACCCGAAATGCCTATACGTGTTTGCCCAACTGGTTAGTGTGAAATCGAATATTGCCCGAACGGTTAGCTTTACACACAGTCTTTTGGCCAAGTTGTGCTGAGTATCATGCGCCAAGACCCTTTGGTGCAATCTAAGTTGTAAACGAATTGGGATATCATTCAGGAATAAGACAAGTCAGACTTATAATGCAACTTATAAAAACATTCTCGGATTTTTCGCTTAGGCGAATATTGAGAATCGTGCTTGGATTTTGGGAAAATAGCTCAAATGATATTTTATCTTGGAAGATACAAATCGAATATGTTTTACTTGGACGAATGTCAACAAGATTTGTTGAGACTAAGGATTTATCAGGCGATACCTAAGTATCGTGCAAGAATTCTAGGAACGACTTGGTGAATATGCTAGCGATTGATGCGAACACACGATTGAGGATTTGATTGGATGACTCAATTCCGAGTGGTATATGGATCATTTAGAAAATGTCCAAACAGATTCAAGGTCTAAAGCGATGGTCAGATTGAACAAATTTGAGAATATCTTGAATAAATGATAAGGCTTAATATCAAATTGGGATTCATGGAAATATAAATCAATATTTTTGGGTTAAGAAAAACTTGTTAGAAATTTGGTGGATTGTACGAGCGATTTCGGATGGAAACAAACGGATTGAACTTGAATACAATATCGCTCGAATAGAAGTTAGCCCAAAAATAAATATCTTGGAGGATTTGGCTTGGAGTTTGGGAGAACGATCTTGAAATCAAGTTCGAAAAGAAAAATATTCAAAATTAGTCCCAATGAGAACGGTTATCCTACAGGAGCGCCGGCGTGGTGATTTCACGTACGGTGGGGATGATCGAACTCACGGGAAAATATTCGATGATTATTCCAAACGAACTCGATGAATGGACGTATCAAAATATAACAGACTTGGGCTTGAATATTTGAAACATAGTTGCTTGAGGAATGAAAGAAGTAGACTATGGAATTACCGAACGGTAACATTGAAGTTGGATGATTTTGTTAGACGATTTAAAATCACTGCATGAACGAATATAACTTGGAATAGAAAAAAAATATAAGGGGTCTCGATCGTGCCGAAGAAAACCATAACATTTAAAACATTCTTGTCTTGTGCGAGCATAACTCTATGCCCGTATATGTATCACGCCCAGATTAGGATGATTATCCAGCGGGAGCGTTGACGTGGTGATCTCACGTCCAACAAGGGTAATAAAACTTACGGGAGACCGAAGCGTGATAAATTAATGGAGCGTCTTGACTTTTGGTTCAACACGATAAGATAAAATTGGAAATGCAAGTAATCGAAAATGTTTCGATGGATAAGTTATCCCAGAATCTAAAATAAATCATGCTTGATGGTTTCGTAAACGAATACATAAATCAGGTTAGACAACTTAAAATTATAATCTAAAGGTTTAGAATCGAATCTTGGCTTGGTAGACTAGACTTGGAATGGATAGGTATTCTATCAAAATATGTTTGGAGAGATAGACTATGCAAATTACTAGACTTGTCCTGCATCTTGAATATTATAGATTTTACTGAACGGACTTGAACTCCCGTGCAAACGAACGTGCTATGAGAGTAGGAAAAATCTGTGCTCGATGTTTAGAAATCTGAGTAAAACGAGCTTGGATAGAACACCCCGTGCAAATGAACAATGGTTTGACCCTAGGAATTGGGTCGGGCATCATGCGACAATTTTGTATGATATATCATGTTCTTAAATTGTACCTATGATCTTGTGAGCTAACCTAATAATTAGGCAGATGACCCTGTGCCGAGTGAATGAACCGGTGTTACCGACTTTAGCGCATTGCTTGAACAAGTTATAGAACTGTGGCAGAAAGACTTAGGGTTAGACTGGGAACGGTAACGTGTACTATATTTGACCCGAACGGATAAATGCTAGTCAGTATCGGATATATCGTGCTTAATATAGTGCAAATATTTGGTTGAAATAGAAAATGATATGGAATTGGATTGACCTTATCGGAAGTAACCTTGTGAATCATAAAAACGCACCCTTAAGATTTTTGCTAGTAGCTAGTCCAATTTTACTATCTCTAAGTTTGGTTGAATTCATATGTTTGAGGGATGCCTTGAATGTGTGCACGATCCAAGACTCAATGAGATGTAAAACTTGAGTGCTAAGACTTCGCTATCTCTAAGTTGGTTGACATGCATATGTTTGAAGGACGCTTTGAATATATGCACGATCCAGACTCGCGATATGCTGATCTCGATGCTAGTGCAAGTGAATATCTACTCGAACATGTATAAGTTGCCCCAGTCCAAGATCGTTAATCAAGATTAATTTAAACGTACTCCGCGTTAAGCAACATGTCCCGTGCTAAGGCACAAGTGAGACTGGCTCAGCATACACGCAACACGACGTAAGAATCGAGTAGGAGATTGTGTTCTAACGGATCTAGTAGTACCGATCACTATTCTTGGGATAGATTTGATAGTGCGATAAAACGACCTGCGCTCAGGAAGTCTCGAGGACGAGACTTTTTCTGAGTGGTGTATAATGTAACACCCCGTTATGCTCAAGCGGACCACCGATTCAAATGGCAAAAATGCAATGTCCCAACCCACTTTGCTCAGGTAAGAATATTCGTTTGAGGCAAAGGATATTCAGACTTATTCCTTCAGGAGTTCGGCTTAGGCTTTCAGAGGCTCACTCAGAGTATCGCTCAACCGAGGCGAATCATTGCTAAGGTGGGTGGTTATGGTGAATATGGATATTTTATGCTAGTCGCTAGGTGAATCACCCCCTACATGCTAATAAGAATACAATGCACCTAGCTAAGGGAATAATCCTAACTTGTACTGCTTGTGTTAGAATATGAAAATAAAATATTACTTATATTCAGACCCTCGCATGCTACCTTTGTCTTGTGCAATTGGACCCTACTATGCCTCGATAGAACGATATATATATATGCTCTTCTTAGTATAATGTTTACTTGTTTACACTACATGACTCTAGATCATGTCGCTTGGAAGGTCCCCTTAAGGTTTCACTACTCGGCTTACCTTCGGGCCCGAGCTAATAGAATGCTATATTTATATCAATGCATGCTTGTCTGCTTATATATTGCCTCGATTCAATACTTGTCATATAATTGCATTCAAATATCTAGTGAATGCTATCTTGCCTTGTTTTCATCCAAACCACCGGAAGACTATCTAATAGTCATTCCATCAAAGTATGAACATTGAAAGTATTCGAGATCGTTAGGTCGCTAAGGCAATCCACGAACCAGGAGAACGCATCATGTCAAGTTACATCTGAACATAAATCAAGGATTTTTATGTCAACTTGTGTGAAATTCATAATAAATGAACCACTGAGTCAGGAACGGCCTGGGATGGCTTGTAGCGAGGATCATGACCTGCGCCTAAAACCATTATCGTTTACTCAAAATAATGAAAGAACAACAAAAGAACTCATTCAGTCGCGGACGCTTGTGCACAAGCTTGATTTCCTCGGACGGGGCACCGGGGCACCGGGACCGATCCGGCCTAGGGGGAGATCCGGTAGTCGCACTAGTTTATTCCTAGCATGAATGAGTTCGCTTAGTTGCCGGGGCATCGGGACCACCGTCTTATTGCGACTATGTCCATAATGGCCATGCCAGCGACTCCTGTGTATATAGATAATCATACTCACTTAGCGATAATTCGCGTGTGAGTCATTGCATTGCATCCAATAATATGAATCCAAGTATCCTGATAAAAGATCAATGAATCAGAGAATCATCCGTGAATCTGAGTAACAAGTATACTTATGTTCCATAATTTAAAAGAAGAACTCGTGCACCTGATCTAAGAACCCGCTAGTAGCACACTTGTGTTGCATATGCTATTGCTCCTGAATGTTTATAAATACTTGTGCTTGAATTAACTTGGTTTATACTTGGACAGGGAAGAATAAATGGTAAGATGGTAAGTCTCACCGTATTTCCTCTTATATCGTACGACGCACTGCCACACGAGTTAGGCCTTTCATATATGCCATGAAACTGATCTTACGGCAACTAGAAAGAGAACATAATAGTTGGTGCAAGGAACCTATATTATGTATTTGGATTTGTCGAGCGGGCCAGTAGCCTCCCTATCAGTGCATTCATGTACTGATAATCCACCAGATTATTTTAAGGGTGCGGAAGAACCTCGTTCGGTGCGGATACCTCCTTCGTGCGTGCTAAGGCATGGAGTCAATCCGAAGCCTTGGAGTGTTATGATCCGGAACTGAAGCACATATACAAGACATAATATTGGAACATCGCCTGTACATCTTTCCACAAATGTAGCTACTTGGCACGCTTTTACTGTTTCAGAGAAAGAGGCTTGAGCGACTTATAATCTCGGCTATACGCTGCCTGTAACACTTGTTCAATATAAATAAAGAGTTTGCTTTACTTCTACTTGTGTTATTCAATGCTTTCGCTATTGATGACTCAGTGAACTTATTACTAAATTGCCTATGCGTTTATAATTCTGCTGCACTCGGACAATCTGTGTGACTATGTGACTTAGACCTCTTACCGCAAGCCAATGAACCACGCTCTTGCACGGGCGTGGCTCACGCTCGTACAGCATCATGCCCAGATGGGCCGAAGCGATCGTCCCATGGGAGCGCTGGCACGGTGATTCTCGTATAGCGGGGATGGCCGATTAGCCTGTGAGAGATCGGGGCGTGACAAGGTGAACACCGATTGAGTATTTAATTGGGTGACTCGATTCTTGAGTGCTGTATGGATCATTTTGGAAATATTCAAACGAATTCATAGGTCTCATGCGATAGTTGGTTAGAACAATTTAAGAATGTCTTGAACAAGTTATAAGGCTTATATCAAATAGGGATTCAAGGAAATGAAAATCAATATCTTAGTCAAGGAAACTTGGTGGAAACTTGATGGATCGTACGAGCGATTTTAAATTGAATCAAACGGATTGAAACTTGAGTAGAATATAACTCGATAAAAAAATTAATTAACCCGAGAATGAATATTTTGGTTCGATGAAAGAGGTAAGCGATAACGGATTTGATCCAAAATTTGGAAGAACGATCTTGAATCTAGTTCGAAAAGATAACCTTCAAAATCAGTCCTGACCGAGAATGATTATCCTGTGGGAGCACCGACGTGATAATTTTACGTAAGATAGGGATGATCGAACTCACGAAAATATGTTCAGTGATTATTTAAACGAACTTAATGAATGTAACGTATCAAAAGTAGATATACTTTGGCTTGAATATTTGAAACTTAGTTGTTTGAGGAATGCCAGAATTAGACTATGAATTTATCAAATGGTAACATTAAAGTTGGATAATTTTGCTAGAAGAATTATAATTACTGCATGAACGGACATGATTTGATAGATTTTTTATATATAACTTGGATGAAGCAAAGTGAAATGATAAGGTATCTCGATCATTTTGATAATAACCTTATTGTTCGACATTCTTGTCTTGTACGAGCGTAACTCTATGCTCGTACATGCGCCACGTCTGGATTAGGATGATTATCCAGTGGGAGCGTTAGCGTAGTGATCTCACATCCAACGAGGGTGATCGAACTTGTGGAAGACCGAAGCGTGACAACTGATGGATCGTCTTGACTTATGGTTCAACACGATAAGATAAATTTGGAAATACAAGTAAAACGAAAGTATTTCAAGGATAAGTTAGCCTAGAACCTGGAATAAGACACGCTTAATGGTTTCGTGAATGGATACATGAATCTTATTGGACGACTTAGAGTTATAATAAAAAATTTAGAATTAAATCCTGACTTGGTGGTCTAGACTTAGAAATGGATATATGGATTCTATCAAGACCTGTTTGAAGGAGATAGACTATGTCAATTGCTAGGCTTGTCATATAACTTGGATATATCATGGATTTGACTGAACAGACTCGAACCCTGTATAAATGAACGTGTTAAATATGTGTAGGATGATCCGTGCTCAATGTTTAAAAATATGAGTAAAACGAGCTTGGATAGAATATTATGTGCAAAAGAATAATGGTTTGACCTTAGGAATTGGAACGAGCATCGTGCGAGAAATTTGCTTGATGAATCTTGTCCTTGAACTTGTACCTATAACCTTGTGAGCTCACCTAGTAATTATGCAGACGACCCTGTGCCGAGTGAAAGAACTTGTGTAACCGACCTTAGCATATTTCTTAAGAAAGCAATAGAACTGGGGCATCAAGACTTAGAGTTAGACTTGGAATCGCAAGTGTGTGTTATGTTTGACGCAAACAGAAAATATGATAGGATATGGACGCTAGTCGGTTGATCAGATAGATCATGCTTAACTGTAGTACAATGTTTAGTTTGAGTTAGAATGAAAATAACTTAGATTTTGGTTGACCCTGTTGGAAGTATCATCGTGATTCATAAGACGAGAACCCTTGAGATTTTTGCAAATAGCTATTCCGATTTTAATATCGCTAAGTTTGGCTGAATGCATATGTTTGAGGGACGCCTTGAACGTTTGCACAATCCAAGACCCAGTGATATATTAAACTCGAGTGCAAAGACTTTGCTATCGCTAAGTTGGTTGACATGCATATGATTAAAAGACGCTTTGAATATGTGTATGATCCAGACTCGCGATATGCTGATCTCGAATGCTAATGCAAGTAAATATGTTAGATTCGCATGGACGAGTATAACGATTTGGATAAGTTTGCCTCAGCCTTAGATCATCATTCAAGATGGATCATAACGTACCCCGTATTAAGCGATATATATTTTGCACTAAGGCGCAGTAGAGACCGAGTCAGAGCTTGGATTGAATGATAGAGTCATTCAATAAGACCGACCCAGCATACACGAGACACGATATAAGGAACGAGTAAAAAATTGTGTTCGAATGGATCTAGTGGTACCGATTGTTATGCTTAAGAAAGATTCGATAGTATACGATAGAATGGTTTGCGCTCAAGAAGTCTCGAGTATGAGACTTTTTTTGAGTGGTGTATAATGTAATGACCCATTCCGTTCAAACGGACAGCCGATTCAAATGGCACAAGTGCAATAATTTGACCCGTTTTGCTCGGCGAGAAGACTCAGTTAAGGCAAAGGATTCCATACTTGGCCCTTCATGATTTTAGACTTAGACTTTCAAAGGCTCGCCCGGAGTATCGCTCGACCGAGGCAAATCATCGCTAAGGTGGGTGGCTACCATGAACTTGTCTTTGCTTAGCTAGTACTCTGGACGCACTTCTTTACTCCTACGTACGTTTTATACTAAGGCAACTCCTCTAAAAGTAAGCCAATCCTAGTTGGCACACTTTTGAATAAGTCTGCAAGTCATCAAGAATGTAGGCCACTGCCTAAATAGCCAAGTTGGCATAATTTGTAGATATTGCAGTATTGACGCACTTTGGTAAAACTTTTCTTACTGGCGCATGTTGCTGCCCTTGGGGAGTGACGCATTTGTTGTCAGTCATATTTTGATGCACATTGTAACATTCTCCTGAGACGGCACACAGTTTCCTCGACTGATGTGTAGAACATTGAGACTTATGTTTTGTCTTTAATAGACCTTCCCACACTCATTGTGAGCCAAGGATTCAGATTAGCGATTGTGCGCCACCCTTCTTTTTAGGCATACTTGAAGATGTTCGTAAAGCTCCTAGCACGCGCACTTATATCGCTTTGTGCCAATGTATTATTTTCTTGCCTAATTTTACGCCAACCATAATTTGATAAATTTATGCGCATGTATATCAGTATTCTCTTTTAATAATGCTTAACACTTGATGTTTCTCTGGTTCTCTTTTTATCTAGTTATTTTAGTTAATCCTGTTTATTTCCTAAACACGATATTCCTGTTATTAATCTTGATTTTTTGAAATAATTTAGGAATTGTATACTATAAATGAACTTCTGATAACCCTGACACTTTTGATAATCCTGAGACTCATGGATCTTGATACTCCAGATAGTGGCTCGACATAGCGCACTCATGACTTTAGAACTCCTGTAACTATCATGGTCAAGGCAATTAGTAGAACCTTTATTGCATGTCATGTATCCCCGTAGTTGATTTTGATTGTGCTTGTCAAGCTACTGTCCTATCTTGCATAATGTCTAAAGCAGATTCCTGAGCACCACGGTGGAGAATTCTTGATAATTATCTAGGATAACAACTAGAATAATAATCTAGAAAGCATCTAGAGAGATTGTCAAGCCCTAGAACAAGAATACTGGAGAGCAGGGACAGACAAAGTCAGCTACGTATACCAGATTACTTTATACCCTGAGATACGATCACGACTGTCTAGACATGTGAGAGTTTACTCTACAATACATCAGGCAATCCTGGGTCAAAAATCCTAGGTGTCTCAATCTTAAGAAAGCAATAAGTTACAAGATTTATGATCACCAAACATATAATAGTGAGGCATCACAAACTATATATAACCAGATGATCAGGAGCTAGTTACAAAATAAAGAACTAGCAAGAGTACAATATTACATGATCAGCTATAGCTATAGTCTAGAATATGCTTTATATATAGGCCCGCAAGCTAGGATGTCAAGTCCCAAAATATGAGCTAAACACGTGCTCGGTGGCTAAATGCCTCAAAAGTAATAGGTATAAGATTAAGTGGGTAATGAAGAAGAAAATCCACTCATGTCCTTGGGTGCTTCTCGTGTTTACCATCTTGAGACTGGAAGTACGGGAGATCCTACGGTTATACTCCAAAATCTGGCTATACAAACCAATGTGTTAGACCCCAAAATAGCAAGTACCACAAGAGAACCAAACTTAGGAACTAAAACCAGCATGCAGATAAATCAATAAGAAATAGTATAAGAAACCTTTAAATAAGTGCAGCAGGTAAAAATGATAATTAAACATGCTCTGGAGTATAAAACAGGGATATCTGGAGTCAGACTTCAATTATTGCTCTCAGGATCAGTTGTTGAAAATAAAATAAGATGAGACTAGACTAGAAATCAAGCAATCACAGCCAATCATGTCCTAGGGCTTTCTGTCATTAACTAACTAGATTTATCATAGTCCTAGTTATTAGCATATGCAGTTTGAGTTTTCTTACAGCCATATGTCCTTCAGACTATTCGGGTTATCCCGAAGAGCATATACATAGTATAGATTTATTAGGTATAATCATATTCTTATCTTTTCTGGTAGTGCAACACTCGACGGTGTGCTAGAAGTATGCCCCTCATGACGGAGAGCTCCAAATCCATTAGGTGTCGCTGGGATACCGAGATTACATGCAGCCAGGAAATCTCTCTAGATGCTTTCTAGTTTATTATTCTAGTTATTAGCCTAAAAAATTATCAAGGATTTTTGACCATGGTGCTCAGAAATCTTCTTTAGACATGATGCAAGACATGACGGTTACAGAATATCTTAAGTCAGAAGTGCGCTACGTCGAGCCGCTATTAGGAGTATCAGGATCAGGATTATCAGTACAGGATCAGGATTATCAGTACATGATCAATTTTATGTCAATATTCATGAGTTCATTTATAATGTACAACTACTAGATCCTGCCAGGAGATCGAGATTAATATCAAGAATGTCAGGTTCAGGAAATAACCATGATTAACTAAAATAACATGATAAAAGTGAACTAGAGAATCATTAAGAGTTAAACACACTAAAAAGAATACTAGTATACAGGCGCATAAATTAATAATTCAGGGTTGACGCATAAAATCAGAAAAGAAGATAAACTATGAGAACGCTCAGAGGAATCAATACAGGATGCAGTTCAAGTAACCAATTTCGAGTTCGATATAGAGTTCAACAAATGGTTAAATGATGGATGAGATCCTATAGTTTATACTATCCTTAGGGCAGGCTGGTCCGGTCCCTAAGTTGAAACCGAACAATTTAGTCGTAGACCTGCATGGGCCACCACAAAAACCAATTCACGCCCCAGTCCCAAAATACCGTGGGACTAGACACGTGGCAATGGCCAGCAGTACGCACCGATGGACCAACTCAACATAATGGATCCATCAGGGCATACTTAAGCTGTAAAACAAGTCTACGACAATCATGGCACAGCTAATCTCATCCACACAAGATATAAAATATGATCCACAGAATAAATAAGGAATGTAAATCATCATCTAGTCTCACAAAGTACTTCGGGGAACAACCCGATAAATATCTGATACAATGGTTCAATAGACCAGAATATAAAAGACTGAAATAAATGATAAAAGCTGAGCATAAACATGGATGCTCAAGAGAAATTTTCAGCTAAGACCTCGTCCTCGGATGAAGGTACAACTCCTGGATCAGCTCCTGCTCCGGTCCCGTAAACCTCGGGATAAACCTCGTCTGCAAAATCTGGGGACAAAATCCGGATCCAGGTCCTCAGGGGACATAGCAAGGTACAAGAAAGCTCATGCCAATAAATAAATAAATAAGCAGTGCAGCAAATAAATAACTAAATGAAATAATGGGGTAAATATGTAACCATCTAAGTGAAATGCAAGTGAGAGCAGCACGAATACTCAGGCTGAGACCACTACAAGCTCTGTGTCTGGGAGCCGGTAGCAGCAATAACTATGTGTTTACTATGTGTTTACTATGTTTTATATATATATAATCAGCCTGTAGCCTGTGTGTCTCTCCCCACCCAATGTAACCACGCATATCATGTCCATAACGTCTCATGTCCATGTCAAGCGCGATCATAGCTAAATGCAACAAGTCATAATATATATAGAATATAAAATCTATGTCAAGTCCTGTATCCTATACAGAATCACCACAAATATCTCGAGAAAATCCTGTCTCATGAATAGTGTCAAGTGTCCTGGGTCATAGGGTACTTGATAAGACAAGTACGAGAATATAAAGTGTCACGTATATCCATCTCTAAATGACCGTACCCAACACTGCGTACAGTGTCGGCACCCGACTGACAATCGGACGCTAAGTACGTCACACGGTCCTAGGTTGAGCATGCATAGCAGTATATATAAAGCAAGGAAAATAGATAACTGAGCTGCAGAGTTTGGCAAGGTACACTTGCCTGATGTTTGAATATCAACTATCGTCCTGGTATCGGTGGATCCGGTAGGTACTACTCCGAAAGCTGTAATAAATATCACCAACAGTCTCAGAAGGTATCAAACTGCTAGGAACGCCTGTTCATACGTCCAATTTGGACACAGGGGCAAAAAGGTCATTTCTGGGCCATAGCGGGTTCCATAGGTGGGCCCACTTGCACCGAAAAACGTGCCGAGGGTAACAGTCTCTAAATGGGACAAACTATGGGTCAAATAACTCTAAATGTCAATCCGATCCCAACGGTATGTCCAAATTTGGATTTCGATGAGCCGAACATAATTTGGTCCAAAAAGTCAACTGTGGGGCCCGCCAATTGGCGATCTGGTCAACCGTCTCAGAAATGCGTGAAAATTGGGTCACAGGACCAGCGTGTTACCACGAGTCCAGTGGCACAAGTTTCGTCGCAATCTGACAAGCGTACACAAAATACTTACGAGTTCCACAAAAGTGGCGACACGGAATGTGTTCGCGGATACGGCCTGATTCCGGCGCGCACACGCGTCCAAATCAGTCCTCACGAATTTTCACGTGTCCGATTATGCTGCGTGCACCATTCGGTACACTTGGCACAATGCGGGGCGGTCCAGTTTGGCGGGGCGCGCTCCGATCTCCCACTTTTAGAAAATCGGAAAAAGTGGGTGCGCGCAGTTTTGTGATGACTATAATTTTGTCCACAGCAACTAATAGCACAAAGTTATTATACAGAAAATAAACTAGGTCATGTAATCTACAGGTATCAAAAAGAATCACCGAATTCGGATCTCTGTGGTGGGAGATACGAACTCGACAATATGGGTGGTCATCGCAAGTTTCTGCGATTGCAGAATTCTGTCTGCTCGTGCTGACTTGGGCGCTATTTTTGACCTAGGGGCACACGTTATCCGAGGTTGACTATAAAACAAATATTGGAGAGGGTTGAGGGAAGATCATACCTATGAAAATGGAACAGCATTTGGATGAGCGAGTCAACGGGAAAACATGCCGGAGCGAAGGTGCCTTGAGTGGGAAACTGCAGTTCGCGATGTCGGCGTCGACGGGATGGTTGGATGGCTTGGGGAGGCTTCTCTGGCTGCGGTGACGGCTCTAGATGGGAAGAGAAGTCTGGAGTTTTAGGTTAGGGTTTTGGAGAGCTAATCATATATAATATATATATATATATATATATATATATATATATATATATATATATATATATATATATATATATATATATATATATTAAGGAGAGAGAGAGAGGGAGTTGGAGGCGGGTTCGGATCCGTGGTTGAGAGGGCTGAAGGGGAGCGCTGGCCCAAATGCAAAGCAAAATGGGGGGGGCGGGTCCCTGCTGGCGGGTGAAGAGGGGAATTGCAAAACTAAGTTGCTGAGCTAAAGTTGCTGGCAAGGGATGCATGGCTAAAGTTTAATGGTTACTTATTATTAATATTATTATATTATTCCTATTATTATTATTAGTAGTATTATATTATTCTATTAACTTTTCTTTTCCTGTCCTTTCTTTAAATAAAAACTATTTACATATATAATTGTATATATATATATATATATTCACACATAAGAAAATTTATATAATAGGGTATTGCACATCGTTAGGCTAGCAACTGCTCAAGGGGTCTCCTACATGGAATAAATTTTGAAAAATTCCTGAAGGTCCCATAAGTCATCTAAGTGCCCGAACACCTAACATAAAAATTATTAAAAATCTATTTCTCCTATTTGGACCTAATTACTATAATTTAGTTAATAATTAATAAATAAAAAAAATATATACGATTTTCTAGGAAGGGGGTTTTACACATAGTGCGCCA
This sequence comes from Iris macrosiphon, assembly GCA_036927795.1. NCBI lineage: Eukaryota > Viridiplantae > Streptophyta > Magnoliopsida > Asparagales > Iridaceae > Iris > Iris macrosiphon. The sequence goes on from JAYESA010000004.1 coordinate 305,129,743, forward strand.
CATAGCAAAGCTTGTCATACCAAGAGCAACCCATAGGGATCCTTGATCGTCGAGAGAAAGTATTGAGAAACCAGTCTATTCCCTTGGTCCGTGTGGCATGGAAGCATCACGCGCCAAGAGAATCCACTTGGGAGCACGAGAACGACATGCGCAAACGTTTTCCGTACCTTTTCGTAGATCAATGTATGAATTTATTTTATTCATTTCTACCTTATATTATCCTTGATTCCTATCGTAGCTTATTCTTAATTTCGAGGACAAATTTTTTATAAGTTGGGTATAATGTAAAACCCCCAAATTTTAAATATTTTAATTATTAACTAGTTATTTAATTTAATTGCATTATTTTGTAGTTAATTAGAATATATAGTTTATTGAATTTTAATTACTAGGTAAATATTCATCTAGAAATTATTAAACAAAACTATAATTTTTATTTATATTTATTTTAGGAAGTCTTGTAGAAGGCTAATAAATTTTTAGGATGTGCTAATATAATTTCTGGAATTCTAGTATCATACATACATACATATATATATATGTATATATATATAATATTAATAATAAGAAGAGTAAAAAAAAAATTAAAAGAAGAATCCTTAATTCCCTAAACCTTAAGTCTAATAATCCTCAACCCAGCCCGCCTATAAGCCTAACCCAATTTCAAACAGCAGAAACCGCTGAACCCAACACCCGCGGCCAGGCAACGACCCCAACCCGCCTCTCTATATATGTATATATATATGTCGAGCCTATAAACCCTAACCCTAAAACTATACCCTAACCTAGCCGCACACCCCTACGACCCAGCGCCACCGAACTCCATCGCCCGGGGCAGCCGTGCAGCCGCCTGGACCAGCACCACCGTCGACGTTCGCGAGAACGCCGCACAGAATCTGGCAGGGACGTACCCCACTTCCTACGATATTTTTTGCTCCATCTTGCGATCAATTTCGACTCCGTCTTCACCGATAAGTTTACGAACTATCTCCCTTCCAACTATGTATACTAGTTTCATTCGAACAACATTAAACCATAGAAAGAAATCAAGACCAACTTGGAAAAAAACTACGACTTTTAAACTATAGAAAACTGTTGCGACCACCTATATTTAGAGACCAATATCTTTCACCACAAACATCCAAATCTAAATTTACTTTTTGCTATGTGAAGACCATATAACCGAGATCATTTTTTGTTAATTAGTTTATTTGGTGTTATATGCAGAGATAAACTGGGTTAAAAATCAGAAAAACTTGTCTCTAAAACTCTAGAATTTGTGATACGAAGCACACCCCGCCAAACGGGACCACCCAGTTGAGTACCAATTATACCAAAAGGCGTGTATGGTATATCCTGACGTGTAGAAAACTGATTTGGACGTATGTGCGCGTCGGAATCAACCCATATCAGTAAAAAGTCTCCATATCGTGACTTATAAAATACTGTACCATTTAGTGTACGCTCATCAGAATACGATAAAACTTATGCCATTAGATTCGTGATATAACGCTGGTCCTGTGACCCAAGTTTCATGCGATTCCGAGACAGTTGACCAAGCCTCCTATTTGCGGGCCCTACGGTTGACTTTTTGGGCGAATTTATTTTTGGCTCACCGAAATCCAAAATTGGACATACCGTTGAGTTCGTACTGACGTTTAGAATTTATTTGACCTATAATTTTTCCCATTTAGAGACCTTTACCCCTGGTACACTTTTTGGTGCAAAGTGGACCACATGTGGACCCCGCTCTGACCCAAAATTATCGTTTTGCTCCTGTGTCCAAATTAAACGAAAGGGTAGTATTTTTTAGCTATCTCGCTGATTTCAGGAATATTTGTGGTATTTATTTCAGCATCCGAAGATATTTATTCGGAGGTCTTAGTTTCTGATCCTGTGTAGCTGACATCTGGACGATTACACTATACAGATTGCTTGCCAGGCAAGTATACCTTGCCATTGTACTATGATTTACATTTTATATGATGCATGTATTTTATTTTTGTCTATTTAGTCATATATTTTAACAGCTATATAAACTGTGCGTCCAAGAATGACGGGTGCAACGACAGTGGCGTCGTATTCTGTTTTTATTATGTATATGCATGTTGACCTAGTTTATGAGACCACCCCATTATCATGAGGCATTCTTATATTTTATTGGCCATGACACCATTATTACACGAGTGTGAGTCTCATGTAGGATACGAACTTGCGTACTCGACTGGCCACTGTTACGTATAGGTCGTACAACAGATAGGGATAACTACTGATAGAAATTTACATGCTAGAAGACCTGGCAGTTATTTAGAGGTATTATCATGTCATGGACGTGACATGCTTAGAGCATGGGGAAGGGAGAACAACAAGTAAGGCGTTTGGGCTCCTTGGCACTTTCCTTGTGTAACCCGTACGCTCCGTCGGAGATGCACGGTCATGATGACCACTATATATTATATATTATTAGGCGGCCTCTGGCGTTCAAATGATGACATGCTTTGTAGGCTCCTGAATCTCTGAGAGAATCATGCCAATCCCATTTTAGCCAGATAGCCCACTTATTGGAAAGTTGTTCTCAAACTGCATTCACATAGAAGGTTAGGTGACCCATTTTGATATTTATTTTGAGTACTTTATTGGCATGCTTCTATGTATCTTGTTATGTCCCTCTGAGGACCTGGTCCCTTTCTAGGTATATACTTGCAGGAGTACCCACAGGAGTACGGACCCGGACCTGACGCTTTATACCAGACTAAGGAGGTCTTACCTTCGGAGTACCTTTGATTCATCGCATCTGATGGACATTCTAGTTGCTATTTTCTTTTATGGACATTTATTTTATATTAGAGTTTGATCTCTTCTCTTATTTAGTAGTTTAGTATAGTCGATGTGCAGTGGATTTGTTTTTATCCGACTATCATACTTTGATACTTCATATTTGAGATTTAGTTATTTATTTCCTATTTCTTTATTTGTGCTGTGGATGAGATATAGATTGCGTGTGACTTGTGTTGATAGTATATTACCACTTGTGGATTGGATATTCATATTACAGCGTACGTATGTTTTATGGTTTCCATATATTGGAGTTGCCATATACATACGGCTGGCATGATTACGTATTCTTAGTCCTACGTATTTTGGGACTGGGGCGTGACAACACCGGCGAGTATTGCACTTTCAAAAAAGAAAATAAATAATTATACCTGATAAATATATATTATGTACATGTTCGTCTGGATAATCCGAATAGTCTGCAAGACATGTGGTTGTACAAAATCTTAAACTGTATCTGTTAGTAACTAGGACTGTGATAACCCTAGTTAGCTAATGATAGAAAGCCATAGGGCTTGATGGTCGTGATTGCTTGATTTCCAGTCTAGTCTAGTCATATCCTGATTTTTATTAACAGCTAATCCAAAAATGGTAACCGGAGTACTGATTTCAGATATCTTTGTTTAATTACTCATGAATTGCTTAACTTTTATTTTACCCGTTGTACTTAATTAAGTTGTTCCTTATGATATTTCTTATTAATTTGTCTACAAACTGGTTTTAGTTCCTAGATTTGCTCCCTTATGGTACTTCCTATTTTGGGGTCTGATCCCACTGGTTTTGTATAGCCAAATTTTAGAGTAGGACTGCAGGATCTCCCATACTTTCTGCCTTAAGATGGTGAACATGAGGAGCACCCGAAGACATGAGTGGGTTTCTTCTTTCTCACCCACTTGATCTTGTACACTTTTTTTTGAGGCATTTAGCCACCGAGCACATATTTAGCTCGTATTTTGGGACTTGACATTCTAGCCTGCGAGCATACATATAAAGCATCTTCTAAACTATATTTAGAGCTGAATCATGTAACATTGTACTCTGCTAGTTCTTCATTTTTGGTACTATCTTCATGATTATCTGTATATGTATAGTTTGGGACGTCTTACTATTATATGTTTGGTGATCATACATCTTGTAAACTTGTTTCTTGCTTGAGATTGAGACACCGAGGATTTTTGACCCAGGAATGACTATTGGATTGTAGAGTAAACCCTCATATGTCTAGACAACTGTGACCATATTTTGGGGTATAGAGTACTCTGGTATACGTAGTTGGCTTTGTCTGCTCCCGCTCTCTAGTATTCTGGTTTTGGGGCATGACACTAAACTCCAAGAGAAAACATGATATTTCCCTCTCCATCCCATTCCACCAGAAGTGATGTTGAATATAATGGTACATCTTTCTCCCTCATGGATGAACAGAGTACCAGGAACTGTGGGCCTCTAACATAACTCGTGTCGGATATCTCCACTCAACACACAAAGTCGACTCTCGAACTTGAGAGTCCCAGCCTCGTGAATGCTTAACTCTGCTCGACGTCCTGTCTCACACTCTACTCTGAGTCGCTGAAGCCTGGCATCACCTGACTGTGCTGCCCTGATCCTCTCAACTATAGTAGACTAGACATGTGAGACTCCTCTAACTATTACATTTTTTATGTTCATATCTTGTATATGTGTCCTATTGTTGTATCTTTTTCTATATATTTTTTTGGATTTCTCTAGCTGCTCTCATATAATTTCTAGATTTGTGCATAATGTAAATACCTTTGATATATAACCCCTCTCTTTCTCTCTTTTCCCCATATTTTTACTTTTCTCTATTTTTATTTTCTTCTCCTTTTCTTCCCCCTCCTCCCTAGCCGAGAGCAACCCTGGACCGGTCCCCCCTTTTCCTTGGTAGTAGTGGTAGTAGTTAGTGGTGGTTCTAGGCAAGTACATCTTACCAATGATGGAAAACTTTCACTTTTACATTATTGTGGATTTTTTTTATTTTATTGGTCTATATTGTGCTATATGAACTCCTATGCATGTTTACTTCTTGGTATTTTTGGTTTTGATAGCTCGGTTGGACTAGATCTACATTTTTAGTTTAATGTGTTCTTAATATTTTTATTGTTTTGATCTCTTAAAACTTATTATTTTCCAAACTAGTTGTTCTATGTGAGAGAGCATCTGATTTTAACTGGTTTAGAACTTTACTTCTCTGGATTTGAGCTGGAAACAAGGATTTCAGGAAAAATCATATTTTTAGGACTTAGAACTTTTTCTATGACTGAAACTTGTTGTTCTGGGACGAAGGAACTCCATGCAGCCTACTTTGCATGCGGCCTGGACTCCTCACTCCAAAACTCAGCATGCGGCCATCTTGTTGAACGCATGGCTGAATCTATATATGCGTTCCTTGACCAAATGCATAAAACTTGAAAAAAAAAAATTCTCTAAAGTTTCTAATTCCATGCGGCCCAGAGGAGCATGCGGCCAAAATTGTCTATGCGGCCAAAATTATCCATACGGCCCAAGCTATGTATTCCTCTTTTCTAATGCATGACACTGCACCACCGCCTTAGCACAATTTCTCTTGAATTTGTCTTTTCTTCTCTGACAAGCTTTATTGGCCAGTTACATCGGATACTTCTCTGGCAAGCTTTATTGGCCAGTCATATCAGTCACTTCTCTGATACGCTTTATTGGCTAGTCACTTTGGTCACTTCCTGGCCTTGTATTTATTCTCTGTCACTCAACTCTTGTCCCGAGGAGTGGACCTTACGGTGATTCATGTGGCCAATTTTGATCCATGCGGGCAGCTTCCTGCATACGGCCAGTTTGATGGATGTGGACAGTTTCTTGCCTGCGGCCAGCTCATCTCCTGCACTTCTAGCTCTTATAATAGCAGTATTTTTTTTGTTATGTGTTCTCTTATGGATTATTTACTCCTTATGCTTGGCCTAATTAGTTAAATTCACGTGATGCATGTTATTTCTGAATTGCTTATAACCGGGATGCTAAACTTACGAGAGCATGGAATACCCGGAATATAGAATATAATGGCACTGTTAAACTGAGAACACCCGGCACCTGACTTATACTGAATAAACTTGATCCCTGACTCCAGATACCTGACATGTACTGATAAACCTGATAGTAGCTCGGTGTAGCTCACTCTTGACATGCTAGAATCTCCAGAACTGAAATGCTTGTACTAATAAGATAATTTTTTGTGGTTGATTGCTTGTCCTGATAGCCGTGACCGTATCTCGGGGTACAGGATACTCTGGTGTACGTAGCTAGCTTTGTTCGCCCCCGCTCTCCAGTATTCTAGTTCAGAGGCATGACACGGTTTAAGTGGTGGCCCATGCAGGTCTGAAAATTCAGAAGTATGGGGATTTATCATTATTTAGATGTCTCAATCATGCTACTTTGTGATCTCCTCTAACATCGAATTTGTATCCCAGAAATTTTGATTCAATATCTGCTTTGATCCTCGATCTATCATGTTCTTTCGATTTGATCATAATTTTCTCTATCTTTCAGGGACACTGTTCCTGGTCCTTCCGATCAGCCAGCTAGAGTTTTGTCGGTAGCATGGCAACCACCAGTCGGTCAGCATCTCTTTGTGATTCAGCCATAATATTCTGAAGCATAGTCCAGGATGACTCAAGATGTAGAATAGCAGGTCCATCTAGAACCATCAGTTGTACCCATAGTGGCAATCCCACCAGTAACTACCAATACAAAAAATGATACACAGGCCATGTTGGGGATCATCAGGCAGTTACTAGCATCTCAAGAGTGATGGGGTGACGCTCTCACCCAGTCAGTACAAGAGGCCTTAGAGAGAGGCGGACATCGTGTCCCCAACTCAGCAAGCAACTTCAAGTGCCTCCAACCTTTATATTTTTATGGTACCGAAGATACGATTGCATCAGATACATAGCTTTAGGACACTTAAGCTATCCTAGAGGCAACCAGAGTGCCTGACAGAGAGCAAGTATCAGTAGCTCGACTGCAGTTGCAAGACCTAACCCAAGACTGGTGGGCAGCACAGAGATTTCTCTGACAGTATCCGTCCCTTGGGCCGTCTTCAGCGAGAGGTTCCAAACGAGGTACTTTGACACAGTATTGCGTTATGAACTTCAGCAAATGTTTAACAACTTAAAGCATATGGGTATGACTGTCGACGGCTATGCGGCATAGTTTTGCAGACTAAGTTTTGCTCCCACCTTGGTGGCGACCAAAATGGATAAAACTAGGAGATTTCAGCAGGGACTTCACCTGGAGATCATATTGACAGTAGAACAGCATGAGTTCTAGACTTTTGATGCAGTAAGTAGGCATGAATATACCTCCCAAAGAATCGTGGATATAATTGGAGGAAGGAAGATGACCCACACCTCAGGAGGGTCTTACTCCCAGTATTCAGTACCAGCCCCGGTAGTTAGGAACTTAACCATTGGATCTCCGAGGAGGCCAGCATCAACAGCCTTTATCCAGTAAACAATACCAACCCGACCCCAGCAGCAGAGGACATCTTCTTCAGTAGGGTATTCTTATTGTGAAAAACCTGGACACGTATTTTTTGACTGCCATAGAGCACAAGGACTGTGTTTAGCCTATGGAGCCCCAGGACACAGAGTGGAATCTTGCCCACACAGAGCTAGTTCATCATTATCTTCCCTGGTAGGACCACAGTATAGGGATCCAGTGTCGGCTCATCAGAACCAGAGTCAGAGGCCTTTGCCAATCTAATCTCAAGTATACCAACAATAAAGGCCACAGTAGTATGCGCAGGCCCAAGTCCAAGTACATGCCAGACAAGGAGGTCTGCAGTAGAGAGGACCAGCACCGAGAGGATGAGGTCAGATAATGGTATTCACTGTAGAAGAGTAGTTAGCTTCAGGTAAAGTAGTGACATGTACCATTCTCGTCAACTCTCATTCAGCTTTAGTATTTTTTGATTCAGGTGCATCACATTCTTTTATGTCTGTGCGATTTACGATACTAGTTGGTTTGGAACCCGAATTCTTATCAGTAAGACTCAATATACTTACTGGTAACGATATTGTAGCAGTCGGTAGGTTTTATGCAACATGTTGAGTCATAGTGTGCGGGCGAGAATTTCCTACCAGATTGATAGAATTTTCTATGAGAGATTATGATATCGTCTTAGGCATTAATTGGTCAAGTGCTCGATACGTGACGATAGATTGCCATGCTGGCAAGGTTATCTTTCATATTCCCTGAGAAGAGGAATTCTTATTTTCTAGAGGCAAGACAGAGTCTTCACCAGCAACTTTGAGAATGGCAGTAGCGGAAGAAGTACGATTCCCCAGAGTTGTTGATGAATTTCTAGATGTATTTCCAGAAGGACTTCCAGACATGCCATCAGAAAGAGAAGTTTACCATCGATCTACTTTCCAGAATAGCCCCAGTGTCAGAGAGAGTCTATAAGATGGCGCCTTCAGAGTTAGAAGCCTTGTACCGAATGATTGAAGAATTGAGAACCAAGGGATTCATTCATTGCCTCGGATAGATGACTTGTTTGACCAGTTTAGTGGAGCGACAGTGTTTTCAAAGATTGATTTATAGTATGAATATCATCATATTAGAGTCAGAGAGCAAGATAAATCTAATACGACGTTCTGGTCTAGATATAGCCATTAGGAGTTTCTAGTGATGCCCTTTAGAGCAACCAATGTGCCAATAGTATTTATAGATCTTATGAATCATATTTTTATGCCTAACCTGGACAAGTTCGTGATAGTGTTCATCGACGACATCTTGGTGTGCAGTCGGAGTGAAGCAGAGGACGAGCAGCATCTTCGAGCAGTTCTTCAATTTCTCAGAGAGCATAAGTTATATGCAAAGTTCAGTAAATATAAGTTCTGGCTTGATCGTATTTCCTACTTAGGCCACATCATTACTAGAAGTGGAGTGGAGGTAGATCCCAAGAAGATAGAAGCAGTTGAGACGTGGTCAGTACCCAAAACAGTTACAGAAGTTCGTAGTTTCTTAGGATTAGCAGGATACTACCGACGATTTGTGGTAGACTTTGCTAGAATTTCTGCACCCTTGATGCATCCAACACGGAAGGATGTGCGCTTTAATTGGATAGATACATGTCAGACCTCTTTCGAGAAGCTTAAGCAAAAATTGATCACATTACCTATTTTAACGCTCCCGAACGGGACAGGTGGATTCACAGTTTATTGTGATGCGTCCGACAAGCAACTGGGATACGTTCTAATGCAGCATGGCAAGGTTATAGCTTAATCTTCTCGGTAGCTTTAGGATCAGGAAAAAAATTATCTAACGTATGATTTAGAGTTAGCGACAGTTGTCTTCGGACTCAAACTTTGGAGAAATTACCTATATGGGGATCGAGTAGAGATTTATACCGATCACAAGAGTTTGAAATATGTCTTTACCCAGAAGGATCTTAACATGAGGCAAAGAAGATGGCATGAGTTGATGACAAACTATGACTTTGACCTTCAGTATCATCCTGGGAAGGCTAATGTGGTAGCAGATGCCTTGAGACGGAGGGCAGGAGCTTATTTTCTTACAGCACACCGAGAGATTTTAGAAAATCTTCAAGAAATAGGTGTAGAAGTAGTATTGTCTGGCAATGCAACATTGATGACAGGTTTACAAGTTCAGTCCAGTATAGTAGAAAGAATTAAGGTAGCACAATCAGCAGATGCCAAGCTTCAGTGACTCAAGGCAGAGTGTGAGGCAGGGCGTGGGCCCGAACTTAGTATTCTTAGTGACAGAACTCTCCATTTTGGAAATCGTCTTTGTGTACCTAACGGAGACCTTCATCGTGAGATTATGTCGGAGGCCCATAGTTCATAATATTTAGTGCATCCCAGAGGAACCAAGATGTATAGAGACATTCATCAGGATTTCTGGTAGAATGGAATGAAGCGCGAGATAGCGCATTTTATTTCTTGATGTTTGGTATGCCAACAAGTTAAAGTTTAGCATCAGAGACTAACATAACTTCTTCAACCTTTACCAATCCCAGAGTGGAAGTGGGAGCATATCACTATGGATTTTATGACAGGTCTACCTAGGTCCCCAGCTGGCAGGGATGCTATTTGGGCAATAGTGGATTAAGTTACGAAAGTTGCACACATTTTTCTTTCAGGGTTGGCTAGTCCACATAATAGTTAGCCGAGATGTACATGAGACAGATTGTTAGACTACATGGGGTACCAGTTAGCATAGTTTTAGATAGAGATTCTGGATTTACTTCTTACTTTTGGCAGAGTCTTCAACAAAGCCTAGGCACCCGCCTGAAGTTCAGTATGACATATCACCCCCAGACAGATGGTCAGTCGGAGCAAACCATCCAGACTCTAAAAGATATGCTTTGATCATGTACCCTTGACTTTGGTGGTTCATGGGAGGATCACTTACACCTGGTAGAGTTCTCCTACAATAACAGTTTCTAGGCCAGTATCCAGATGGCACCCTTCGAGGCACTGTATGGCAGGAAGTATAAATCCCCTATAGCTTGGGATGATATCGACAAAAGGCAATTGCTTGGTCCCGAGATGATAGTCCAAATAGTTAGAGTATTCAAGCAAGCTCGGAAGCATCTCCAAGTAGCACAAGATTGCCAGCGTCATAGGCCGATTCGCATCGGTGACCTCTTGAGTTTTCTGTCGGCGACCATGTATTCCTTTAAATTTTGCCTACCAGCGGAGTCATCAGATTTGGTGTACGGGAAAAGCTTAGCCCACGGTACATAGGTCCGTTCGATATTCTTGAGCGAATAGAAGATATTTTCTATCGTCTTGCTCTTCCACCGTCGCTTCGTGAGATACATAATATTTTCTATGTATCCTAACTACGACGATATATACCGGATATAAGCCATGTCCTAGATCATTAGGAATTGGTTGTTGGTAACGACCTTTCGTATGAGGAGAGGCATGTATCTATTTTGGACCGAAGAGAAAATTCTCAAGAACCGGACCATTCGTTCAGTCCAAGTTGCTTAGGGGCATCACTCACCGAGCGAGTCAACTTGGGAGCATGAGGATGATATCCGAGCTCGATACATGTATATGTTTGACTCGTGAGATATACTTGTTCGTATATCCCATACCCTGATCTTGTCTTGTGCATTCTTGCCTTGTTCTAAATAGTTTATAGCTTGTGATTGACACTTGTACCATGATATTTATTTTATTGCATGATTTTTGTAGTCTCCTTTCTAGATCCTGTGCCTTATTGAAATTCAGATGACGAAATTTTTCTAAGGAGGTAAGAGTTCTGAGACTCGTCTCACTATTGCATTTTTTTTTCATGTTCATATCATGTATATGTGTTCTATTGTTGTATATCGCTTCCCGCATATTTTTTTAGATTTTTTTTGCTGCTCTCATATAATTTCTAGATTTGTGCATAGTATAACCACCCTTGATATATAACCCCTTTCTTTCTCTCTCTTCCCCATTCTTTCACTTTCCCCTATTTTTATTTTTTTCTCATTTTCTCTCCCCTCCTCCCTAGTCGAAAGCAGCCCAGGATCGGTCCCCCACCCCTTTCCCTCGGTAGTAGTAGTAGTAGTAGTAGTAGTAGTAGTAGTAGTAGTAGTAGTAGTTAGTAGTGGTTCTTGGAAAGTACATCTTGCCAATGATGAAAAACTTACACTTTTAAATTATTATAGATTTCTTGTATTTTGTTGGCCTATATTGTGCTCTATGAACTCCTATGCATGTTTACTTCTTGGTATTTTTGGTTTTGATCTCTTAAAACTTGTGTTCTTGACTTTTCATGGTTTAATGTGTTCTTGACTTTTAGTTTAATGTGTTCTTGATTTTTCATGGTTTTGATCTCTTAAAACTTGTTATTTTTTCAAACTAGTTGTTCTATGTGAGAGAGCATCTAATTTCAAGTGGTTTAAAACTTTACTTCTCTGGATTTGAGTTGGAAATGAGGATTTCAGGAAAAATCATATTTTCAGAACTTGGAGCTTTTTCCATGACTAAAACTTGCTGTTCTGGGATGAAGGAGCTCCATGCGGCCTGCTTTGTATGTGGTCTGGACTCCTCGCTCCAAAACTCAGCATACGACCATCTTATTGGACGCATGGCTGAATCTGCGCATGCGCCCCTTGACCAAATACATGAAACTTGAACAAAAGAAATTTCTCTAAAGTTTCTGATTTCATGCGGCCCAGCGGAGCATGCGACCAAAATTGTCTATGCGGCCAAAATTATCCATGCGGCCCGAGCTATGTATTCTTTTTTTCCAGTGCATGACTTAGCACCGCCTTGGCAAAATTTTCCCTGAATTTGTCTTTTCTTATCTGACATGCTTTATTGGCCAGTCACATCTGTCACTTCTCTGACACCATTTATTAGCCAGTCACATCGATCACTTCTCTGACATGCTTTATTGGCTAGACACTTTAGTCATTTCTTGGCCTTGTATTTATTCCCTGTCACTCAACCCTTGTCCCGAGGAGTGGACCTTGTAGTGATTCATGCGACCAGTTTTGATCCATGTGACCAGCTTCTTGCATGCGGCCAGTTTGATATATGCGATCAATTTCTTGCCTACGGCCAGCTCATCTCCTACACTTCTAGTTGTTATATTAGTAGTATTTTCCTTTGTGATATGTTCTTTTATAGATTATTTACTCCTTGTGCTTAGCCCAATTAGTTAAATTCACATAATGCATGTTATTTTTGAATTGCTTATAATCGGGATGTTACCCTTACCAGAGCATGGAATACCCGGAACATATAATATAATGGCACTGTTAAACTGAGAACACCAGGCACCTGACTTGTACTGAATGAACTTAATCCTTGACTCCAAATACCTGACATATACTGATAAACCTAATAGTGGCTCGGCGTAACTCACTCCTGACATGCTAGAATCTCCAGAACTTAAATGCATGTACTGATAAGATAAATTCTCATGGTTGACTGCTTGTTCCTGTCCTGATTGTACTTGTCAAGCTATCATCCAGTCTTGCATCATGTCTAAGGCAGATTCCTGAGCACTACGGTCAGGAATCCATGATAACTTGCCTAAGTTAAGAACTAGAATAATTATCTAGAAGCATCTAGAGAGATTTTTTGGCTATATGCAATCACAGTATCTCAGTGACACCTTATGGATTAGGAGCTCTCCGTCGATAGGGGCACACTTCCAGCACACCGTCGAGTATTGTAATTTACCAAAAAAATATTATATACTTAATTAATCTATGTTATGTACCCTTACGTCTGGATAACCTGGATAGTCTGCAGGGCATGTGGCTGCATAGAATCTCAACTTTATTTGTTAGTAACCAGGATTATGATGACCCTAGTTAGTTAATGGTAGTAAGTCGTAGGTCATGTTTGGCCGTGATTATATGTTTTTTAGTCTTGTCTTGTCTTGGATTATCCAGCTACTAATTTTGAACTGTACCTGTTACTGATTCCTGAAACTGCTTAACTACTTATCGACATATTGCTCTTACTTATATTTTCTTATGTCATTGAATGTTTTTATGCTGGTTTTAGTTTCTTAAGTTGGCTCTCTTGTGGTACTTTGCTATTTTGGGGTCTAACCCCACTGATTTTGAATGGCTAAATTTTGGAGCAACACCGCAGGATCTTCCATACATCCCGCCTCCAGATAGTGAACACGAGGAACACCCGAGGACTTGAGTGAGTTTCTTCTTCATCACCCACCTGATCTTATACTTGTACTTTTGAGGCATTTAGCTATTGAGCACGTGTTTAGCTCGTATTTTAGGTACTTGACATTCTAGCCTATGGGCCTATATATAAAGCATATTCTAGATTATAACTAGAGATGATCATGTAATATTGTACTATGCTAGTTCTTTATTTTGGTAACTAGCTTTATGATCATCTATGTATGTATAGTTTTGGATGCCTTACTATTATATGTTTGGTGATTATACTTCTTGTAACTTATACCTTGCTTGAGATTGAGACAACTAGGACTCTTGACCCAGGAATGCCTGTTGGATTGTAGAGTAAACCCTCACATATCTAAACAGTCGTGACCATATCTCGGGGTACATAGTATTCTGGTGCACGTAGCTGGCTTTGTCCGCCCTCGCTCTCTATTATTCTGGTTCAGGGGTGTGACAAGACATGCATTCCTGCCATCAAACCCATTTCACCCAGTAACACCACCTCGATGCCCATCTCCTGAAGATCGTCTAGGATATGACGCTGCTCCATCAAGAAGTAGGGTCCTATTCTCCTGCTCAAGGCATCTGCAACGACGTTGGCCTTCTCTGGATGGTACTGAAGATCAATATTATAATTTGTCAGTAACTCCATCTATCTCCTCTGTCGCATGTTGAGGTCCCTCTACCTGAACACATACCTCAAGATCTTGTGATCAGTGAAGATCTCTACCCGCTTACCATATAGATAATGTCTACAGATCTTGAGTGCAAACACCATTGCGGCAAACTCCAAATTGTAGATCGAGTAATTCTTCTTATGGTCTCAAAGCCGTCGAGACATATAATCTATAACCCTACCATACTGTATTAGGACATATCCTAGCCCAATGTCTGATGCATCACAGTAAACCGTTAATCCACCTGGTCCATCAGGAAGTATCAGAATAGGAGCAGAAATCAAACTCCGCTTGAGCTTCTCGAAAGAAACTTAACAAGCATCTGACCACTCGAAGCGCACATCCTTACACGCCAGCCATCTCAAGGGTATGAAAATCCTAGCAAAGTCTGACACAAACCGCTTGTACTATCCTTCTAATCCTAGAAAACTGTGCACCTCCAAAACTGTACTAGGTACTGGCCAACTCTCGATAGCCTCCATATTCTTGGGATCCACCTATATACCTCCATCGAAAATGATGTGGCCCAAGAATGAGATACAATCTAGCTAGAAATCATACTTGCTGAACTTTGCATATAACTGATGCTCGCAAAGTGTCTAAAGTACTATGCGAAAATATTGCCCACGCTCTGCCTCAGTTCGACTATAGACCAGGATATCATCAATAAAAACTATCACAAACTGGTCTAGATAAGGTATGAAGATATGATTCATGAGATCCATGAATATCCTTGGTGCATTGGTCGCTCCAAATGGCATAACAAGAAACTTCCAATGGTTATATCTAGATCTGAATATCTTCTTGGGTATATTCTGCTCTCTGACTTTGATATGACGATACCCAGACTGTAAACCAATCTTAGAAAATACAGCTTTTCCGCTGAGCTGATCAAACAAGTCATCTATCCTGGACAAGGGATACTTGTTCTTAATGGTCACCGCATTTAAAGTGCGATAATCAACCCACAAACATGATGAACCATCCTTCTTTTTAACAAAAAGTAATGTGGCTCCCGAAGGTGATCCACTAGCATGAATGAATCCCTTGGTCCTCAACTCATCTATCATCTGGTACAGAAAATCTAACTCTGATAGTGATATTCTGTAGACTCTCTGAAACTGGCTCCGCCCCTGGAATCAGATCGATGTAGAACTTCACGTATCGAATTGGCAGCATGCTTGGAAGCTCGTCAGGAAATACGTCTGGGAACTCGCAGACAACTCTAGATAACTGC
>JAYESA010000004.1:305150169-305382669 GCA_036927795.1 Iris macrosiphon
AAATAATACTCTGCTCTGGAAATGGGGTAGTGACAAGCCTATCCTCCTTAGAAAATTTTGTCCTCGAAATTTAAAGTAGATCGCACTCCCTCTAGGTCAAACCCCCAACAATCACAGTCAAGAAATTCTACCTAAACAATGTGCAAGATCATGATCCTACTGGTCGTGTTATCACAGACTCAATCAGGGTCACTACACTATCTACCACAGCATAAAAGAAAAGTCTAACAGGTACTAATAAAGCACACCACAAGGAATGGAAAAGAACAGAAAGAAGAACAAAGAGACAGACCAGCTAACCCGACACCCGTAGCATCGGCCTCATCGACCGTCAACGCATAAGCCCTGTCCTGCTGGGGTATCTCTTTCTGCTAGTGCGGGGCATGATGCTGTGCCACAGATGGCTTAGCTCCAACTCTCCGATCCTGTGCTCCACCAAATGGAGGTGCAGTAGGACAATTTCGCATCTGGTGAGTAGCGAATCCACAGAACAAACACATCTTCAGCCTCCTTCTACAAGCATCCTAAGTGTGTCCTGCCTTCCTGCAGTAGCACAAGTGGGCACTCTCTGATCCTGACCCTGCTGTGCTGTCTTCTGCCCATAGGGACGCTTAGCCGGTCCCGTACTACTACTTGCACTACCTAAATTATCCCTGCCTCTCTTGGACTTGAGGTCCAAGTCATCATCTGCCCTCTGAGCGTCTCCTACTATCTGCTCGAAAGTCGTCTCGCGATCGCTCCTAGTCAAAGACTTGACCGCCATGACCAAGCCCTTGCGAAACTTCCTCGCCTTTGCTGCCTCACTCAAGCTATCTACGAATCTGCCCAAACGACAGAACTCCGCTGCGTACTCATCCACCATCATGCTCCCTTGGACGAGTGTCTCAAACTGCCTCTCCAAAGCATTGAGCGCCACATCTGGGAAAAACTTCTCCTTAAAAAGCCTCTTAAAAGCCTTCCAAGTAAGTCCTGGTGCCGCGATCCTCGTATCTGTACGATAGCACGTCAAAGCTAGGTCGAACATCTGACTGCCCGCTGCCTCTATCTACAAGCTGTCTGGAATCTGTGCCAGCCTGAAAATGCCCTCAATCTGCTCTTTTCAGTCATCCGCGTACAGGATCCCTTCTGTATCCCGGAACTCCTTGGACCGCATCCTCTGGAAGTCAATGATACTTTTCGGCCTCGGATATTGAGTCTGATCTGCCTGTGGTTGAATCTGTGCTACCCTATCCACTGCCATTATGGTACCTGCTGGGCGTTCTCAATGCCTAGCCTTATCACATCCACCTGACGGTTCTGCGTGTCCATCATCTTCCGGAAGAACGCAAACAACTGCGCGTCATCTACTGGTACAGGAGGTGGTAGAGGAACCACCGGAACGACTGAGGTAGTCCTCGGATCGACAAGTGGAGGAGGATCCCCGAGAGAAATAGATGCTCCCTCGACCGCAGGAGTGGTGAGTAGAGCGGTAGCAGCTGTCTGAATACGAGCTGGACGAGAGGTAGCAGACCTCTCGGTAGCAACTGTTGGGGTGGTATGATAGGATCGTGTCTTCAAAGACATCCTGAACACAGATCAAAAGAAGTCAATATGATGCAAGATACGATATCATCAAAGGAGGACAGTAATATTTCAAAAGAAATAATTTCAGAATAATTAGATTGGAATTATTCCTAGTCGTGATTGAGTACACTCTCATCTTAGATCCTATATCCTAGGACAGGCTCGCAGCAGTACAACTAAATTATTGTACTATCATGACATCGCACTAATTGCGAATCGATACCTGCATGGGGCCGCCACAAAAAATGTGTCACGGCCCGCACCCAAAAAATCGGACATGAGTCGTGGGTACGTCCAGCCTACGCCGCAGAATCGATGGTAGAACGCTTTCTAGGTCTACTATCTAGCTAACAATCTTACGCAATCAATATATATACCTGTCAAGATCTCAACTCCAAACGGAGGAGCAATATCATAATGATAATCACAAGTACTCAATCACGAATCTAAGCACGATAAGATAACACAGAAATCTAACAACTACAAAGTCTAAACAACTGTTGCTAAAACAACCACAACATTAATAATAATAATAATAATGCAACAATATCCAGAATCATATATAATACAAAGATCTCAGTCCAAAACTAGGAACACATCTGGTACCAAAAGCTAATAAATACAATAACAGGGTCCTAGTGATCCCGGCTACCAACCCAAAAATTACTCCTAAACTAGGGGGTCCCTGTCTGCACCATCGACAGGCTGAGGTCCATAAAACGTAGGACACTAATCCTCCGGATCCTCTAAAAAATATATCTAGTCAGGATTGAAGCAAGTACACCTCTAACAATATTCCAGTTAAATGATAAAAACTATAAAACAGTTGTAGCAAGTAGCAAGGTGAAGGAAATAAAGTATGAACAAGAAATATATACATATCACTGGTGCATAAAGGTAAAGATGTATGAATATCAGAAGCAAGATAGTAATAACTGCAGGATACAAGAAATCTAAACTAAGAGTAAGTATGTACACAAGAACATATAGTGAGTCCAGCAAGAATACATGTAATGAGTCAAGTCCAGAAAGTATAAGTGAGACCAGCAAAAAATGTAAGAGAGTCCAGACTAGAAAGAATGAACTCGTATCTTTGAAATACCTGTTTCGACATGTAAACGGCTAGAGGTAAGTACGGCTCACCGCACACTGGGTGTGCGGCTGCTATCATTCTAGATTAGACCAGAGGGGGTGATTCCAGTGATTCCAGTTAGAAATGTTTACATGTCTACTTGAGTATTTTCCTGCCCCGACTAGTATAAGTGAATCCAAGACCCGACACGTAAATCAAGTATGAGTCCAGCCAGAAACATGAGTGATGCCTGTAGGTGATGCCAGTAGGTGATTCCAGAATAGAAGCCAGAAACATAAAATATACGTATCGCAAGTAGATGAATCCAGAAATACTAGTCCATATCATGCCAAAAATTAGATGATACTATACTAGAAGCTGAATCATAATAATCATCAGATAATAGAAACTATCAGAGAATGTACTCGCCTGACGTCCTGAGCAACTGGCAATCCGAACTGGTATCGCAAGGACCTATTACAAAAAGTAAGGTTAAACAGGGTTCTAAAGAGTTAAACAGATATAAAATAACTAAAAACAAGTTTCTAGGGTCGTTCTAGGTCAAACGGATCAAACCGGTGAAATCTGGGTCAAAAAGTCAACTCTGGGTCCAAAAAGTCAACTCTGGGTCAAATCTAGGTCAAAAGTTGACTTTGGCCGTCAACCGGATCAACTACGGTCAACTCTAGGTCAAACTAGGGTGCCCCTAAAATTCTAGGTCAAAACTAGGTCATTAAGCTAATAAACCCTCAAACTCGCCTCCTTGAGATACCGGGATACCCTCGGTATCCGATATCTCAACCTACGCAATACGCCCCGTCTATACCCTCTAAAATATATACTAGCACATATGCATATACATAACTATACATATAAAATCAAGTCTAACCTCAATCCTAGGCTAAAACACAATACCTTGCCCCGACGCTCAATACCTTGAGTATCTCAAGGTATTGAGATACTCAAGCCTTACCCCTCATTAACACCAGCTAACTAACTAACTATCTATATATATACACTACCATATACTAATATATATATATAACATATATCTAACTATATATATATATATATATATATATATATATATATATATATATATATATATATATATATATAACCTAGTGTATAGGTAAACACCTCAATACCTTACCTCCGATACCCAACTTATCTCAATACCTTGGTATCTCAAGATATTGAGATACCTTACCCTCTAATTCTAGCTAGCTAGCTATCTATAATATATATATATATATATATATATATATATATATATATATATATATATATATATATATATATATATATATATATATATATATATATATAACTTAGTATTAGGTTACCTCAATACCTTACCCCTAATACCTCAATACCTTGGGTATCTCGAGGTATTGAGATACCCAACTATCCCCCTCTCTAACACTAACCATATTACTAACTATCTATATAAACATATACCTAGCTATATAACTAAGCATATATATATATATATATATATATATATATATATATATATATATATATATATATATATATATACTTATCTATGTATCTATCTATCTATCTATCTATCTATATACATCTATATATATACATACATATATATAAAGAAGGGGGAGGGGAACGTGCACTGCGAACTGCTGCCGCACTCGCGCTGCGCTGCTGAAATGTGCTGCTGCACGGCTGAGCGAAGCTGCTGCTGCTACTGCCGCTGCTGCACGCCGCTACTGCTGCAGCTGCTGCTCACTGCTGTCGCGACTCTGCCATGGCACGCTGCCGCTGCTGTCGCGGCGCGCTGCTGCTGCCGCGGCGCTGCAGCCCTGCTGCAGCGGATGCTCGCTGCAGATGAAACGCGCTGCAGCGCCCTCTCATCCTCTCTCCCTCTCGCTCTAACACTCACTCTACACACACCTACACACCACACACACACAGATATGCACATAATTAGATACATACATACACACACACACACACACACACACACACACACACATATATATATATATATATATATATATATATATATATATATACATACTCATACATATATACAAACACACATATATATATATACACACGCACACGTATGTGTATATATATATATATATATACAAACACACACACACACACACACACACACACACACACACACACATATATATATATATATATATATATATATATATATATATATATATATATATATATGAGTGTGTGTGTGTGTGTGTGTGTATATACACACACACACACACACACACACACATATATATATATATATATATATATATATATATATATATATATATATATATATATATATATATACACACATACACACATACACTGATACATATATATACAAACACATATATATAAATACACACACACACACACACACACTCATACATATATAAATATACATAAACACGTATCCGTACTCACACACACGCTCACAAACACACACTCACACACTCTCACAAAAACACTCACACAACTACAGACATATAAATATATATACACACACACACACACACACACACACACACACACACACACATATATATATATATATATATATATATATATATATATATATATATATATATATATATATATATATAACTACACACACCTACACATACACAAATACCAACACACACACTCAACCACACTTACCCCTACACACAAAAACATATATATATATATATATATATATATATATATATATATATATATATATATATATATATATATATATATATACTCGAAAACTCTAACATACACTCTCCGAAGCTAAACCAATGCGCACACAAGCCCAAAACTTAGAAACCAAGTCGAAATGATCATTCGGTCATTTCGCCAAACACGTGGAGTGCGGTTCACAAAACCTCGTGAAACGCACACCAAACCTACTCGGAATCGGCCCAAAATTTACCTACAAGTTCTAATCAATGTCTAGATCCTAGAAAAATGCTAACTCATCGATTTTAGGTCCGTGATAAAAATGCGCACGCACATAGAATCTACGATGACGAAAACCCCCAAATCGCCCGAAATGTCCAAATCTCTGCGACACGACCTCACGTGTCCGAACGGGGACACGTACTTATCCTCAAGACACCCAAGTACGTCTACCTAGGTCCGTCTAACCTAGGGCAACACCAAAAATTGGGCCAATCTTGGATTTTATCCAAAATTGACACAAAACCTAATGCCAAAGTCTCCAAACGCCTCCAAACAAGCTCCAACTTTCTCCCACGGGTAGCCCTAAGGTCTAGAAAGGTTCTAAACTACTAATTACACTATATTAGAGTAATCACAAGGAGAAAAATTAGGATTTACCTTTTGGAAGTTGAAATCCCAAGCCAAAGTCTCCAAAAAGCCCCAAATTTACCACACCAAGCTTTCAAGCCTCCAACTGTCACGACCCGCACCCGGTTTAGGGGCACGAGTGCGTGGGTACGTCCAGCCTACGCTGCAGCATCGACGGTAGAACGCTGTCTAGGTCAAGTACTATCTAAATAATCTCACACTAGTATCCAACTCCATAAGGAGACACGGATAACACTATAACAATGAACAACATACTCAATCACAACTACAGCACGATAAGAATTTGAAAAAATAAAAGAATACAACACAAGTCTATTGACAAAATAATCATACCTGCAATCATTAACTTCCAATCCCCAAGTGTCAGGAACCAGTCTGCTAAGGTCACACTCTGGAAAAATATTTTCCAGTCAGGAAGGAGCAAGTACATCTCTAAATAGCAGTTCTATATAAATGACATAAACTATGTAGCAGTTCTAGATGGAAACATACCAGATGCATGTATAGGTACGAGAAATGTACAATGAGAGAAATACTGGAAATACTGTAAGTAAATGCAGGAAAAGAACAATATGTCAATGAGCAAGAAACCTATGACTAAGTGTGTGAGTACTAGCTTTAATATGTGATCGGCTTGGGAACTTGATCAGGCTGGTTACATGTGATTAGCTATGGTTCATATAAAGTCAGGCTAACCGTTGGTTAGCTATGATGAATGTAGAGATCAGGCTAATCACACGTAACAGCTATGGAGCATGTAAATGGTCAGGCCGCACCCGACGTAAGATGTGGGGTGAGCTATGGTGCATATAAAGTTGGGTATGATCACATATCTACACTAAAGTACTCCCCAAACCCTCGACTGGTATAGTAGATCCAATCATGGTACGCTATGGCACGGGATTCCCTAGGAAGGTAGCAAATCTCCCCGGGAATCAGTGTCTGTACATGCACAAGATATCAAGAAAATAAGTCTTGTACAAGCTACACCATGAATAAGGAATAACATCTCATGACGAAATCCGTGTATACCAATCCATGTAACCAACGTGTCAGGAACATGGATATTTACACTAGATACAGTGAACATAGGAGATATCATAAATTAGAAACTAATCAGAGAATGTACTCGCCTTGGGTCCTTAGTTGGTAAAACCAATGTCCTGTCCCAGAGTATCATCTGGAGGATCCAACAGTCCTAAAATATATCAATACAATATTTACATCAGGTGCTACACTAACACAACACAAAATATCGAACTCAGGGCCGTGCCAGGTATAGCACTAGTCAACTAGGGTCATCTAGTAGGGATACGTATATAATACACATTACACTTATTAATACTTACAATATTTATACATGCACCAATTTAAATGTATTTACAATATATATATATATATGCCTTTTAAATACATATCTGATTTATACTAGTTGAACATTATATATGTATACTCATACATATGCTAACAATACATTTTTAAAATATATATATATATTATCAATGTTATTATTAAAATATATACTAATACTAGTAAATCACATTAAATACAAATACAATACATTAATTGTATGTACAAGATATATATATACACTTATACTAATTATACATATTTGAAAATATATTAAGTACATATATATATACAAAATATATACATATACTAAACATTATATATTTTTTACCAAAATACCTACATATATATATTAAAGGAATACACATATACATATTATACTATACCAATCAAAACGTACATAATATATATATATATATATAAGTGTCTCTTAGTAATTGTACAAAATACGTAGGTGTGTATATACACTAATAGATATATACAAATATATTTTTATACCAAAATACATATTTGTATATATATATATATATCAATCAAATATTTTTATATATATTAACAATCAAAGAATGAACATAATGTCACACTTCTCAAGGTGATCCCAAATGAAGTAGCAGTTAGTTCCAATGGGTCCGGAGCAGTCCAATTAGCTAGAAACTATATAAAGAAGTCCATGATCGGAGTTCGACACGAAAACCGAGATAAGGATACCAGTCTAACCGGGGAAAGGGTCGTTTGTTGTAATTAAGGTAACACCCTAATTTAATGAAAATCATTTCGAAATTATTATTTTTTGAACAATTATAAGTTTCTTTATAAAAATCTAGAATTTATGTAAAAGCCAACATATATGTTTATATCTATAGTAAAATTGGTCACCAGCCCCAAATAAACAATTTTGAACTAAGTTTTATTATTGAAATTATTTCTTAAATAATATAACCCAAAATTATTATTTTTTGTTCACACAACCAAAATCCTTATATTTATTACATAACTAAATTATACACATAATAAATAACTAAATTATAAACAATAAAACTAATATGTATATATATTACCAAACTTATTATAGGAAATTACTAAACTAATTATATGCAATTAACAACTAAACTTAATTACATTTATTTACTAAATCAATTACATTAATTAACTAAACTAATTATAAATTCAATTAACTTTTACATTATTAACCAACTAATTATATTAAACTAATTATTATATAGCTAATTACATTTTAACTCACTGATTAATACTTTAATTACTGATTAAGAAAATAATTAACTAAACTAAACTAATATAAATTAATTAAATGATTAATTAATTAATCTGATTAATACTCACTGATTAATCCGTAACTTAACCTACATTCAGAAGAAAAGGAAAGGAGAAAAGAGGGGGCTCACGTGGGTTTTCTCCGGCGTCGGCGGAGGAGTCTCGCCGGGGTCGGCCGGCAAGGCGCGGGGGAAGTCCGGCTCGAGACGGCGGCGGCGAAGCTCGGCGGCGGCAGGATCGTTCGGCTCGACGCCGGATCTGGCTGCGTCGGCGGCGGATCTTCGAGAGCGGTCGACGGATCTGGCTGCGGCGGTCGGTCGAGCGTTCTCTTGAGGCGGCGGCGGCGGCGGATCTTCGACAAATCTGAGGCGGTGGCGTCGCTCGGCTCGAGGCGGCGCTCGGTTCGAGGGGCGGCGCTCTGTTCGAGGAGGCGGCAGCTTCGAGGCGGCTGCGTCTGGTCGGCCACGGCGAGCTCGACGACAGGCGCTCGACGCCGAGGGGGTCCAGTCGCCGGCGGCAATCGAACTCGAGGGCGGCGCTCTGATCTAGGGTTAGGGTCGGTTCTGTGTGTCGGGGTCGTATCCGGGGCTGGACACGGCAGTTTGGTGACTGTGGGGGGACGTGTCCGGGTGCATCGTGTCGGCTGGACACGATGGGTTCGTTGTACTGTGGGCGTGTCCGGATGTTGGACACGGGAAATCTGGTTGTAATATTGTAACCGGACACAGGAAATGAATGGATACGGTGGGACACCCGGGGTCGGACCCGAGGCCATCACGGCTGACACGGTGATGCTGGACACACGGACACGAGCACACAAAATGGTGGTGGCTTTGGCTTGTGGGGATTTGTGAGGGCTAGCTAGGGTTTCTTGGGAATTGTGAGAATGAGACTTTAAATAGGGAAAGGGGTGTGGGATGAAGGGTGCGGGTTGGCCCAATAATGAATGGCCCAAATCATAATTAAACGGGTTTTTCATGTGGAAAAAATGAGGGTGTGAATGGGAGACGGTAAACGGGTAATTAAATAGAAAAGAAATTTAAGAAAAATGTTTTTAAGAGGCTTCCGATTAGCTACTAATTAAACTCATTTTTCAAAATATTAGAAAGTATGTAATTCATTTATTTACTATCCCAATAAATATAAAATTTATTATGAAGAAACAACTAGTCTTTTAATTAATTTTATCAAATAACTAATTTTATGATTTCAAACCAATAAACATTTGAAGCTAGAGAAATATATATACATTATCATTTATTTATTTATTTATAAGAAATCGACATTTAGGAAAAATAAATTTTTTTTTTTTTATAAAAGATTTTAATCACCTTCTACAATCAAACATTGTTCAAAATCAAATAAAAATTTCAAGGAGAAAATATTTTATAAACTTGATATTTTAAAATAATTTAAAAATCTAATTATTTCAGAAATTGGGAATCGGAGGTTACAAGTCTATCCACCTTAGAAAAATTTCGTCCTCGAAATTTAGGATCCTCAATAATTACCTTTACTCATCATATTATTTCTATCAAAAATTTAAATTTCAACCAAATAATCATGAAGTAATTCCATATCGTTATTTCACAACCTTTCAAAATTCTATATCATCATATTCCGAAAAATCTTTAAATTTTAAAATCAAATTCAGATTTTTTTATCATAATCTCCTCCAAAATTTAAGTTTGTATCTAATTACTCAAGGATTTTAATGTCCAATCCTCCAATTGAATTCCAATCAATATATATTTATAATATTTTAAAAAATCTGTATCCCAAATTTAAATTTTTAAACACTAATCCATCATTCATCTTACTCCTCTAACCCAAATTCAATTGATGCTTATTCAAATATAAATCCTCCTCCCGAGAATTGAATTTGACACTATTCCATTAACGATTTATTTTCTGATTTTCTTTTTTCTCAAATACTCACGATGCGATACTTTCAGAATCTTCAATGCAACATTCATAATATAACTATAAAATTTCTATCTTGCAATCAAATAGAAAAAATGATAATCTCTCAAATTTTCTCAAATTTTAATAATCACTTTAATCATATCAAGACCTTCCTAAAATTAATAAATCCTCAATTTTGCCCTGTGAATTTCTTAACTCTCTATTTAAGTTAATGTTTATCCTCGAATTTCAATCATACCTCAATTTTCGTAAAATTAATGGTCCATTAACTCCGTTATAACAATCCCCTAAATTCCTTATTTAAATTAATGCTCATCCATAATTTAATCATCTTGTCCCTTTTGTTGGTCATAATCTTGTCATAGATCTTTGCTATGGTCAAAATCCTAATGATCATGGTTTAAGAAAACTCTACCTACAGCCATGCAATTTAAGAAAAATATATAGGTCATGTATCTTTTGTCATGGCATTTCAGTCTCTGTTAAGGTGTACTACTAGTTATATTTTAACAAAAAAATCATGAATACGAACTACAGTATTAGGAAAAACAATCAATCGAAAGATGGAAGAAGGAATCATTAGGAGGGAAAGAAAGAACCTGCTAACATATTTCGTGCGGTAACTGCTATCTCTAACAAACACTTAACTCTAGCACATTCACTAACAAATTCCTATTCCGGCACACTGATATCCTTATCAACTAGTCAAAAATCCACAAGATCCATGAATATATCAACATTACACACACTTGTCTATTAATACCAAAATCTGATACCAAGAACCTCTAATATAACCATGATTCAATAATGCATCCAAGTTGATACCTCTATCTCTTTAGTACCATACCCCCTGTCAGTTCCCGTTCCTACTACAATTGTTCACACTAGTCGTTCTTACCACTCAAGTGCACCCAAGTATAACACCATACGAAGTACTGCTCTTTCCAATACAACTTTAGATGGACACCCTAGTCAGTCTGCGGTGCCATCTCAATCATGCTCAAGTCATCAGATCCTTACACGTGTATATCATCTACTCATATATTAATATTCATATCTCTCATCTACCATAGAATTAATCCTCAAAAATAATCATCGAGGTTTAACTTCTCGATCAACTTAAAACTAGATTGCATACACTTCCTCGAAGTCAGATACTCAACATCGAAATAAAAATTTTTAATCACTTCTAAAATCTTTGTAGCTTGACTATGTTTATTGAATCAAATTTAAATCCTCAATATTTTAACAACATAAAATCTCAACTCCTTAAAATTCTCAAAATCTCATTTCATTTCCATTCTTGAAACGATAAAATTAAATCCACAAGTACACATTTATAAATGTTCACGGTCTCTAATGCTCAAAGTGCACACTAATACACCAATCTAATTATCATCACTTGAAGTGCTTATTGTTTTGAGTGTCATTCTCGACTAACCCTCGAAATAGAACCATTAGCACTCTTGGTATTATATCACTAGTTTCATTAATGCATCATCTCATCAAGCTCATTAGAACTCATGATTAGCTGTACCTTTTATAACACTCATTTTTCTTATTCTCCTGGGCAAGTATATGGTTCCTCATCTCGATGGTTGTATATATATTTCCTTTAATCCTTTAAGGCCTATTAAACTAATCCGTGATTCGCTTCACCATCTTCATTACTAATCCTGATATTTCTCTACTTATGACATCTCATTAAACCCTTTATGCATATACATTTCTTTACCTTTAACATTTCCGATATCAATCATCAAATTGGACATCATGCTCCATAAATCCTTAACACAATTCCTGGATACTTAATCGTTCACGTAAATCATCCAATTGCATAATCATGATTATCCAGGACGGGTATGTTGGCTCTGATACTAACTCTTGAACTATTACTGATACTTTATGCTCTCCTTCTACTTTAATGACACTTGTCCCAGGACCATTGGTACAAGGTACTATGCTAATGGCTAACTCTAGATTAAAACCTACTACTCATATGTCCAACTAGGAAACACTTACAACTCACAAGCAACACTCAGTCAATACCAATACAAGACACAACCAAAATTACAAGTCACTAATTATCATACTTAACAAGGAATCCTCAAGGAATAGGAGCTCAAAGACTGAATTGAGGACAGAAGGTATCTTTACTGCTAGTAAAGAAAGAAGCGATGGAATAAAGTCCTGGAATAACAGAAATAGATAAGTCTTGAGATGATATTTTAAGAACCAATTTAAGATACAACCTGATAATCATACACGTCTATCCGAAATCATGACACTCAGAATCCTCGCCACGCCAGTAAGCATAGATGCGATAAACGACAGGTTCCGTAACTAAGGTATGCAACCCTATAATCATGCCATCTAGAATCCTCGCCACGCCAACCGGTATGGCTGCGAGAAACTCTAAATCTCATAACTAAAGTATGTACAT
The DNA here is from genome assembly GCA_036927795.1 of Iris macrosiphon. Taxonomy (NCBI): domain Eukaryota; kingdom Viridiplantae; phylum Streptophyta; class Magnoliopsida; order Asparagales; family Iridaceae; genus Iris; species Iris macrosiphon. The sequence goes on from JAYESA010000004.1 coordinate 305,163,132, forward strand.
CCAAGTTAGGTTCCTACGTTCTCATCACGACAGCTAATATGGCTACGATAAACTCTAGGTTCCATAACCAAGGTAGACGTTTACCTTTCTCACTGTCCTCATCAATATATGTCATCAGATGATACCATAAATTCTAGTCCGTAAAATTCATCTCAATTTGAAATCAACTCAACAACGATACCAAGAATTTAATTTAATAACTAATCAACAAGAATTAAGTTCAATAACAACAAGCGAGAGCGGACGGAAACAAGGAAAGATTTAAATTGTAAATTGTAATAAGATTCTCAAGGGGTCGTCCCAGGAATCTCTCAAGAATTTGTGATTGAGTATCCTCTCTCATCCTAGTATCCTATGTCCTATATTTAATAGCAGGTACGCAGTAGTACAACTAATACGTCGTACTACCACGATATCGTACAACTCGCGAAGTCTGACCTGCATGGGCCACCACTAAAAACGTGTCATGACCCGCACCCGGTTTAGGGGCACGAGTGCGTGGGTACGTCCAGCCTACGCCGCAGCATCGGCGGTAGAACGATGTCTAGGTCAAGTACTATCTAAATAATCTCACACTAGTATCCAACTCCATAAGGAGACACGGATAACACTATAACAATGAACAACATACTCAATCACAACTACAGCACGATAAGAATTTGAAAAAATAAAAGAATACAACACAAGTCTATTGACAAAATAATCATACCTGCAATCATTAACTTCCAATCCCCAAGTGTCAGGAACTAGTCTGCTAAGGTCACACTCTGGAAAAATATTTTCCAGTCAGGAAGGAGCAAGTACATCTCTAAATAGCAGTTCTATATAAATAACATAAACTATGTAGCAGTTCTAGATGGAAACATACCAGATGCATGTATAGGTACGAGAAATGTACAATGAGAGAAATACTGGAAATACTGTAAGTAAATGCAGAAAAAGAATAATATGTCAATGAGCAAGAAACCTATGACTAAGTGTGTGAGTACTAGCTTTAATATGTGATCGGCTTGGGAACTTGATCAGGCTGGTTACATGTGATTAGCTATGGTTCATATAAAGTCAGGCTAACCGTTGGTTAGCTATGATGCATGTAGAGATCAGGCTAATCACACGTAACAGCTATGGAGCATGTAAATGGTCAGGCCGCACCCGACGTGAGATATGGGGTGAGCTATGGTGCATATAAAGTTGGGTATGATCACATATCTACACTAAAGTACTCCCCAAACCCCCGACTGGTATAGTAGATCCAATCATGGTACGCTATGGCACAGGATTCCCTAGGAAGGTAGTAAATCTCTCCGGGAATCAGTGTCTGTACATGCACAAGATATCAAGGAAACAAGTCTTGTAAAAGCTACACCATGAATAAGGAATAACATCTCATGACGAGATCCGTGTATACCAATCCGTGTAACCAACGTGTCAGGAACATGGATATTTACACTAGATACAGTGAACATAGGAGATGTCATAAATTAGAAACTAATCAGAGAATGTACTCGCCTTGGGTCCTTAGCTGGTAAAACCAATGTCCTGTCCCAGAGTATCGTCTGGAGGATCCAACAGTCCTAAAATATATCAATACAATATTTGCATCAGGTGCTACACTAACACAACACAAAACATCGAACTCAGGGCCGTGCCAGGTATAGCACTAGTCAACTAGGGTCATCTAGTAGGGATACGTATATAATACACATTACACTTATTAATACTTACAATATTTATACATGCACCAATTTAAATGTATTTACAATATATATATATGCCTTTTAAATACATATCTGATTTATACTAGTTGAACATTATATATGTATACTCATACATATGCTAACAATACATTTTTAAAATATATATATATTGTCAATGTTATTATTAAAATATATACTAATACTAGTACATCACATTAAATACAAATACAATACATTAATTGTATGTACAAGATATATATATACACTTATACTAATTATACATATTTGAAAATATATTAAGTACATATATATATACAAAATATATACATATACTAAACATTATATATTTTTTTCCAAAATACCTACATATATATATTAAAGGAATACACATATACATATTATACTATACCAATCAAAACGTATATAATATATATATATATATAAGTGTCTCTTAGTAATTGTACAAAATACGTAGGTGTGTATATACACTAATAGATGTATACAAATATATTTTTATACCAAAATACATATTTGTATATATATATATATATATATCAATCAAATATCTTTATATATATTAACAATCAAAGAATGAACATAATGCCATACTTCTCAAGGTGATCCCAAATGAAGTAGCAGTTAGTTCCAATGGGTCCGGAGCAGTCCAATTAGCTAGAAACTATATAAAGAAGTCCATGATCGGAGTTCGGCACGAAAATCGAGATAAGGATACCAGTCTAACCGGGGAAAGGGTCGTTTGTTGTAATTAAGGTAACACCCTAATTTAATGAAAATTATTTCAAAATTATTATTTTTTGAACAATTATAAGTTTATTTATAAAAATCTAGAATTTATGTAAAAGCCAACATATATGTTTATATCTATAGTAAAATTGGTCACCAGCCCCAAATAAACAATTTTGAACTAAGTTTTATTATTGAAATTATTTCTTAAATAATATAACCCAAAATTATTATTTTTTGTTCACACAACCAAAATCCTTATATTTATTACATAACTAAATTATACACATAATAAATAACTAAATTATAAACAATAAAACTAATATGTATATATATTACCAAACTTATTATAGGAAATTACTAAACTAATTATATGCAATTAACCACTAAACTTAATTACATTTATTTACTAAATCAATTACATTAATTAACTAAACTAATTATAAATTCAATTAACTTTTACATTATTAACCAACTAATTATATTAAACTAATTATTATATAGCTAATTACATTTTAACTCACTGATTAATACTTTAATTACTGATTAAGAAGATAATTAACTAAACTAAACTAATATAAATTAATTAAATGATTAATTAATTAATCTGATTAATACTCACTGATTAATCCGTAACTTAACCTACATTCAGAAGAAAAGGAAAGGAGAAAAGAGGGGGCTCACGTGGGTTTTCTCCGGCGTCGGCGGAGGAGTCTCGCCGGGGTCGGCCGGCAAGGCGCGGGGGAAGTCCGGCTCGAGACGGCGGCGGCGAAGCTCGGCGGCGGCAGGATCGTTCAGCTCGACGCCGGATCTGGCTGCGTCGGCGGCGGATCTTCGAGAGCGGTCGACGGATCTGGCTGCGGCGGTCGGTCGAGCGTTCTCTTGAGGCGGCGGCGGCGGCGGATCTTCGACAAATCTGAGGCGGCGGCGGCGCTCGGCTCGAGGCGGCGCTCGGTTCGAGGGGCGGCGCTCTGTTCGAGGAGGCGGCGGCTTCGAGGCGGCTGCGTCTGGTCCGCCACGGCGAGCTCGACGACAGGCGCTCGACGCCGAGGGGGTCCAGTCGCCGGCGGCAATCGAACTCGAGGGCGGCGCTCTGATCTAGGGTTAGGGTCGGTTCTGTGTGTCGGGGTCGTGTCCGGGGCTGGACACGGCAGTTTGGTGACTGTGGGGGGACGTGTCCGGGTGCATCGTGTCGGCTGGACACGATGGGTTCGTTGTACTGTGGGCGTGTCCGGATGTTGGACACGGGAAATCTGGTTGTAATATTGTAACCGGACACAGGAAATGAATGGATACGGTGGGACACCCGGGGTCTGACCCGAGGCCATCACGGCTGACACGGTGATGCTGGACACACGGACACGAGCACACAAAATGGTGGTGGCTTTGGCTTGTGGGGATTTGTGAGGGCTAGCTAGGGTTTCTTGGGAATTATGAGAATGAGACTTTAAATAGGGAAAGGGGTGTGGGATGAAGGGTGCGGGTTGGCCCAATAATGAATGGCCCAGATCATAATTAAACGGGTTTTTCATGTGGGAAAAATGAGGGTGTGAATGGGAGACGGTAAACGGGTAATTAAATAGAAAAGAAATTTAAGAAAAATATTTTTAAGAGGCTTCCGATTAGCTACTAATTAAACTCATTTTTCAAAATATTAGAAAGTATGTAATTCATTTATTTACTATCCCAATAAATATAAAATTTATTATGAAGAAACAACTAGTCTTTTAATTAATTTTATCAAATAACTAATTTTATGATTTCAAGCCAATAAACATTTGAAGCTAGAGAAATATATATACATTATCATTTATTTATTTATTTATAAGAAATCGACATTTAGGAAATTTTTTTTTTTATTTTTATAAAAGATTTAATTCACCTTCTACAATCAAACATTGTTCAAAATCAAATAAAAATTTCAAGGAGAAAATATTTTATAAACTTGATATTTTAAAATAATTTAAAAATCTAATTATTTCGAAAATTGGGAATCGAAGGTTACACCAACCCAAGCTCCAACTCCAAATCTAAGCTCTACACACCTAGGTTAGGGGAAAGCCAATGGTTAGGGTTGCATTGATGGAAGAAAATAGAAGAAGGAAGAGGAAAAAACTTACTTGGAATGTGAAAATTGGAAGAAGGAAGAAGAGGAAAAGAGTGAAGAAGAAGAAGAAGAAGAAGAAGAAGTAGAAATGAAATAAAAGAGAGGGGGGCTGCTGGTTTTGATTGGTCATGTGATAGAAATGGGTTAGGGTTGGTTGAAATGACCAAAATGTCCTCCAAATTAAGTCATCCTAATGGAGTTTGGGTTTGGGGTTTCCAAATGTACTCTAATAAATTCCTAATCACTCCAACTAGCTAATTAAAATATAAATAACTATTCTACACCAATAAATAAGTCTAATAAGGGTGTTGGTTGGGTCTGACATGGGTCCACTAGGGTCTGACATGGGTTCAGGCTAGCCAAAATACTAAAATAACTAATAAAAAATAATACAATCAACAATTAAATATTAATACAAATATTTATGATAAATACACAATTAACCAAATTAAAAAAATACCCTGCTCTGGAAATGAGGTAGTGACAGAAACTTTCTACCGTACACTATGACTCGACACGAGACATAAACTCTATCTACTCCCACAAGACCGTTACCAGTAAGTATATTCAACCTTACAAGTAAGGACTCGGACTCCAAGCCAACTCGTCTCACGAATCATAAAAATATAAACGAGTGCGATACACCAGAATCAAATAATGCTGAAGATGAATGTGAATGTAATAGAATGCTACCTATAACCACCTCTCCAGCTGCTAGCACCTCCTCATAAGATATTCCGAAAGCCTGTCATTGCCCTCTGGGTGCTGGTCCCCTCTATTGCTGGCTTCTCTGCCTAGACTGAGCATGGGGATGTGCATACTGTTGTGGCCTCTGCTGTTGGAACATCTGGGATGTAGGATCGTGTATAGCAACTCTATAGGGAGGGTGAATAGAGTTTATGTATACAGCAGAATAAAATTATATATTAAAATATAATTCTATGACATACAATGGTGATTAACTACTAGCAGTTAGAATATATCTCATGTGTAAGTGATACTACTAGCAGTGTTATAAACATATGCAATAGAATGAGAGAAAGCAAACGTAAACACCAAGATGTATATTGGTTTCCCTCTGAGAGGACTAGTCCAGTCCCAAGAACTCTTGCTCAAAGTTTTATCCACTATAATCACCAATAGTGAATCACAAGCTTTGATCCTAAGGCTTGCCACTTCTTTACAATCACGAGGTTTGATCTGAAGTCTCACAATTTTACAGCTTGATAGAGAGAGTAACTGATGGAACTAAGCTCTTTACAACTCTGAAGACTTCTAGACCAAGACCGCACTTGGCACTAGGAAGACTAGGGAGTTGATCTTTGAGATAGAAAAGTTAAGGCTTAGAGGTTTGCTCACAATAGGATAGAAGATTAAGAATCGTTGAGTTATTATAAGAATAAAAATTCTAATTCTATTTATAGAGTGTAGGCAAACAGAATTCGGCAAAAATTTGGATGGAGTTTAATTCAAATTTTCAACCGTTGGGCCAAGAAATCAGGCTATTGAACTGGTTGATTTCATACCAAAAGGGTAACCGAGTTCGGTCTGAGTTTGGCACGAGTTCGGTCTCTTAGTATGGTAGACTTTGTAAATAAATGTGGCCTGATTTGGTGGATAGGTTCTTTGATTTATTTGAGTGGACTAGGTATCTGGGTATAGGTATTAGGATTTGCTAGTGCAACTCAGCTTACATTAGTCCTAGACTCAAATAAATAAAAAATTATATTTGAATATGAAACTAATAGCTATTGCGGAGTCTGACTTTAGTACTGACGGAGTTGATATGCTTTGCATCGAGTATCTACTTTATCTGTATTTTTGATCTGATGTTTAACGATTATCAGAATCAGGTTGACTGTGACTACTTTGTGTCAACAATCTCCTCCATTATGATAATTGACAAACTATGCCAAAATATATATGGTGAGTCTGATGTAACATTTGATGCAAATAGTTGAAACATAGACGAAGTTTCTTTGAGCGTAGATCTTTTCGTTGAAAATAAGCTTTTTAAGAAAAGCCCCCCCCCCCCCCCCCCGTAAGTAAATCTTTCCTTTGAACGGGAGCATTTGAATGACTTGTAACTTGACATTTCTTTGTAGCAAAATTAGGTGCAGGTATATCAACAAAATATATCACAGTTATATGTCATCAACCATGCATCAACTATAATTGAGACATTTGTTATCACATTTTATCATTTCTTCCCCTTTGTCCATATATCATAGTGGGGAAAAAAAACTCCCCCATAACGAGTGATTATGACAAATTAGAAAAAGACAAATTAACCAGAACATGCATTATTTCTAATCAGAATAAGTAACAAGACTGGCAAATATTTAGATGCAAATAACCAAAATAGCATAAAAGTTTTACGAATATTTTAAGCAAATATTTCTAGTACACGAAATAGAAAAACTAATACATCTACATAGCCACAAGAAACAATCATAAATCAGCATCAGCAGCGTTAGCAGGCGGGTAATCATCAAAGTATGCTCCGGTAGGGTCAAAGTACTGCTGAACAAATGGTCATCGATCATGTAGCCTGAGTGGGAAGGATCATGAGCCACTGGGTGAGGTCCAGTAGTATGGTGAGCTAGGTGATAATGAAGATCTACTAAGGAGTTGGCTAAAGTATGGGCCTGAATAGTGGTGCGATAAGACTGGTCGCGAAGCCGAGTGATAATCATATTATTATTCTCCTAGTGTTGAGCAACTATCATCTCATTTTGTAACCTGAATTGCTTGCAGAACATCTCTTGGATCGAGTCCAAGGTAGCAGGCTGTGTAGAGGATGATGGAGTAGGAGTAAGAGCAGGAGGATCTGGGGCTGGATCAGCTGGTGCATCAGAATCAGATTTGGATGAGTCATTCGCATCAGGAATGATAAAAATAGGCTGAATCCTACGGGCTTTGGTCAGATAAGCTGACTCAGATAGATAAGTGGATTCTTTCATAGGAATGTGGAAGTGCTCAAAGATGAGTGGTAGGTACATGACATAAGGAAGTTGACGTTTGTCTTTACAACAGCCAATCATCTGTCGAATCATGATTTTAGGAAGGCTAAAGGGAGTGGATGTGTAGAAGTGATATAAAGTAGACATCTTCCTATAGGTCACATCATCTTTGGAGGTTTGCTTTGGAATGATAACAGAGTATATGATACGGTAAAGTTCGTAAAAGTATTAGTTGAAATAACGAGCACGAAACTTCCCGTAAGGACAAGGATGAGGGGTACAAAGTATGTCCCTGAAAGAATTAATAGTGATGTCGTCTCTAAGATTGAGTTTATCGATCTCAACTAGGGCATCTCCCTCGTTAGGAATTTTAAGAATTTTATCCAAAGTTGTATCGTCAAATTAAATGACGATCCCACCCACTCTCGAAGAGATAGACCATTTATCATGAGATATATTATAATAAAATATATGAATGGCATTAAAATATATGGGTTCTCTAGTTTTGACTAGACGATGAAGATAAAATTCTATAAGTTTAGATTTTTGGTCATGAAAATTAGTAAAATTAATAGGATTTTTCTTGCAAATATTCTTTAGCACAAAATTATTGAACCATAGATTTGAGGCATCAATAGAAATAAAAATAAAGTTATCATATTCTCCTGGGTTTGGAATATTAGGAGAAAATAAGAAATAGATAGCATCATCACTAGAGGGTTGAGAAGAGAAAGCTTTATTTGTTTTTCTTTTCTTTTTCCCAAAATTTAGGAGACATGAATTAGGGTTTGAGAAAGTGAAGATTATACCTTGAAAAGATTGAAGGGGATGAAGGAGAATCTCACCAAGAGCCTTAAATCTCAAGTTGAGAGAGAAAGAGCCTTTGTGGAAGGAGATCACAAAACTAGAGTTTTGGAAGAAAGGATTTATTTTTGGTTTGGAGAAGAAGGTTTTGGGAGGATGAAGTAATGAGATCAAAACTGTGGCTGCTGCTCTTATATAAAAACACTTGAACCGAATTTGGACCGAGTTCGGACCGAACTCTGTCCGAGTTCTGATAGCTCAAATTTTGAAAAAAATTTATAGAATGCTATAATAGTCATAAAACATATGGGTGATCCTATACAAGTATAAAATATATGAGGTCTATAACTATAACAGGCTATTATCAGTTATTGCTTTTAGATAAGTCATTTAAAAGAAATTTATATGTAGTCAATTACTGAATGAATGATAATTATATTTAGGAAACGTTTAAATAGCTCTTTGTATATCATTACTCGGTGAGGTATTTTTGTTATTATTAATAAGTTGTAGGGGCCAGTTCCCAGCTAGCTGTGGTCCGAAGACTCTTAAGTACCATGTCGCTTAAGGTTGTTTACACCTTGTTGACAGAAGGACCCTTTAGGCTTTTTAACAATAATTTCTATACCTTTAGAGCATAATATTGAAGAATTATTTAACACGAGTTTCTTCGTACACATGTTAAGAAAAATTATACTACTATAGATAAGATTTTTTTTTTACCATAATGACTTAATAGTCATGTTTCGTTGTTGGTTCAATTGCCATGAATATCTATTTAGCTTTTTGCAATCACCAACTTTCTTCTTTACCATTACGTCTTGTCGTAAATCGTTCCACCTATATGATTAGAACAAGACTTAGGTATCCAAGATTTGGATCCATATTTGTTAGCTTTAGGAATCAAATTATACATATTCATATCAACCAATTTTTTAACCTTACATTGATGTGTGATGTGTCCTTTTAAACCACAATAATAACATATAGCATAGGCATTTGTGTTGGGTATAGAAGGATGAGTAGTGTGACATATCTTGCATGGATATTTGTAATAGAATGCATGATTGTGTGAAGTATGTTGTGTTCTACATGCATTATAATATGAAGCTTTTGGTTTGCTTGTTGGTGTCTTGTTGTGAGTGCTCTTTTATTTAGCCATGTGTCTCGTGTTAGACTGAATAGTAGGTTGTATGACCTGATTTCCCAATCTATTCTCTAACTTTTTAGATGTGGCATATAAATTATCATATTTGGCAATAAGAGCATCTATCTTAAGTGGGACATTAGAGTACTTCTTATTTTCCTGTTTTAAGTCCTCTTTAAGTTTAGCATTTTCTTGATTGTTTTCATCAAAGTAGTCAAGAGCTTATTATAAGCTGAGCTTAAGTTTGGAGATTTTAATTGATTCATCAGAAGAGGAGTTTTATCTAGCTTTCTTAAGTAAATAAATAAGCTGATCATTTTTAACCTGATAAGATTTGATACATTTTCGAGTTTGTTTATAGTTATTTCTAAGCTTATTATAGTCTTCAAATAAATTATTAAAAGTATCAGATAATTTATCATACGAAATATCTTTTGCTATAGAGTTATTTACCTCGCTTACTATTAAGCACAAGTTTGTCGTATGTTGAAGGTTTCTGTCATTCACGTACTGGATGCTTACATTGATTGCTAGACTTTCACTTGGACATAAGTTTACAATATCTTCTTCCTTACTGTCATCATTGTTGTATTGAATGTATGCATCTTTTTTTGTACTTGTAGCTTCTTTATTTTGATACAAGCTTGCAGCATCATGAGCTTCTTCTTCAACTTCTTCGTTGTCTCCATAGGTTGCTTCCAGCATTTTTCATATCTCATATGATGTTTTGCACTTGGAGATAAGTTTGAATTCGTCTTCTCCTAGAGTACAGTAGAGCATGTACACTGCCTTTGCATCATCGCTTGCTACTTTCTTTTTATCTTCGGTATATTCATTATCTGCTTTATCGACTCTTTTGTAACCATTAGTAAAATAAGTCCATAAGTTAAAGCCAAGAGATTTTAGAAAATCACTCATATGTATTTTCCAAAATAAATAGTTAGTGCTATTAAAAACAGGTGGCTTATCAAGGAGTTGGCTTTTACCATTGATGGGAAATAGTGATCTTGTTGTTGCCATGTGTTATACTCTTTGGATGTTAATCCGATAATCAAGAGAACTTGCTTTGATGCTAATTGAGGAGCAAATAGAATCAGTAAAAGTTCTAATATAAGAGTACCAGCTCTGATATTAATTGAGGAAGTAATTAGGATCAGAAACTAAATAAGAGACTACATGTTCTGATGCCAATTGTAGCAGCAAATGGTATCAATAAACGTTCCAATATAAAGAGTACCCACTCTGATACTAATTGTGGGACCAAATGGTATCAGTAATATTTATATAAAGAGAGCACATGCTCTGATACCAATTATAGGACCGTGTATGGCAACTCTAGAGGGAAGTAAATAGAGTTTATGTATGCAGCAGAATAAAATTACTTGTCAAAATATAATTCTATGGCATACAATTATGATCAACTACTAGCAGTTAGAATATATCTCATGTGTAAGTGATACTACTAGCAGCGTTATGAATATATGCAATAGAGTAAGAGAAAGCAAACGCAAACACCAAGATGTATACTGATTTTTCTCTTATAGGACTAGTCCAGTCCCGAGAACTCTTGCTCGGAGTTTTATTCACTATAATCACCAATAGTGAATCACAAGCTTTGATATGAAGGCTTACCACTTCTTTACAACTATAAGGTTTGATCCGAAGTCTCACAACTTCACAGCTTGATAGAGAGAGTAACTGATGGAACCAAGCTCTTTACAACTCTGAAGACTTCTAGACCGAGATCGCACTTGGCACTAAGAAGACTAGGGAGTTGATCTTTGAGATAAGAAAGTTAAGGCTTAGAGGTTTGCTCACAATAGGATAGAAGATTAAGAATCGTTGAGTTGTTGTAAGAATGAAGAATTCCAATCCTATTTATAGGGTGCAGGCAAACAAAATTTGGCCAAAATTCAGATGGAGTTTAATTCAAATTTTCAACCGTTGGGCCAAGAAATCAGGATCTATTAAACTGGTTAATTTTATACCAAAAGGGTAACCGAGTTCGGTCCGAGTTTGGCACGAGTCTGGCCTAAGTTCGGTCTCTTAGTATGGTAGACTTTGTAAATGAATGTGGCTTGATTTGGTGGATAGGTTCTTTAGTTTATTTGAGTAGACTATGTATCTGGGTATATGTATTAGGATTTGCTAGTATAACTCAGCTTAGATCAGTCCTAGACTCAAATAAATAAAAGATTATATTTGAATATGAAACCAATAGCTATTACAGAGTCTGACTTTAGTACTGACGGAGTTGATATGCTTTGCATTGAATATCTGCTTCATCTGTATTTTTGATCTGATGTTTGACGATTATCATAATCAGGTTGACTGTGACCACTTTGTGTCAACATGGGACTGCGTCGGTAAAGGCCTTGGGGCCTACTGCTGCTGTACCGGTGCTGGTGCCCTGAATTATGGAGCTGCTAACTGGACTAATGGTGATCCAAATAAAGCCCTTCGGGGACAAGTACTACTCATGTGTTATGCTCCACCATATGCTAGACACAAACCGAGTGCCCTACGATACTCTACAAAGACGTGGCCTGGCTTCCCACAGTGGGAACACCTGACTGAAGATGACTGTCTCTGCTGCTGAGGATGAGTTTGAGAAGATTGTTGAACCAAAGCCGCTCTCCTCGTAGACACGATCAACAAAGCTTGAACTGCCGGGGTTGGTGCCGAAGACTGGGTAAAAGATCCCCTCTGAATATGAGGCATCTTCTGGCCCCCAACTCTGTCAACTATCTTCTAGGAGGTGTGTCACGCCCTAGTCCCAAAATACTTCGTACTAGGACACGTAAGCATGCCAGCCGTATGTACATGGCAACTCCAATAAATGGATACCATGATACACACTTACGTTGTAATATAAAAAATAATTCATAAGTGGTATAACTAAATCTCAAGTCACAGGGCATCCATAGAAAATCATAATTATAAATAAATGACCAGTATCTATGAAACTAAATACCAATGTAAAGTATCTAGAGACGATAGTCGGATGGAAACAAATCCACTACCAACTAGACTAAAGAATAAACAAGACAAATACAATATAAGTACAACAACTATCAACCACTGAGGCTCAAAGAGAAGACCTCCTCGGAATGTAAGTAACCAGTCCGGATCTGCGCTCCTGCGAATACTCATGAACATCTACACCTGGAAAGGGACCAGGTCCTCAGAGGGACATAACAAGATACATAGAAGCATGCCATAAAGTATCTAGAGACGATAGTCGGATGAAGACGATGTGGTTGACGACGATGATGACGACGATATGGTTGACAGTGACAAAGTTAACGACGATAATGACGACGATGGTGATGGTGATGATGAGGGTTACGATGGAGGTGATAATGATGATAATGGCGACGATTATGAAGATGATGATTACATGATGGTGATAACGAGGAAAATAATATGGGTGATGGTGATGACGAGGGTGATAATATGGACAATAGAGATGATAAGGATGATGATGTGGATAGGTTGATGATGATGAGTACAATGGTGAAGATAATGGTGAAGGTGATGATGATGGGGAAGGTATTGATTAGGGTTGAAGAGGATGATGATGATGGGGTGGTGATGCTCGTAAGGTTGCTGCTGGCCGGAGTCCGGCCAGGGGGAGGAAAGGCCCGGCTAGGAAAGGTCGAACAGGGAGGAGGACAGGGACACATGGAGGAGGAAGGAGGCCAGGGTGGAGGTCGGACTGGGACAGGGAAGGGGGAGGAGTTTGTGGTGGTGCTGGTGGTGGTGTAATGGTGGTCAATGGCAGGGGCTCAAGGTATCGTGGCAGCAGGGGAGGATGGCCAGGAAGAGGCCGAAGGTGGAAGAGGACGGTGAGGCAGTCGGGATCCGGACTGTTCTGGCGAGGGGAGGCGTCTAGGCGGTCGGGGGTGAGGTATTCATGGTGGGGTCGAGAAGTCGGGGCTCCAGCGAGGAGGAGGAGAAGATAGGGGACGGTGGTGGTGGTTCTGGTGTAATCGGCGGTGAGTGGCGAGGCGGCACTGCTTGGTTCAGCGGCTTGGGGCTGCTCGTCATGGCGGGGCAGTGGATTTCGGCGGGGTTCGATCGAGTACAGGCGGGTGATCAAGGAAGAGAGGTGGTTCGGTTGAGATGGTGGAGGAGTCAGGCGGGGCACGGTGGAGGGAACAAAGACGATGGAGGGGAAATGTCCGACGAAGCTCCGGCGATAGGTTGGCCGGGGAAGGAAATGAACAGGGAGTAGGGGAGTGGTTGTCGGCTGATTTTAGGTTTGAGTTTTGAGTTTGGTGTTTAGGTTTTGTGAGGATGAATAAAAAAAAGGAGGTGTTTATTTATATATGTGAAGGGGGTTGAGGGTTGACCTAAAGGGATTGGGCTTAGTCAACACCTCTTTGGGCTTGGGGCTTGGGCTCACATGGGGATGTTTGGAGGGCAATAAATTGCATTGTTTAAATACAATGGCTAGGATTAAATGAGGGCCGATGTTGCGTGTTTGCACATTCCGAAAATTATGAAAAAAAATTATGTGAAGGGAAAAAAGAGTTTTCTTCATGTATTGTCCAATGGTGTGGACACCTCAATACACTTTTGCATAAAAGTGTCCAACAATTAAAAAATTATACAAAGATGGAAATTGGGTTTAAATTAATTAAAATTAATGTGCAAGGTGTTTTATAATTAATTAGAAGTACATGGGGATAAAATTAGGTGGGACACAAGTGTCATGGACGTAGAGGATTCAGTGTAAAATTTTATCATAAATTAGGTTGTATAAAACGGGTCAAGATTGTGTCTCCAATTTCGATTGGAACGTACAAGAATACAAAGTCATATTTTTTTAATATTAATTATAAACGTCCGCGACGAATATTGTGCGACTAAAATGTAGCACAAGAGAAAATAATTATAAGTTACACAAAGGTCAGAATGGCAGGTGGGCACGTCTAGGACAAGGTTATGAAACTTGTATGAAGGCCATGGCTAGTGTATTGCTCCAATTATCGAAGCAACGATAATGTGCACTAGGTGATATAAATATTGTATAATTAAATAAAATGCCGTGTCCTATTTCCAATTGGATACAAACTAGTCCTAGTTTTACTATCTAAGCCAAGTAGGCTTACTTTTGGGTGAGAGAGTTTACAATCTACCCAACTTAAGATAATTTTATCCTCAAAATTAAAATAAGGCATAATTGGATAACTCCTTCACATTCGTACATAAGACAAGTCAATTGCAATCTCTTCCAAAAATTTAAACCTATTCGATTCCATCGCAATCACTTTCAAATTAAATTATCTATTGTTTAGATCGAACTTCAACCCATCGCACTATCTTCTCAATTTTCAATTTAAATAATCCACATCCAATCTAATTCAAATCTATATGACATCCCACATTAAAATTTTATATCGCAATCTTCAATTATCATAATCTCCTCTAGAAAATAATTATAACCACATATTATTTCTATTTTTAACTTGTGAATTCTGTATTCTTCGAATTTAATTTCAATTTACCTCCTCAATATCTCGGATAGGTAATACAATAATCAAAATTTCTTTTAATTCGATCATCAAATTTGGAATTCAATCTGACCATGTTCATATTTAGAGTTCTATTTATTTTTCTCAAGATTTAAATCGATGATTCAACCTTTCATATTCAAATTTAAATCATATGTTCAAGTATAAATATTTGGTTCGCCATATCATGATTTTTAAAATTCATTAATCCTTATTATCTTACTCATTCTTCTAAAATTCCCAAAATTAAAATAACTTGAACCTCTCAATCTAATTTTACTCGATCACAATCTAAAAGAAATTTCTCTCGAGTTGACAATGCAACTTTTACACAACTTAGGATTTACCCATCTATCACATAAGGCTATTCATTTAAGAAAACTTATTTGTTATATTATTTAATCATGTTATTCAATCCTCGAAACTTTAACACCAATATATCACATATGATATGCCCTTAATTAAAAAAAATCATCAAGTAATGTGATTGGCCTATGGGGTATATCTAGTACTATCTGTGTATCAAACTTATGTCAAGCACGAGGTTTCGTCTCTCCGAAATAAGGGAAGATGGAAAGCAATAATAAAGAGTCCAAGGGAAGGTAATAGAATAGAAGCATGGGAATCAAGGCGTTTAAAGAATTCAAATAGAAATTATCAAGGCAATTATGGATTAAAATCCTATTTTGTAATTTTTATTCACATGCTCGTATCAGTACAGATATGTAACTGATACGATATGCTCAGACATATCTAGAGGACAAGTACATTCGTCTATTAGTCAACTATATATCTCAATCCACGTAAAGTAGTCATACGAAGAGCGAACCAAGTGTACTAAGGTTGTCCAGACCGTAATACACTGATTCTGATTAGACAATTGTATTATTGTATGGTCGATCAGGCCCCAATAACACATATGTCATGAACAAGCTCGATAAAGGAGTAAGCTTGCAAAACTAGGCTATAATAGTGGCATAAGTCAAGGTAGTTCAAAAAATATAAATACGCTGGATTATGATGAAAGAGGGTACATAATAATTTAAGTTCACAAAAAGATAAGACTCTACAATCTCTACAATTGTCATACAAACTTCTTATCTAAGTCGCTAGTCAACCAAGTAGGGGCATGGACCTCTAAGTGTTACAGTCGGGATAAATACTATCTTCTTATGCAAGCATAGAGTTAATGTCATTCAATTATAGTACATTAATGGGTCCCGAGGACTATGTTATACTAGGTTGTGAGGCATATTACCCAACTTAAAATAATTAACTAATACTGTAACTGTCTTAAAGGAGATTCAATGAAATAACCTTGCACTTGTAATTAAAGCAAAAACTTTTATTGGGGTTCATGAGGAAAAGATCTTGGCATTTATTAGGGTCTCCTAATGCATTATCTAGGGAATGGTCATCTTAAGTCTTAGTTATAGTGATTATAGAACAAAGGTGTCAATAGTAAGTATGGAAAAGTTACTTGCCTTCAGGGGAAGGAGGATATAACTCGTATTGAGGGGGGTACATGTTACGTGATTCAAAATTAAAGGATAATCATCAAGTCACAATCTAAAGGAATAACTCAAAACTATCATGCTCAATCTACCATGCACACAATTTTCAGAATTTAAGTTTAGCAAACTATAATCCTACCACACTATATATCCTAACATAGAATAAAATTACTTGGCCTTCAATCATAAGAGTTATGTGGCACGAGTTAAAAGATAAAGAAAAGAAGAACATAATTTAGTCGTCGCATAATTAGCGAACGTTAAGGTTGCAGAGGAACAAGATATGAAATTAAAATAGAGGGACTCTAGGTAATGTCATAGTTTTCCTAAGGGGAGGTGGTATGTTAATATCTTTGTTCGAGGTATGATCAAGAAAAATGTTATATTCATTCCTCTTGGCTCCCTAAGGCACTGTCTGCTAGTATCATGACAAGAACCTAAGTTCATAGTTCTATAATACTAACTCACTATAAAAGTTAAGTTTTGGTCCTAATTCAACCTTGGATTTCTATTGGTTCCTCAATGCTAGGGTCAAACAATATGTTCAGCTTTCTAATTAATCCTAGTAGTGTTTATACTACTCTCAAGTCATTCATAAACATATCAAGGGATAATGGTAACCCAATCTATGGATAAGGAATGTTAGTGTTCACTAGATATTTTAAACTTAGTGATGTGTCAATACTCTAGTTGTCTTCTTAATAGGTGTGTTACCCTAATTATCATTCTAACAACAAGGACTCCTATATTCTAGCAGAGGCTATACTCAAGGAACTATTTGGAAAGTACAGGAATCAAGCAGGATGCGATCATTCAAATAGAAGGGATTGGAAGAAAGATGAGTCATAGTCAATTATGGATGAGATCCTATACTCTAATCCTAGGTGCAGGCTTGCTCGGTACAGTAATGTAACCGAAATAATATGCTCTTAACCTACATGGGCCATCACCAAAAATATGTCAAGCCCCAGTCCCAAAATACTTTGGACTATGACACGTAAGCATGCCAGCCGTATGTATAAGGCAACTCCAATAAATAGATACCATGATACACACGTACGCTATAATATGAACAATAATTCATAAGTGGTATAACTAAATCTCAAGTCACAGGGTATAGTCTAAATATCATCCATATAAAATCATAATTATAAATAAATGACCAGTATCTATGAAACTAGATCTCAATATAAAGTATCTAGAGACGATAGTCGGATAGAAACAAATCTACTACCAACTAGACTAAAGAATAAACAAGACAAATACAATATAAGTACAACAACTATCAACCACTGAGACTCAAAGAGAAGACCTCCTCGAAATGTAAGTAACCAGTCCGGATCTGCGCTCCTGCGAATACTCATGAACATCTACACCTGGAAAGGGACCAGGTCATCAGAGGGACATAACAAGATACATAGAAGCATGCCATAAAGTAAATATTGAATAAATAAAGGGGTGTACTAACCATCTAAGTGAAATATAATTTGAGGACAACTTTGAGTGTATGGAAAAGTCTAGGCTAGACATATACTGACGTAATTCACCAATCGTCATGATTGGCTAGTATATGCCACATATGCCCCCAATATAAGGGCGCTATGTAATATAATAACATCCTACCGCTCCGAAGAACAGGGAATCTGCATAGTATATAACGTCCATATCGCTCCGAAGAACGTAGAATCTGCATAGAATATAACGTCCATATTGCTCCGTCGAGCGTGGAATCTGAATAAAGGAAGTGGGTATCCCATACGCCTACTAGTCGTCCTCTCCGCCCAATGTAGATATACAAGTCGTGAACACGATATGGACATCTCGTACTATAATGCAAGTCTCTATAAAAATAAACAACTAAGCTAAATACCGTTACACGTGTTGCTCACACCGATGGCCAGTCGAGTATGAGGCACGCGTCCCTACATGAACTCACTCTGTGACGTGTAATGATACGTGTCAAGGCCTGGGGAGTCATAACAATAACTCCATAACTTTAGGTGGGTCTACTAGACACTAGG
The DNA here is from genome assembly GCA_036927795.1 of Iris macrosiphon. Lineage (NCBI taxonomy): Eukaryota > Viridiplantae > Streptophyta > Magnoliopsida > Asparagales > Iridaceae > Iris > Iris macrosiphon. Next base: position 305,181,648 of record JAYESA010000004.1, read on the forward strand.
TCAGATACAAGTCCTAACGTCAACGCCTTCGTTGACTGCACCCGAGTCTCTCTCGGACACGCACAATTATATAATCTAAAATAATAAATATGCAACTAAAATAATAACAGAATTTAAACAGTACAACAAGGCAAGGTATACTTGCCTGGCAAGAAAGCTGTGAAGTACCAATAACCTGCTCCTGAAGTTGCGCAGAACAATCTGATATGTCCTATATACATATAATATAATACCACACAACATCAGTTATTACACTAGCACATACACAATCATAAATACCTTGAACTCAGGCCATAGCTAGGTATGTCACTGGTCAACTAGGGTCCAGTGTGTGTCTATTCCCATGGGTGTCGCGTCTGTAATTGTTGTGCAAGACAGATAGTCCATATGATACGGCTCGCCAATACGTCTGTGTACATAATGGCAGTCTGCTAACAATATTACATGGTTACAGGTCAACATAACTGCGGGATATCCGTGGTTACACTCAGGTCACCTAGTAAATATATAAATTTACATTATTATTATCTAGCATATATCATTAATACTTATAATAAATATATACACCAAATAAATACATATACCATATATATATGTATATTTACTAATTGGATTTATGCTATATATACATATTAATATATACTAGGGATACATATGTAATACATATACACACACCTAAAATATAAAAGGAGGGGTGCACATTCGTACCTCAGAGTAAGTGTACGGAGACGATGATGACGACGATATGGTTGACGATGACAAAGTTAACGACGATAATGACGACGATGGCGATGGTGATGATGAGGGTTACGGTGGAGGTGATGATGATGATAATGGTGACAATTATGAAGATTATGGGAGATAATGATTACATGATGGTGATAACGAGGAAGATGATGTGGGTGATGGTGATGACGAGGGTGATGATGTGGATAATGGAGATAACAAGGACGATGATGTGGATAGGTTGATGATGATGAGTACAATGGTAAAGATAATGGTGAAGGTGATGATGATGGGGAAGGTATTGATTAGGGTTGAAGAGGATGATGATGATGGGGTGGTGTTGCTCGTAAGGTTGCTGCTGGCCGAAGTCCGACCAGGGGGAGGGAAGGCCCGGCTAGGGAAGGTCGAACAGGGAGGAGGACAGGGACACAGGGAGGAGGAAGGAGGCCAGGGTGGAGGTCGGACTGGGACAGGGAAGGGGGAGGAGTTTGTGGTGGTACCAGTGGTGTAATGGTGGTGGTACGGTCGTCAATGGCAAGGGCTCGAGGTGTCGTGGCATCGGAGGGGTGGCCAGGAAGGGGCCGAAGGTAGAAGAGGACGGTGAGGTGATCGGGATCCGGACTGTTCTTGCGAGGGGAGACATCCAGGCGGTCGGAGGTGAGGTATTAATGGTGGAGTCGAGAAGTCAGGGCTCTGGCGAGGAGGAGGAGAAGATAGGGGACGGTGGTGGTGGTTCTGGTGCAGTCGGCGGTGAGTGGCGAGGCGGCGCTGCTTGGTTCAGCGGCTCGGGGCTGCTCGTCGTGGCGGGGCAGTAGATTCCGGCTGGGTTCGATCGAGTACAGGAGGGTAATCGGGGAAGAGAGGCAGTTTGGTTGAGATGGTAGAGGAGTCAGGCGGGGCACGGCGGAGGGAACAGAGACGATGGAGGGGAAATGTCCTATGAGGCTCCGATGACAGGTTGGCCGGGGAAGGAAATGAACAGGGAGTAGGGGAGTGGTTGTCGGCTGATTTTAGGTTTGATTTTTGAGTTTGGTGTTTTGGTTTTGTGAGGATGAATAAAAATAGGGAGGTGGTTATTTTTACATGTGAAGGGGGTTGAGGGTTGACCTAAAGGGATTGGGCTTAGTCAACACCTCTTTGGGCTTGGGCCTTGGGCTCACATGGGGATGTTTGGAGGGCAATAAATTGCATTATTTAAATACAATGGCTAGGATTAAATGAGGGCCGATGTTGCACGTTTGCACATTCCAAAAATTATGGGAAAAAAATATGTGAAGGAAAAAATGAGTTTTCTTCATGTATTGTCCAATGGTGCGGACAACTCAATGCACTTTTTGTCCAACAATTAGAAAATTGCACAAAGATGGAAATTGAGTTTAAATTAATTAAAATTAATGTGCAAGGTGTTCTATAATTAATTAGAAGTACATGGGGATAAAATTATGTGGGACACAAGTGTCATGGATGTAGAGGATTCAGTGTAGAATTTTATCATAAATTAGGTTGTACGAAACGGGTCAAGATTGTGTCTCCAATTTCGATTGGAACGCACAAGAATACAAAGTCATACTTTTTTAATATTAATTATAAACGTCTGCGACGAATATTGTGCGACTAAAATGTAGCACAAGAGAAAATAATTATAAGTTACACAAAGGTCAGAATGGCAGGTGGGCACGTCTAGGATAAGGTTGTAAAACTTGTATGAAGACCATGACTAGTGTAGTGCTCCAATTATCGAAGCAACGGTAAGGTGCACTAGGTGATATAAATATTGTATAATTAAATAAAATGTCATGTCCTATTTTCAATTGGATACAAACTAGTCCTAGTTTTACTATCTAAGCCAAGTAGGCCTACTTTTGGGTGAGGAAGTTTACAATCTACCCAACTTAAGATAATTTTATCCTCGAAATTAAAATAAGGCATAATTGGATAACTCCTTCACATTCGTACATAAGACAAGTCAATTGCAATCTCTTCCAAAAATTTAAACCTATTCGATTCTATCGCAATCACTTTCAAATTAAATTATCCATTGTTTAGATCGAACTTCAACCCATCGCACTATCTTCTCAGTTTTTAATTTAAATAATCTACATCCTATCTAATTCAAATCTATATGACATCCCACATTAAAATTTTATATCGCAATCTTCAATTATCATAATCTCCTCTAAAAAATAATTATAACCACATTTTATTTCTATTTTTAACTTGTGAATTTTGTATTCTTCGAATTTAATTTCAATTTACCTCCTCAATATCTCGGATAGGTAATTCAATAATCAAAATTTCTTTTAATTCGATTATCAAATTTGGAATACAATCCGACCATGTTCATATTTAGAGTTCTATTTATTTTTCTCAAGATTTAAATCGATGATTCAACCTTTCATATTCAAATTTAAATTATATGCTCAAGTATAAATATTTGGTTCGCCATATCACGATTTTTAAAATTCTTTAATCCTTATCATCTTACTCATTCTTCTAAAATTCCCAAAATTAAAATGACTTGAACCTCTCAATCTAATTTTACTCGATCACAATCTAAAAGAAACTCCTCTCGAGTTGACAATGCAACTTCTACACAACTTAGGATTTACCCATCTATCATATAAGGCTATTCATTTAAGAAAACTTATTCCTCATATTATTTAATCATGTTATTCAATCCTCGAAACTTTAACACTAATATATCACATATGATATGCCCTTAATTAAAAAAAATTATCAAGTAATATGATTGGCCTATGGGGTATATCTAGTACTATCTGTGTATCAAACTTATGTCAAGCACGAGGTTTCGTCTTTCCAAAATAAGGGAAAACGGAAAGCAATAATAAAGAGTCCAAGGAAAGGTAATAGAATAGAAGCATGGGAATCAAGGCATTTAAAGAATTCATATAGGAATTGTTAAGGCAGTTGTGGATTAAAACCCTATTTTGGCAATTTTTATTCACATGCTCGTATCAGTACAGTTATCTAACCGATACGATATGCTCAGATATATCTAGAGGGCAAGTACATTCATCTATTAGTCAACTATATATCTCAATCAACGTAAAGTAGTCATGCGAAGAGCGAACCAAGTGTACTAAGGTTGTCCAGACCATAATACACTGATTCTGATTAGACAATTGTATCATTGTGTGGTCGATCAGGCTCCAATAACACATATATCATGAACAAGCTTGATAAAGGAGTAAAATTGCAAAACTTGGCTATAATAGCGGCATCAGTCAAGGTAGTTCAGAAAATATAAATACGCTGGATTATGATGAAAGATGGTACATAATAATTCAAGTTCACAAAAAGATAAGACTCTATAATCTCTACAGTTGTCATACAAACTCCTTGTCTAAGTCACTAGTTGACCAAATAGGGGCATGAACCTCTAAGTGTTACAGTCGGGATAAACAATATCTTCTTATGCAAGCATAGAGTTAATGTCATTCAATTATACTACATTAATAGGTCCCGTGGACTATGTGATACTTGGTTGTGAGGCATACTACCCAACTTAAAATAATTAACTAATATTGTAACTGCCTTAAAGGAGATTCTATGAAATAACCTTGCACTTGTAATTAAAGCAGAAACTCTTATTGGGGTTCATGAGGAAAAGATCTTGGCATTTATTAGGATCTCCTATTGCATTATCTAGGGAATGGTCATCTTAAGTCTTAGTTATAGTGATTATAGAACAAAGGTGTCAATAATAAGTATGAAAAAGTTACTGGCCTTCAGGGGAAGGAGGATATAACTCGTATTGAGGGGGGGTACATGTTACGTGATTCAAAACTAAAAGATAATCATCAAGTCACAATCTACAAGAATAACTCAAAACTATCATGCTCAATCTACCATGCACAAAAATTTTAGAATTTAAGTTTAGGAAACTATAATCCTACCACACTATATATCTAACATAGAATAAAATCACTTGGCCTTCAATCATAAGATTTATGTGGCACGAGTTGAAAGATAAAGAAAAAAGAACATAATTTAGTCGTCCCATAATTAGCGAACGTTAAGGTTGCAGAGGAACAAGATATGAAATTAAAATAGAGGGACTCTAGGTAATATCATGGTTTTCCTAGGGGAGGTGGTATGCTAATATCTGTGTTCTAGGTATGATCAAAGGAAATATTATATTCATTCCTCTTGGCTCCCTAAGGCACTGTCTGCTAGTATCAGGACAAGAACCTAAGTTCATAGTTCTATAATACTAACTCACTATAAAAGTTAAGTTTTGGTCCTAATTCAACCTTGAATTTCTATTGGTTCCTCAATGCTAGGGTCAAACAATATGGTCAGTTTTCTAATTAATCCTAGTAGTGTTTATACTACTCTCAAGTCATTCATAAACATATCAAGGGATAATGGTAACCCAATCTATAAATAAGGAATGCTATTGTTCACCAGATATTCTAAACTTAGTGACGTGTCAATACTCTAGTTGTCTTCTTAATAGGTGTGTTACCCTAAATATTATCCTAACAACAAGGACTCCTATATTCTAGCAGAGGCTATACTCAAGGAACTATTTGGAAAGTACAGGAATCAAGCAGGATGCGATCATTCAAATAAAAGGGATTGGAAGGAAGATGAGTCATAGTCAATTATGGATGAGATCCTATACTCTAATCCTAGGTGTAGGCTTGCTCGGTACAGTAATGTAACTGAGACAATATGCTCTTGACTTGCATGGGCCACCACTAAAAATATGTCATGCCCCAGTCCCAAAATACTTCGGACTAGGACACGTAAGCATGCCAGCCATATGTACATGGCAACTCCAATAAATGGATACCATGATACACACGTACGCTGTAATATGAACAATAATTAATAAGTGGTATAACTAAATCTTAAGTCACAGGGTATAGTCTAAATCTTATCCACAGAAAATTATAATTATAAATAAATGACCAGTATCTATGAAACTAGATCTCAATGTAAAGTATCTAGAGATAATAGTCGGATGGAAACAAATCCACTACCAACTAGACTAAAGAATAAACAAGACAAATATAATATAATTACAATAGATATCAACCACTGAGACTCGAAGAGAAGACCTCCTTGGAATGTATGTAACCAGTCCGGATCTGCGCTCCTGCGAATACTCATGAATATCTACACCTGGAAAGGGACCAGGTCCTTAGAGGGACATAACAAGATACATAGAAGCATGCCATACAGTAAATACATGAATAAATAAAGGGGTGTGCTAACCATCTAAGTAAAATACAATTTAAGGACAACTTTGAGTGTATGGGAAAGTATAGGCTAGACATATGCTGACATAATTCACCAATCGTCATGACTGGCTAGTATATGTCATATATGCCCCCAATACAAGGGCGCTATGTAATATAATAATGTCCTACCGCTCCGAAGAACGGGGAATCTGTATAGTATATAACGTCCATATCGCTCTGAAGAACGTGGAATCTGCATAGTATATAACGTCCATATCGCTCCGTCGAGCGTGGAATCTGAATAAAGGAAGTGGGTGTCCCATATGCCTACTAGTCATCCTCCCAGCCAATGTAGATATACAAGTCATGAACACGACGTGAACATCTCATACTATAATGCAAGGCTCTATAGAAATAAATAACTAAGCTAAATACCGTTACACGTATTGCTCACACCGATGGCTAGTCGAGTATGAGGCACGCGTCCCTACATGAACTCACTCTGTGATGTGTAATGATACGTGTCAAGGCCTGGGGAGTCATACCAATAACTCCACAACTTTAGGTGGGTCTAATAGACACTAGGTCAGACACAAGTCCTAACGTCAACGCCTTCGTTGACTGCACCCGAGTCTCTCTCGGACGCGCACAATTATATAATCTAAAATAATAAATATGCAACTAAAATAATAACAGAATTTAAACAGTACAACAAGGCAAGGTATACTTGCCTAGCAAGAAATCTGTGAAGTACCAATAACCTGCTCCTGAAGTTGCACAGAATAATCCGATATATCCTATATACATATAATATAATACCACACAACATCAGTCATTACACTAGCACATACACAATCATAAATACCTTAAACTCAGGGCATAGCTAGGTATGTCACTGGTCAACTAGGGTCCAGTGTGCGTCTATTCGCATGGGTGTTGCGTCTGTAATTGTTGTGCAAGACAGACAGTCCAAATGATATGGCTCGCCATTACGTTAGTGTACATAATGGCAGTCTGCTAACAATATTATATAGTTACAGGTCAACGTAACTACGGGATATCCGTGGTTACACTCGGGTCACCTAGTAAATATATAAATTTACATTATTATTATCTAGCATATATCATTAATACTTATAATACATATATACACTAAATAAATACATATACCATATATATATATGTATATTTACTAATTGAATTTATGCTATATATATATATATATTAATATATACTAGGGATACATATATAATACATATACACACACATAAAATATGAAAGAAGGGGTACACATTCGTACCTCGGAATACGTGCACGGAGATGATGATAACGACGATATGGTTGACGATGACGAAGTTAACGACGATGATGACGACGATGGCGATGGTGATGATGAGGGTTATGATGGAGGTGATGATGATGATAATGGCGACAATTATGAAGATGATGGGAGATGATGATGATGATTACATGATGGTGATGACAAGGAAGATGATGTGGGTGATGGTGATAACGAGGATGATGATGTGGACAATGGAGATGACGAGGACGATGATATGGATAGGTTGATGATGATGAGTACAATGGTAAAGATAATGGTAAAGGTGATGATAATGGGGAAGGTGTTGATTAGGGTTGAAGAGGATGATGATGATGGGGTGGTGATGCTCGTGATGTTGCTGCTGGCCGGAGTCCGGCCAGGGGGAGGGGAGGTCCGGCTAGGGGAGATCAAATAGGGAGGAGGACAGGGACACATGGAGGAGAAAGGAGGCCAGGGTAGAGGTCGAACTGGGATAGGGAAGGGGAGGAGTTTATGGTGGTGCTGGTGGTGTAATAGTGGTGGTACGGTCGTCAATGGCAGGGGCTCGAGGTATCGTGGCAGCGGAGGTGATAGCCAGGAAGGGGCCGGAGGTGGAAGAGGACGGTGAGGTGGTCGGGATCCAGACTATTCTGGCAAGGGGAGGCATCCAGGCGGTCGGGGGTGAGGTATTAATGGTGGAGTCAGGAAGTCGGGGCTCCGACGAGGAGGAGGAGAAGACAAGGGACAGTGGTGGTGGTTCTGGTGCAGTCGGCGGTGAGTATGGAGAGGCAGTGCTGCTTGGTTCAGCGGCTCGGGGCTGCTTGTAGTGGCGAGGCAGCGGATTCCGACGGGGTTCGATTGAGTACAGGCGGGTGATCGAGAAAGAGAGGCAGTTTCGGTTGAGATGGTTGAGGAGTCAGGCGGGGCACGATGGAGGGAATGGAGACGATAGAGGGGAAATGTCCGACGAGGCTCCGGCGATAGGTTGGCCGGGGAAGGAAGTGACCAGGGAGTAGGGGAGGGGTTGTCGGCTGATTTTAGGTTTGAGTTTTGAGTTTGGTGTTTAGGTTTTGTGAGGATGAATAAAAATAGGAAGGTAATTATTTATACATGTGAAGGGGGTTGAGGGTTGACCTAAAGGGATTGGGCTTAGTCAACACCTCTTTGGGCTTGGGCTCACATGGGGATGTTTGGAGGGCAATAAATTATATTGTTTAAATACAATGGCTAGGATTAAATGAGGGCCGATGTTGCACGTTTACATATTTTGAAAATTATGGGAAAAATTTATGTGAAGGGAAAAACGAGTTTTCTTCATGTATTGTCCAATGGTGTGGACACCTCAATGCACTTTTGCATAAAAGTGTCCAACAATTAGAAAATTATACAAAGATAGAAATTGGGTTTAAATTAATTAAAATTAATGCGTATGGTGTTCTATAATTAATTAGAAGTACATGAAAATAAAATTAGGTGGGACACAAGTCTTATAGATGTAGAGGATTCAGTGTAGAATTTTATCATAAATTAGGTTGTACGAAACGGGTCAAGATTGTGTCTCCAATTTTGATTGGAACGCACAAGGATACAAAGTCGTATTTATTTAGAATTAATTATAAACGTCCTGACGAATATTGTACGACTAAAATATAGCACAAGAGAGCATAATTATAAGTTACACAAAGGTCAGAATGGGCAGGTGGGCACATCTAGGACAAGGTTGTGAAACTTGTATAAAGGCCATGGCTAGTGTAGTGCTCCAATTATCGAAGCAGCGGTAAGGTGCACTAGGTAATATAAATATTGTATAATTAAATAAAATACCGTGTCCTATTTTTAATTGGATACAAACTAGTTCTAGTTTCACTATCTAAGCCAAGTTGGCCTACTTTTGGGTGAGGGGGTTTACAAGGTGTACTCGTTCCCCCTCGCCACTCTCACCATATCATCAAAAGTCTGAAACTCATGCTTCTCTACTGCCAAAATGATCTCTATATAAAGTCCATGTTAGAACCTCCTCGGTCGGTCCAACTCGGATGCCACCAAGGTGGGAGCAAACCGACGGAGCCTGCAGAACTATGCCGCATAGCTGTCGACGATCCTACCCATCTGCTTGAGGTTGTTAAACCTCTACTGCAGGTCATAACAAGATACCGCATCATAGTACCGAGTCTGAAACCTTTCGCTGAAGTCCTCCCATAGAATCGACGTCGTCAGCAAAACCTCCTAAGCTATCCACCAGTCGTAGGCCAAATCCAGTAGCTGCAGCCTAACCACTACCACTCGCTCCCTACCCGAAACTCCTGCTACCTCGAGTATGGCCTTAGTATCCTAAAGCCATGCATCAGACACAATCGCATCCTCAGTACCATAGAAGTACGGGAGATAGAAACATCTTAAGCTGTTCGCAGAATTATAAATTTGAGAACCACCTTGCTCCATAACCGTTTGGACTGACTGAGTGAGAATTTTACTCTGTCGCTGGTGAGTCACCATGAAGCCCATTAGAACGTCCATCAGTGCTCGGACAACTTCTGGCTGATTCGGCTGAACTGGCTGTACTGGTACTGCCAGCGGATCAGGCTGAATATACTGCTCTGCCTCAGGATCAACCCTCGACTCTGCTCCTGAATGCTGAGGCTGAGCCCCAGGTAATGGATGACCACCAGGACGCTGATCTGCCATCGTTTGAACCCGAATAATCTGGTCAGAAGGACTAAGAATAGTGCCCCTGAAAGTCAAAGGACACAAGGATCAAAATTGAGGAACAACATAGAACAAGGATAAAAGCAGATAACATGTCAAGATCAGAGGTATAAGATAGTCCAAAAAGAGATCAAGAAGGAATGCTTTAGGATTGAGATATCTAATCACTGATAACCCCCACACGTCTGAATACTAGACCTGCATGGGCCACCACTAAAACCTTGTTAGGCCCCAGGACCAGAATACTAGAGAGCGGGGGACCGACAAAACCAGCTACGTATACCAGAGTACTCCAGTACCCCTAAATACGGTCACGACTGTGAATATACATAGGGAGTTAATACTACAAGCCATCAGTCCACCTAGGTCAAGCAATCCTAGTGTTTCAATCACAAGCAAGAATCCACAATGTACAAGTAATATGATTATCAAAAGCAAAATAGTAAAGCGTTCTAAACCATATATACATAGCTGATCATGAAGCTAGTAATACAAAATGAAGAACTAACAAGAGTGTAAGTCATACATGATCAACTCTAGCTATAGTTTAGAATATATTAATCATGTCATACCTAGTAAGCGATACAACAAGTCCAAAATACGAGCTAATATGTGATCGGGGCTAAATGCCATAAAAGAATATGTACAATAAGCGGGAGAACAAGATAAAAACCCACTCAATCAGCCTGGTGCTCCGTGTGGTCACCATCCTTGGGAATGCACCGAAGATCCTTTCGCTCTGCTAACAGATCCGGCCAAGCAAAACCAGTGGAGTCAGGCCCCAAATAGCAAGTATCACAAAGGAGGCCAAACTAATAAACTAAAACCAGCAATACAACAAAGAGGTACAATATCCTTAGCAATATGTAACTACCAGGTAATATATAAAGTGCATTGGGAAATAAGAAAATAAATGGGAAAAATGTAAAAAAAATTGGACGGGTGACATGTACGGGATCATGCAATGTGAACATATACAGAATCATGCAAGGTGATTAGAAACATATAAATAAATCGGTACATGTAACATATGCAGTAACTGGGCGAGAAAAGTAACGAAAACATATCTAGTACAGTGTCGGGATCATGGTAAGAGAAACATGTAAGGAACAGTGCATATATAAAGTGAAAGGGCATACAAGACAATAGACCAGAGTACACCGCGACTGGTCACTGTCAGGCAAGCAAGGCTATATAAGACAAGACAACACATGGACTCCATCCATCAATCACAGCCAAGCAAGAAGTATAATTTTCTATGTTAGCTAACTAGGGTTATCACAAGTCTTAATTACTAAAAAATACAATTTAAGATTTTTGTACAATTACAGACCCTGCAGACTGTCTAAGCTACCCAAACGTCGAACGACAGTAAAGTAAATACTAGTGGATACACCACCCCTAGAAGAGATGTGCACATAAATTCAAGTCACGCAAAGGTGAACCTGAGTAAGTCAATTCAGTATGTCCCATACGACGGTGAGCTAGAAATGTGTACTACTCGACGACATACTACAAGTCCATCTATCAGTAAAATATTATTGGGGCACAAGACAGCATACAACTAAGAGATCCTCCCCCAATGCTCTAATCAATTAAGCTAGTTATTAACCTTAGCAGCTTATTTTAGGATTATGGGTGTGGCATTCCGCAGAATCCATCATAGACATGATGCTTCCCGTAGGAATGAACTAGAAAAGATAATATTTTGGCAAGCACAAGCATAAGACTATACGGAAATACAACCAAATGGTTATAGGCATGACGAGCGTGCGCTATAATAAGCCACAACAAGTAATATACGAGACTGGTGTATAATGGGTAGGAGGCCCAAACTATACCGGGACTGGTCAAGGCAGATGTATAATAGGTAGTGTCCCCAAAGCTATACACAATAGGTATATAATGGGTAAGTGGCCCCAAAACTATACATAATGTCAAGCCAAGAATGGTATAAGCAATGTGCAAGAGTGCACCACGACGGATCACTATCAAGAATGTATAAGACAAGTGTATAATGGGTAAGTTTTCTAAACTATACATGAAGTCAGGACTTGGTATAATGGATAGGTGTCTCAAACTATACATGAAGCCGAGACTGGTCGGGTAGACACAATAAACAAGTGGAGCCAAAAAATAAAAAAATATATGCATGCAATATGTTCACAAGCGCCAATCGAAAAATAATAAAAAGTACAATAAAAACAAAATGCATGCAAAAGAGTATATGACCAATATACCGTCGGTATACTACAGTATATAGTCGGTATTTCGTCCAGGACAAATCTAGGAAGACAAAAAGAACAAGTTAGGGAAATCGGTATACCGTCGGTATGCCAGTCTAAAGATAGAAAAAACACAATAAATTTTGGATTCCAATAAGTCGGTATATTATAGTATACCATCGGTATGCCGGTCCAAATCATAGCAGGTTCTAGGATTTTAAATCGGACCAAATCGATATTGCCACCCTCACTTTTCCAAATGAGGGTATTTTGGTCATTTTGAATATCTATTTATTTCTAGTAATAAATAATTATCATAGTGTCATTTATTTGAATTATATTTGTATTATTTATTTATAGATAGTGGGCTAGCCTATTATTTAGACTTGATTCTAGTGGACCAATTAAATTTGGCATGGCAAATTGAACCCAATATTTTGGGTAGGCCCATAGACTCAACCATCTTCATTAGTTAAAGGATTAGAATTAATTATTCATTAGAATAGAAGCTTCATAATTTATCTCTCCCTAATTAGAGACCTACATGATAACTAGTTGGAAAAATTTAGTCATTGTGAGGTTGCTTAGGGAAGGGGCAAGGGCCAGCCACCTATAGGAGGAGAGTCTCTCTCTCTCTCTCTCTCTCTCCATTTTATTTTACCTTTATTTTAGATCCCCAATTATGTTCTTCCCCAAATTGACTCATTTCTCCACCAAATTTTCTCAATTCACTTTTATTCCCTTACTTTTTTCATCAATCAAGGAGTATTGGAGCTTAGATTTGCAAGGAGCACTTGGAAAAGAAGTTTGTGGCAAGAAGATCGTGTCCGGATCGAGTCCATTGTGTATTTTATTAGAAATTCATCTTTCAATATGTATAGATATGAATTTATCTCTAATTTAAGTTCTAAATCATATATTTAACCATTAGGAATCACCCCTTGGCTTAGGGCTACCCATAGGATCAAGAATTAGGTCCATATGACTTGTATTATGAAAGTTACATGGTGATTTATGTACAAATATGGGAGATTACGAAATTAACACATCAATTGTGTATCATGGGACCAATTAGATCTAATTAGACTTAGATCAAAATTATGGGACTAGGTAATGGATACGAGTAGGCCGCATAAAAATTTATGATACGGTGTGATATGGAGCTCATTTTGGATGATTTGAGTTAATTCCCTTTAATTCCTATTATAGCTAGTTCTAATAATAATTATTATGTATAATTGATATATAAAAATAATTATTATGGAGAAATTAGGATTTTGGCTTCTCAATTGAGTATGTATCATAGTGTATTAGATATTGCACACATATTGTTTGGCTTTATGACTAGTGTGTGTGATATATATATATATATATATGCATTTGAGTGTGAGTGTCTTATTTTATATGGTGGATGAGTGTCTACGTGAATTTGGTGGTATCAATTGTGACTGTGACCAAGTGTTAGTGAGGTGTACACTGTTGGGTCTTTGGGGACAGATACATGGTATCAGAGTGTGGTAAGTGTAGAGTGGATCTCAGATAATTATAGGTGTATCAGTCCCTTAATATATTGTAGCAGCAGTACATCAGTGTCTGGTGATTTGGTTAGGGTAAGCTTGAGTGATTGAGAGTGGTTGGGGGAGTATACCCATACCTGGGCACTGTAGTGCACATGTGTGCTGTAGGCCACAGTACAGACTGAGCACAAGTGTACACAGACATAGGGGAGTGCAATGTATTCGAGGCAATATAAGTTTAGACATGTGCACAAGTGTGCACAGGTAGTATGAAGACTGGAGTATTGGATGTATGCAGGTAGGTGTTGCAAGCTGGGTGTTCTAGAATCTGGGGTATTGTTGTGTGCAACCTGAGATGGGGGGACTCGGGTATGATTAAAACTTGGGATATGCATATACACTGATGTAAGTCAGTGGATACACTGTTATGTGTATCGGTTCAAATACTAAGTAGCAGCTAGATGAGTTCATAACTGAAGGCAGGAGCTAGAAGTTTTAGATATTGACCATAATGTGTGTAAGTTTTGTGTATCAGTTAGGTGTTAATAGTTAGTAAGTATTATTCTAATATTAGTTTGGTATGTAAGTTAAGTTTTTAGTTAATACCTTAGAGTATCAGTTAGTGTGGGTTAGTGGTAAGTTAGTACACATATCAGTTAGCTATATAAGATTAGTTAAGATAGTATACGTAAATGATAATAATTAGTATATTAGTGTATTAGTTAGTGTATGTTAAATATAGTTAGTAATAGTTAAGGTATTAGTTATACTTAAGGTAATATCCTTAGTACAACCTAGTATAGCTTTGTATTGGACCTAGAAACTAGAAATGGACCTAAAACTGGGGTAACACCTATTTAAGACCTAGCTTGACTAGTGAGACATAAAAATTGACCTAAAAATCATATTAGTGCATTCTTTTACTTATTTATCATCCATTACACTATTTGACATGATATTTTTCTAAATAGGATTGTGTGACACCAGCTCAGATACCGAGTTATCTCTTTTGCTCCGGACCAGAGGCGAGTACATCTCTCTATTAGTTTTTATTTTATGATAGTGTATATATCACTTATTCTAAGACTGAGATACTTGACTCTGACACATTGTTACACGGACTGGTACTATATGGATCATGTCAGGAGATGTTATCTCCTACCGTGTTCAGCGGGTACTCCTTACACATGTATTTTATCATGTACATCGGGTATTATTTCATGTGCTTCAGGTGCATCCACTATTTTGTGTGCTAGTATGACTATATCATATTCACGTGCATAATGTGTCATGATTGGATCCATGAGTATTGGTTGGGGAAGGGGAGTAAAAGTTGGTTACGTGATCAAGCCCTATTTACCTCATGTATATGTCGATTATACACCTCACATATAATCGAGTTACCTTATTTACCTCATGTGCAACCTAAGCTGATCACATAATGAACTTGCGCTCTAAACCACATAACTAGTATTCCAGTTTCTCTACTTATAATTATTTTCTATTGCCTGTATTTATCTTTCTAGTGCATATTGTATTTATCTGCCTGTTTCAGCTATATTTTCATTTATAGTTACTGGTGCATCTTGTATTCTTTTTTATTGCTTGTCATATATTTTCTACCATATATTTGGAACTGCTTGCAGATTTTTGTACTTCGCTCCAATTCTGATTGGATCTATTTTTTAGATGATTGGCTAGAGGAGCTGTATCCCACTTACTATGGGGCGCAGGACGGTGAGCCACTAGAGGGTACTTTCCTAGAGCAGGAGGACTTAGTACCAATGACCGAGGAGGCTTAGGCATCTTTTGGACCTTGTATTAGTCTCACTATTAGACTTTTAGCATGTATATATTATTTGAGACTTATATGGTGCCTAGACTTGTGATTTTGGACATGTGATGTATTGTGACTCCTTTTTTTTCTACTCCATATCGTGCTTTTATCCTCTTTTAGTTATATTGTGATTGAGTATTGGTTAGCATTTGTCATATATCATATTGTTCCTCCATTTGGAGTTTAGATATCATCAACAGGTACATTATATTTATTGTGTGGGATGTTAGATAGTATTGATGACCTAGACAACGTTCTACCGCCGATGCTGCAGCGTAGGCTGGACGTACCCACGTACTTGTAACTTATACTGGGTACGGTTTGTGACAGGTATACTGTCAGTGTACACTAGTATACCGTCAGTATGCCAGTTTTCATAGGCAATTCTAGGGAAAGTCAAATCAAGACGTGTATTTCGGAACCGAAATCACGTTCCGAAACTTAACAAAAACTAGTCTAGCAAAATGTCAAGTCTAATGGTAAGTCTCATTTAACATATATATTAAGTCTCATAGCGATTACTCCAGTTATCGTTTCCTACACCGAGTTACCTAACCAGTAAATATTAGGGTTTCTACCGAAAAAGTCAAAATAAGCTCAAACCAATTTCTGAAACTAGACAATGACAAAAAATTACTAGAAAAACATATTTATCAAAACCAATAGCACGAAATTCTAAGCAATAAACTACTAAGGAAATAAAAAACTACAATAAAGTTAAGTTGTTTAAGATTTTGGCAATATGTACTTGCCTCAAGTCAAGCTCCTAGCCTTAACCTTCAACTCTGCCACCAAGAGGGGTTCAGAAACCACACTCTTAGGTCTCAAGACCAAGCTCCTAGCTCCCGCGGGAAATGGAGAGGAAATAAAGAAGTGAAGAAAGAAAGAAAGAAAGAAAGAAAGAAAAGAGATAGGAGAGAGAAAATCAACTCATATATATATAAGAGGTGATTTAATCGTGACCGTCTGATCCGCCTCGTCAACAATCCAAGTCACGAGATCAAATCAATCTCAACCACTCAAAACAAAACCAAGAAACCAATGGAAAATAGAAAGTATCAAATATTATTCATGAAAATATCTCAAAAATATCTTAAAATATCTCAAAAGCAAAACAAATATCTGCCGAACGGTATGCCGGAGTATACCGTCGGTATGCCGGTCGGGTAGTAAAGTTTCGATTTTGAGAAAATTATGAGATTTTACGAGATCCAATAAAATATAGTACATAATATAAAATACGTATCCATATACCAATACAGATACAGTAAGACGAGTCTCACAATCTTGTAGCATCTTCCGTTGGCACTACTGTAGAGATATAATTTCCATTGACATCAGTAATACGTACAATCATATATCATAAAATTCATCAAGGTCACACTAGGCCAGCTACGCACTAAAGAGTACATCAATACCCAATAGTACGATCACGACTGTATAAAAGATATGGGGTTACACTATAATCCATCGATCAATGCTAAGTCAACAATCCCATATGCAAGTAAATAAACAACAAGATATATAATCATCAGATAGTATAACAGTAAGGCATCCCGAATTATATATAAAAATGATCATGAAGCTATTAATAAAAATAAAATACTAGCAATACTATACAAATCATACGTGATCATAACTAGTTGCAGTCTAGAATGTACAAATCGTTCATACATGATCATAATCCTAGTGTGGACCATTGAATCCTCTAACTCTACTATAAGATTTTGCCAAATAAAATCAGTGGGATCAACCCCAAATAACAAGTACTATAAGGGAAGCTCCAAGGTAAGCAAAAAGCCAGTATGCATGCAAAATACAATAAAGCATCAAGGACAGAAAAAGAGTAAAATTAATATGCTGAAGATGGGACGAAGATCCGTAAACCCCTACTGTGATAGTAACCAATGCCTACATTAAATAAGAAAAATGAGCCCGTAGACACAGAGCACATCTCATTCGGAGCTCGTTGGCGTAAACACAAAAAAATGGCACATAAATCGAGAAACAAATGTAGAAAAAATTTACCGAAGGAAGAAATAAAAATAAACTATATCAAAATAAATTGAAGAGATATCATAACTAAACAAATTGTGTCAAAAACATAGTTAGGGAGCACAATCGACATAAAAAACAAAGTTCAACACTTAAATTGAGAAAAATAAATAGGAGACCAAAGGGGCTCAATGTTCAACCATTGTTTACACTGTTTCTGTCGAGACTTTCTTAAGAGTTAATCTATAATTAATGTACCTTCTCGCTCTTGAATATTTATTAATACTTTTTTAGGTGTGTAAATTAGTGAAATAAAATGTTAGAAAATAGGAAAACCACCAGATTTTTACACTGTGTTCTAACGATTTTTGTTTTAATTTTTTTTTCTTGCGGAGATAACATATTTTCGTAGTTTAAAATTGCAATACATACTTTATGTATAAAATAAAAGTTTATACAAATGTATCTTTACTAATATAAGATGAGTTGGAAACAACTAAAAATTGAGCCGTCTAAACCGTTTATAGATATTCCATTAATTATTTAAAAGTAATAAATTAATTATTTAATTACCTAATATAAATTATTTATAACTAAATAATTCTAACTCAAAGTGGTTAAGACAACACGTTCAACTTCATTGTCCTGCGAAACAAGAGCTCTATCTCAAAATCTATCAAATCATAACATAATAGACAATAGGAAATACTCTTTGGATTTAGCCATACCATTAGATTATATTGACAATTCCAAAAAACTGAACATACTATCATCATAGTATGATGACAGTCGGACGGATATGCCCCATCGTTTAGTGGTTCAGGACATCTATCTTTCAAGGAGGCAGTGGGGATTCAACTTCCCCTGGAGGTAGGGTACTATGAAAGAAAGTTGATCGTGGATTATCAATAAGCCCGACAGAAAAAATGTTGTACAGATAATATTTTTATATTAATTACCTAAAAGGAAACTATTTTGTAAAAAATTAAAATCATGAAAGCTTTCGCCATCTAGGATGGCAAAAAGTCACCATATCATATTTTAATATCCCTATAATTCAGTAAATCATATTTTAATACATCATGTCAAATTTTTGCCAACTGGGTTGGCAAAAATTTAGCAACTCCGGTTTAACTGGTTTAAGCCATGGGTGCGGGTGATTTTCTGTTGATTTTTTTGTTTTGGGTTTTTTTGGTTTATTAATTTTTTGGTTTTTTTGTGTTATTTTTTGGGATAGTTGGGTTTGGTTTTTTTTTTGTACAGAAAATAAAAAAATAATTCCTAAGAAATTTGATGTACATAAATAATATTTTTTATTTGGTTTTTTTTAGGGGTTTTATTTTGTTTTTTTGTTTCGTTTTATTTTTTGGTTTTTTGTTTGGGTTTTCATGTGTAGGTTTGGTTTTACTTTTATTTGGTTTATTTATTTATTTATTTATTTTTAATTTGATTAATTTTTTTAGAAAACTTGCTATACCTATAATTTTTAAAATAAATTATGAAAAACGAAAAAAGTTTGAAACAATGACGAAATAGTTCGCCAACTGAGTTGGCAAAATTCTCAAATTTATTTTTTGTTGGTAACGATGTTTTCACCGGTTTTGGAATATTTTTGAACTAATTGTTTATCTTTGAAACAGTGACAGACCCTCATAATTGGTACTCTTAAAATACATCATAACTGATACTCACACAATTGCCAAGCAGACCCTTAAAGTTTCTACAGTAATAAAAAGTTAAATCGATCTTATTACGATTAGTAAATTATTTATAAAAAGATAATTTTATCGTTAAAAATATAAAAAATATACACAATATATTTTGCGATTCTAAAATGATCGAAAGTAAAATTTGAAAGTCGAAACATCATTTTTTTGCGATTCTAAAATTTTTCAAATTCGTTAAACGATAAAACGGATTATCCCATAGTACTTTTCATTACGGTCATTTTGGCACAAGCTGAGCCTTGTTTCGATCTCTTAGTCAAAAGTTATGATACCTTAAAATTTTAAATTTTATACTTTTGTCTGTAATATGTACGTCTTGTTTCGGATGAAAGTTCTTTCTACACGAATTGTACTCTCGTCGAAAAAATACAAATCGACATATTGTTTGACGAAAAATGATTTCCAAACAAATAGTTATGGCCGCTCGAAGTCTGCTCGACGGCAGATGCAATTTTCTTACGGCAGATTTTTTTTTATAATTTTTGGATGTTCAATGATAGCATATTTTATTTTGGATGTTAATTTTTTTTTTCTAATTTATTTTAAAAATTTATTGCTACAACAATTTTTTTTTTAAAAGAACTAAACCTAGATAAGATAAACAAAAGCACTCTTTTTTCCAAAAAAAATCCAAACAAGAAAAAAAACCAAACCCAACTAGAAAAAAAAAATTTTTAAAAAAAAATTCACTTTCAGATTTTCGCCAACTCAGTTGGCAAAAATTTGACAAATACAAAAAATATAATTTTTTTTCTATTTTCACCTTCCCAGATGGCGAAAGCTTTCGTGGCTAAAATTTATTTTAAAATTGTTTCATTTTAGTTAATTTATTTTAAAATAATTTTTTTACAGCAAACTTTCTGTAAGATTAAAGAAATTTTTGTTGTTGTTTAAATTCAATTAATATAGAATACAGTATTTATAATAAATTTATATTTAATATATATACCCACAGCGTCACGGAGTGGAGGGCCGTACTGAATAAAAAAAACGAAACAATTGCAAATGGAACAGTAAACTAATGCAAGCTCCTCCTTCAAAACACAAGGCCACATAAGCAATCTGGCTTTTCAACCACACGGAGAAAGAAGAAGAGGAAGAGAGGAGGAGGAGGAGGAGGAGGAGGAAGAAGAAGAAGAAGAAGAAGAGGAAGAAGAAATTGAATTATGGAAGAGAGGAAAGGCCTTCCCTCCCTGTTCTCTTCTCCACACGAGGAGGAGGAGGAGTTGAAGGAGAACATAGTCACAGACATCACTCAGGTTTATATCCTCCCTTCCCTTTGATCCTTGCTTTGCAATCTTCGCTAATTTGCCTAATATGTTGAACTATCATCTATTCCCAATTTGTCTACATAAATTACATTTATGGCCAAGTTAATACCTGAGGGCTTCTTTGGTTCATCCAAGCCAACAACCATTCTTGTTTTGGTAATAGAAAACTAGGAAGAGGGGGGACAAAGAACTTGACCCCACATAGATCTCCGCATGCCACAAATATCTTCACTTCTCTCGACTGACTTGGCCAACTTCCAACTCAAAAAAGGAAAGGAAAAAAATGGACAGCTCAACACACCAAATGTTCAAGTATTTGGGGTCCGAGCTGAATTATCCTGCAAACAAACCCAATAAGTCAAGGGAGAGGGAATTGTTTTTGGTTTCTCCGAATTCCCTCAAGTTCCAAATAGCAAACGGGACATGGACTTTTATGGTTTTCGAACTTATACCCTCGTTGCCCCCTAGTGGTCATGTGCACATGATTCATTACAAAAATTTCGATGCTGAAATAGGCTTATTAGCAACTAAATATCAGGAACTGTCATGTTCGAGGCAAATTTGTTATACTATCAAAATTTAGAAGAGGGTAAAATTTTATGTTTTACATCCCGCTATTCAAGGCGTCAGGGTAGCAAGTTGCAAATAGTTAAAAGTCTGTGGTATTGAAGTGCCTTGTTAAATGATAGGGTAGCAAATACGTAAACTGATGATAGGTCAGGGTATTCAAGTGCAAATTTGGCTTAAATCTTTTTCTGTTTGTATAACAATGCTAGGAACTTACTGTTCTATGTGGAAAAACTCGATTCTCTTTAATTTCTTTCGGGGCTAATTTGTAACTGGATACCCTGAAATTTCACTGACTTGCAAGGTAATACCCTTAACTTACCCCAACACTCATGCAGATACTTCTTGGCATGGTTACAATAGAAACTTTGTTTAATACTTGGCTTAATTTTATTGATGGACGGGACTACATATACATAGGAGAGGCTAACCCCTCTCTCTACTATTCTACTAGATGTGGGACTAAACACCAACTAATACTCTCAACACCCCCCCTCAAGATGTGCGATAGATATCAATTATCCCCATCTTGTCACATAGTTTAGAAAGACTCGATGAATTAAGACCCTTAGTCAGACAATCTGCAACTTGTTCTTCTGAGCGGACATGATCGAGCTTTAATATCCCTTTTCTAGCTTCTCTTTGATGAAGAACCAATCGATCTCGATGTGCTTAGTTCTGTTATACTTGACTGGATTGTTAGCTATACTTATTGCAGCTTGACTGTCACTCAGAAGACGCAACGGTGTTTCGTGGTCCAACTTCAACTCCGTCAGCAGTGCTCTTACCCACAACAACTATGACACTCCCAAAGCCATAGCTCTATACTCTGCTTCAGCAGTCGATCGTGCTACCACAGATTGTTTCTTGCTTCTCCATGAGATTATGTTACCCTCCACAAAGACACAGTACCTTGAGGTAGACCTTCTGTCGTCTATGCAGCTTGTCCAATCTGCATCGCAATACCCCTCAACACCCAGGTGTCCATTTTTTTTGAACCATAGCCCGCTTCCAGGAGTCCCCTTCAGATATCCCAGGATACGAAAAACTGCATCCATGTGACCCTTCCTTGGATCTTCCATGTAGCGACTCACTACACTCACAACAAATGAGATATCAGGGCGAGTATGGCCTAGATAAATCAATCTGCCTACAAGTCTCTGATATCTATCACGAACGACAGGCTCTCCTGCCTCTGCACCCAACTTATCTTTCTGATCGATTGGAGTGACTACCGATCGACATCCCGGCATACCAGTCTCTGTGAGCAGATCTAGTACATACTTCCTCTGAGAGAGGACGATCCCATCTCTTCCTCGAGCAACCTCGATCCCGAGAAAATATCTCATCATTCCCAAGTTCTTTACTTCAAACTCCTTTGCGAGTTTTGACTTCAGTTGGGTGATCTCCTACTCATTATCACCTGTGATCACTATATCATCCATATACACTACAAGTATGGTGATGTGGCCTCTTGCATGCTGGAAGAAAATCGTGTGATCTGCATTGGTCTGGCGGTACCCCATGCCTGTGACAGCCTTCCTGAATCTATCAAACCAGGCTCGAGGAGTTTGCTTAAGCTCATACAATAATTTCTTTAGCTTGCACACATTTTCTGTCGACTGCTTCGTACAAAACCCCGGGGGGTCTCCATGTATACTTCCTTTTGTAGGTCCCAATGAAGAAAAGCGTTCTTCGCATCCAATTGATATAACTGCCACCCATGATTTGTTGCAAGGGAGACCAGGGTTCTCACAGTGCTCATCTTTGCCACTGGAGCAAATATCTTATCATAGTCGATGCCATAGGATTGAGTGAATTCCTTTGCAACTAACATTGCCTTGTACCGCTCTACCTTTCCTTCTGGCGTCTCCTTTACTGTGAAGACCCATTTGCATCCAACTGCTCTATTTCCTTTAGGCAACGGAACAAGCTCCCATGTTCCATTTCTTTCGAGTGTTCCAAGTTCCTCCAACATTATAGCTCTCCACATTGGATCTTCCTTCGTTTTCTGCCAACACTTAAGCAAAGAGGTGGTGTCTAACGATGCAATGAATGCTCGATAGGTAGGGGATATATTAGAGTATGATAAGAAATTGGCAATGTCATGTTCATAACCATAACGATTATGGACTTTTCCCACATTACTGCGAGAAGATCTTCTTAAGAAAACATGAGAAAGTGGTGAAGAGATCATACCAGAGGGATCCGCATCCGAATCAGAGGGATCCAATGCAGGAGGTGCATCTTCAAGAGTTGGGGTCGGGTTAGGCCAGGAACATGGCACAATAGTGGCAATAGCCACAGTAATAGGCACAGTAGTGGACTGCTGCTTTCTCCTTCTGTAGACTTGAAGCTCTGTAGATTGTTCTGTAGTCTGTTCCTCCCCCTACACTGGAGCATCACTTTCTTCCTTCTGATTGTCACCACTTTCTTCCTCCCGATTATGTGCATCATTATCACTTTCCTCACCCTCTCCCCCTTTTTCCCTTGGACCAGCTTCCATCATTGGACATGGAACTGATCCGACAATCACGCTTGGGCCCATCTCTCCCTCAGTCCTAACACCTCATGTGTTAGATGTGTCACCAAATGCGGAGCCTTCACCTGAACCATTATGGTAGTATGGTTCCATCTCTCTGAATGTAACGTCCATGCTTACAAAGAGCCTTCGCTCCACCGGACTCCAATAAGAGTATCCCTTCTAAGTCCCTGAGTAGCCAACAAAGATGTACTTCACTGCCCGATGGTCTAACTTTTCCACCGCAGGTCTGTTATCTTTCACAAAATATACACATCTAAATACCTTTGGGGGAACAATGTACTTATTCTCTCATGTAAGCATCTCAAACAGTGTCTTCCATCCTAACATCTGAGAAGACATTCTGTTGATGAGATATGCAGCAGTCAACACGGTATACCCCCACAAGTGTTTAGGAACATTCATGGCAAACATCATTGACCGTGCTACTTCCAACAAGTGCCTCTTCTTTCGCTCTGCCACGCCATTATGTGCTGGTGTATAGGCACACGAAGTCTGATGCTGTATCCCATGAGCTGATAAGTACTCTTCAATAGCCTTGTTGGTGTATTCTGTTCCATTGTCATATCTCAAAATCTTCACTTTAGCACAGTACTGTGTTGTAACCCTGCGATAAAAATCTTGAAAGCATGCAAAGACATCACTCTTACTCTTCATTAGGTATACCCAGGTGACACGAGTGTAGCAGTCAATAAATGTGACAAACCATTAACTTCAGTTGTAGGACAAAGTCTCCACACATCAGAGTGTATCATATCAAAAGCAGCTAAACTTCTATTTTCAGAACTCATATAAGAGCTTCTGGTATGTTTTTCAAGCTCACAAGCATCACAAACCAACTTTTATTTATTAGCCTTTTGATACATAGATGGATACATCCGACTCAGTAGACTGAATGGAGAGTGCCTCTTGCGCTGATGTTGAAGTAATAATTCTGCTTCCACTGTTCTTCGCGGCTCCTCCAGTTGTGCTTCTTCCACCAGTGACGCTAGTGCTGCGTCCAGTCCACCCATATCCAAGTACCATAGTCCCTTATGCCAAGTGCCAGTCCCCAACCGTCTCTCCGTTTCCTTCTCCTGAAAAATTACCTTAGAAATGTCAAAGGAAACAACATAATTAAGTTGAAGAACAATGGCACTAATGGACAATAGATTAACGGAAAAAAGATGGAGCATGCAAGACATCAATAAATGTTATGGAAGTGGTGCATTCAACTGTGCATTTACCCATAATGGGTCTAGCCGTACCATAAGCAGTCTGAATGCTTTCAGGCGTCGTCAGATAAGTGTAATCTTGGAACTCATCATGGGCACCCGTGACATGGCGGGATGCCCCAAGTCAATTATCCAACCTGGTCTGTGGATAGATGCCAGGGCATGATCATGTATATCTGTGCTTGTATGGGCATAGTGGGTGATGTTATCCCCGGAGGTGGTTAGAGTTGATGCCCCAGAGGTGTTGGCTCGACTGTCACTGGTTCCAAGCTTCATGCTTCTCCATATCTCTAGCATTTTTCTCTCACTATGGGTCATATCGGGTGACTGACTCTCATTTTCCTCTTCTGCCAGGTTTGCCTTGTGTCATCCGAAATGATTACTTCTGCCACCAGCATAGCCTCCTCTGCCACCCCTACGCCCTCCACGGCTGCGTCCGCCGCCGCTGGACTGGCCTCTCAGGGATTTCGTACAAAATCTGATGAAGTGTCCAGGGTCTCCACAGTTGTAGCACCCTCCCCTCCGGAAGGGTTTGGGTTAAAAGCTGTTAGAGCTGATTTTCTTTCCAGAGAGCTAGTGGTGCTAGGCATCAGCTTCAGTCGTGCCTCTTCTTGTGCCATAGCAGCTATGGCCTCCTCCAGTGATGGCAGCCTGGGTTGAGAAAGCAGGATATTCCTTCTCTGCTCGAATGCTGGGTTGAGTCTCTTCAGGAACTTCATCATCTTCTGTCATGAAACATACTCCATGAACTTCTTATAATGTTTCGCAAATGCCGGTTCCACTTGTTCATCTTTCACGCCAATGGGGTCATAGTGGTCGAGATATGACCAATACTTCTTCAGCAGAGCCGCATACTCAGAGATGGTGTGATCTTCTTGGACCATCTTATCAAGTTCATCTTGTAGTTGAAAAACCCTCGCAGGGTTGTTCGACCCTGAGTACATATCTCTCAGCGTCATCCAAATGTCACCATCACCCTCCATTGCTTCCACGTTGCCCGACACTTGGTCGGTCAATGAGGCTGTCAACCATCCAACAACAACATTATTGACGATCTTCCACATAACAAATTCATGTGAGGAGTAATCTTCAGGTGCCTTGGTTTGGCTATTCACATAGCCCACCAAGCCTCTTGCCTTCATAGTCCGCATTGCCTGACGCGACCACTTTAAGTAGTTGGAAGCACCCTCAAACTTTATCTCCAGTTTCTCCAACTTTTTCATTTTGTATGGTGAATGATCCACATCTGCGTGTGCACCACGGAAGCTAGTTTCTGTCAGCCTCTTGGAAAAGAGATCGTCCACCAAAGCCTTTATCTCTTGGGCCGTCAGCTTGCCGTAGATCGTCTCCATCGTCTTCTTCTTGTCCTCTTCCATCAGCAAGATGGTGGCAGATCTAGATTGTCTCCACCTTTGATCATCGTCTTCTCCACGTCTACTGTTTCTCCTTCAGCGGCAGCGGTGTCCCTGAGAGTCGCTGCTTACGTCCCGTGCACGGCTTCGACCCGAGGTCGCATGGTCTGACGAGAAGGAGGAACCGACAGTTGTAGTCAAGATCAGGAGTTCACACAAGAGTTCCCTCACTGATATATCTTGATCCAACAAGCAACTATATAATTAATATCCCAATTACAACTTACTGCTACAAAACAATAATCAGAAAATAAATTTTTTCGGTCTTCCGTGCAATCGCAGTTGTATATGGGCAGAACCGAGTTACAAACTTGCAGGAGAGAAGACGAAGAAGGAGATCGTCGGGGTCGGGGGTCGCCGGGATCGCAGCGGCAACAGCAGCAGCCGCGTCGGCGGGGCAGGCCGACGGGGGCTGCTGGCGGCGGGGCAGGCCTGCGGCGCTGCAGCACGTGGCCAGGCGGTCGCCGGGGCCGGCGGGGAAAGAAGGGAGGGGGGCGGTTGTGAGAGGGTTAGGGTTAGGGTTTGGAGAAGGGTGTAGGGATTTGGCTCTGATACCAAATAGAAACTTTGTTTAATACTTGGCTTAATTTTATTGATGGGTGGGGATACATATATATAGGAGAGACTAACCCCTCTCTTTACTATTCTACTAGATGTGGGACTAAACATCCACTAATACTCTTAACAGTTACAACTTCCAAGCTTTTAAATTTTGCTTCACTGGGATTACGTTGCTATCTAGCAATTTGAGATCGTCTCTCTTTCATTGAGCAAAGTTGTTGAGTTTATTTGCATTTAGATTGATCCCATTGTTTTGCCCCTCATCGTTGTTTGTTTATGTTTATTCATATATATTATTAAAAACTATCTGGCGCGGAACAAAGACCCAAAGGAGAATAAGATTTGTATTAAACTGGGAATTTGGGAAGATTTGGGTGTGGAAGCTTTAATTGAAGAGTGAACAATTAACTATTATAAATTTATCACAAAAATTATTATAGAAATGCAAAATAATAATTAGGAATACCGTTGGAGACGTCAACGTCAGAAGCTGAGAAGGAAGTCGGAAGCGACGTCGGAAATAAGATCGAAAGATCTACTTTAGGGTTTTGGCATCGTACCATATAAACTCAAAATAGATTTCTCATTCTCCATTCTTCGATCCATAACTTATGAAGTTACAAACTATTTATTGACTCCAAAGAAATAAAAAGAAGATAAAGCCAATCTCTAAAGATTTATCCCTAATATAACCTAAATCATAACTGATAAAACAAATTAAAACAACCAGTATCTAAAATAACAAAAATTAACTACAAGATAATAGAAAATAGAAATTATTTTCCATCATTCTCCTCTGCTTCGAAAAATTTACCTCCCGGTGAATCATGTAGGCGTGAAATCCGAGAATTGTGCTCCTGGTGATGCCCTCCAAATCGGCCATGGCGGAGGCCTTTGCTTCGACAAGGAAGTCAATATTGAGACTTCTGATAAGGCGACGAAATTCTACGGTGGTACTGGCGTTGTGGAATGTGGAAGAAGCAAAATGTCCAACATGGACCTATCATCAAGCTCCTTAATAACTGGTGGTTGTCTTGATGCATCCAAAGAAACTAAATGGTCGTTTCTACAATCAATTGCTATTTCCTGCAAACTATTACAATTATTTGTAACAAACATATAATAGAAATTATTCATAGGTTTAATTATTGGGACACATTCAAAATATTTAGAAGACTTAATAGGTTCTTTATATTCATTGGTTTCATCTATTTAATTCTTCTAATGATAATATATAACGCTCAAAATTTATTAACAGTTTAAATTTAGACCTAAACTCAGACATGGATATAACTAGTCTCTCATCTACAGTTGACTTTATAGGTTCTACTAATAATTTTTTTAAGGATATAAGATCACCGTTAGCAATATTTTTTGTCTTAATCCGGTTGAAATGTTCATCAAACAACTTTTTCATTTCAGCAAGCATCTTATCATATATATCATCGATTCTCGCACAAAATTGTTGCGAGAATTTTTTGTAGACATTCTTGTATGGATCTTACCTACCTACCTATAAAAATATTTCTAAATCAGAGTTTAGCTCTGATACCAATTTGACGCAAGACGATGACACAAAGGAAATATTATTTTTATAAAATTGGAAATTTATGAAATTATGGGGGCGGAGGCTTTTAAAAGGAATGTGAACAATTAACTATTATAAATTTATCACAAAAATTATAATAGAAATGCAAAATACTAATTAGGAATACCGTTGGAGACTTCAATTTCAGAAGCTGAGAAGGAAGTCGGAAGCGGCGGCGGAAATAAGATCGAGAGATCCACTTTAGGGTTTTGGCATCGCACCATATAAACTCAAAATAGATTTTCCATTCTCTATTCTTCGATCCATAACTTATGAAGTTACAAACTATTTATAGACTCTAAAGAAATAAAAAGAAGATAAAGCCAATCTCTAAAGGCTTATATCTAATATAACATAAATTATAACTGATAAAACAAATTAAAACAACCAGTATCTAAAATAACCAAAATTAACTACAAGATAATAGAAAATCTAAATCTATTTTCCATCACTATTTGAACTTCATTGCAAAATCTGTTGAAGGGTTCTTTGTTGGGCACTTTCAAATGTAGGAGGGGTATAAATGTGTTGATGTTGGTATATGAGAATATTCTTGGTATCTTTGTTGGTATATTAGAAAATTCTTGGTATATTTGTTGGAATATGAGAATATTCTACAGGGGATTTTAATGGGGTATTAATGTAACATTAAGGGCTGTAAGGCTATAAATAGCTAAGAGATGATTAATAAAAAATATAACAATTACTCCAAAATATTCTACATGGTATCAGAGTCCAAACCCTAGTCACCACTACGGTCATCGCTGCCACACCGTCCGCCACCACCGCTGCCGCGCCGTCCGCTACCACCGCTGCCGTACCGCTCGCCTGCCACCACCGTCGCCGCTCGTCTGTCACCACCACCGCGAAGCCGCGACTCCCGCGTAGCCTTCTGCCGCGGTTCCTTGCGTCTCCCGCGGGTCGTTCCAGACGTTGACATCGAAGGCCTAGATCTGATGGGGAGATACATGATCAGGTCTAGGAGAGGACGAAGAGGGCGAACGTGAATCGTGGGACTGGTGTGAGGTGATCGGAGAAGAGGAGAATCGATGAAGGAGATCATCAAGAAGTTGGACTCTGCGGAGGTCGCAACGTTGATGAAGCTGATTAAACTGTCGGCTGGTGAGAGCGCGACACGAACATTGGCGAAGTTGGAGCTTCCATCCATCGATCTGAAGCTTGATGGATCGACCACCTACCTGAGTTGGTCACGACGGGTGAGGAGAACCCTCGCAGGGAAGAACTTGGAGGGTTTCTTGTCAGGAGAGAAGACAGAGCCAGATGAGGGCTCGGCATGACACGACTAGTGGAAGTCCACTCATATGGTGGTATACATTTGGCTCCTCAATTCTTTATTCCAGTCGATCGCCGTCACAGTGGATGGCCTTGAGATGGTGAAAGACGTGTGGGAGAAGTTGAGGAGAACCTACGATGGTGTGAGGAATAACTTGAGGGTTTTCCAGATCAAGGGGGAGATCGACGACACCGTACAGGGAGAGAAGACGGTACAGGAGTATGCCACGGAGTTGGAGCGTCTGTGGTTAGATTATGATCACTTCTCAGATCGGGCGAGCTGCGAAGACCCGAAGTGTAAGAAGAGACGGGTATTTCTGCAGGAGAGGACGATGAAGTTTCTTAAGGGGCTGGTCGCAGTGTTTGCTCAGAGGACAGCACTACTTCTAGCCCAACCGAAGATTCCTACACTTGAGGAGGCTATCTCGGCCATGATCCAGGAGAAGACTCGTATCAAGCTACAAGCAGGGACATGTGGTCCTCCTGAAGTGAAGACAGCACTTGCTGTTGCCAATTCAGGCGGTACAAGACCTAAGGGAGACTCCCGACAGTGTTACAACTACGGGGAGGTGGGCCATCTGAGGTATGCTTGCACCAAACCACCCAAGGAGAGATTCAGGTGGCAGACGTGAACAGTTTGGAGGACGTAGTCGTGGAGGTCGACGGGGGTAGTCGAGGAGGTTGTCGGACAAACCTGCTGGTAGCAGAAGACGAGGAGGGAGCTAATGGTGCCTATACTGAGAAGGATCGGGCACTACTGGGCATGTTGGAAGTACTCAGGAGAAAGCAGAAAGCGTCAAGCGATGGAGACAGGAGGAATGAGACTGAGGAGGCGTCCACCTCAGTCTTCGCCAGAGGCAACGCTGTCATGTATGCCCATCCATCGGAAAGTAGTGATGACTCACTCGCCCTTGCATCTATGTCTTCCTTTAGATCATCGGACTGAATTGTCGATTCGGGTGCGTCTCGACACATGACAGGGAATGCTAGTGAGTTCTCTTCCTACACTCATCTAGCATCTGCAGACAACATTCAAACAGCCGATGATACTTTCTAGCCAGTGGTCGGTAAGGGTACTGTCGATTGTACAGGTTCAGTAAGATTATCCAATGTTTTACATGCTCATTTTCCAGCCAGTCTTTTGTCTATTAGTTCTATAATCCTTCAACTAAAATGCATTGTCTCTTTTGATATTTGATCTTCCAGGAGAAGGAGACAGGATGACGACTTGGGACTGGCACTTGGCATCATGGACTGTGGTATCTGGGTCGGGAAGGACTGGATTCGACATTGGTGTCTGTGGCAGAAAGGGCAGGAATGGGAGGACCAAAGATGAGTGCCGAGGATACACTGATACTCCATCACAAGCGGTTGGGGCACTCATTGTGGTGCCCCGTTCTTCCTATTCGGGGAGCGCGGCTAAGAAATACAAGTACGATATCGTTCGATCGGGATAGATTGAATCAAGAACTCATCCTCGTTATGGATTTCTTCTTCGGAATCGATTTCCATATTCAGTGGACCGTGTCCCGAGGATGGACTTAGCGGCAGAGTCAAGAGGGACATCTCCGCTGCAAGTTTTCTTGTCTCAGTTTTCGCTGTCGCCTTATTGCTTTCGTACTTTGAGTTGGTTTTCGAATTTGTTTGCGTTTTCTTGAACGATTTCGATGGATTTTATTGTTTTCGTTCATTGAAATGCACTTCAATTCTGAGATTGGAAAGAGTGGAAGAGGTATTTATCAGTTATTCGTGGCAATGCAGGTGAACGAGCAGTAGGCGACGCTCGAGCGGAGTCTTAAAGCACCTCTTTCCTTTCCTTCCAACCAACTTGTGAGTGGCTTATATTCGATTCAGTTGGCCCTTCTTCCAAGTCTTCACATCTAAAAATCTTGCTTCTTGATCAAACGATACCATAATAACTAAAAGATGTCAAGATAAAAAGGAATAGACTTGGACTATTTATTGCTTGTCAATCAACTTGTGAACGGTTACCTATTGATGCTAGTTCGTTCAGAATGTTCTTCATATGCTTCAATTTTAGTTAGAATGTACACTTCTTTTATAAATTGTGTTATGCATATAGAACACACTTTGCTATGCGATTTATTGATCAGTAAGACTATGCAAAATCGTTTATGCTATGGAACTTGTATCGTGCTCGTATTGCCTTAAACTGCATGAATTGATTGAAAACCTAATGGACGTCGTTTGATCATGGACAACTTTTGCACAAGGTTTTATGGTTTCCGCGGACGGTCACCGGGGCACTGGGACCGATCCGATCCGGGCAAAACATTATGTATAGTCGTATGTTATGGACGAAGTGTTATGTAGCAGGGCTCGCCACCTGCGTTGCATATCATTCTTGTCTCGAGACTATAACCCTTCCTTTATGGCATTATGCCAGTAATTCGTTCGTATATTTAAACCTGTGCAAGCTAACTTGTGTCTTCGTGGCAGGGAAGGACATGGTAAGTATTGTGCAGGTGGTTCAGACGGGCAGGTAAATGTCACCGAACAGTGGCAAGTTCATTTCAGTAGACTCTATATCATTGCTTACTTGTAAAATAAACTAAGGCAAGATAGAAAGATCACAAATAAGTTGCATGCTTCATTTAAACAACGTGTTGATTGGTATAGTTGGGTTAGCTCACCTTCACCAGTACATTTCGATGTATTGACCCTTGTTAAAACAGGTTTCCCGTACCAAGGAAATCCTGCGAGGAGCTGAAGTCACTACCCAATCCAGTCCAGCTGTCGGTGCGTCCTGATCGTGCCCTATTTTGAAGTATTTGAAGCCCAGGAGCTTGCAAACTAAACTCATGCAGCTTAGAGGAAAAGCCATCATCTCGCCTGGAGGTCTCTTATTTTGAAGTTTAGTAAATGGATGTAATGTACATGACAACTATCTCATTTGGTGTCAACATTTTGTAAGTCCGTGCGGTAACCCTCTAACTCATTCAAGAGTTTGTAAATAGATGTTCATTATCAATAAAATAGAACTTTTCCATGTTTCAACTTTGTGTTTCAATTTATCTGCGTACTCTGAATATGTGCTCGTTATGCAAAATACCTTAGCCTTGTGCGGTGCGCAACCTAGGCCCGCACGGCGTCACGCCCGGGGACGACTATCGATTCCACGAAATCGGGGCATGACATATTTGTATCAGAGCACAACTTCAAGTTCCTTTGACCCTCGTACTGGAAAAGTTTCTTTAACGATCAAATCCCTGTGCGAACTCTTGAACTCGTTAGGCCAAAATGTAATACGTTCATACAATGAGTCCATAATACATTATGATCCTGATGTAAGTTACCTTCTTTTGAAGGAATGACACAAGCGCAAGCATCATCGCTAGCGCCGGGTGAGACAGAAACCCAAGAAAGCAGTTCCGGCACATCGAAAAGTTCTCGGAGCAAGCGAGCCATGTCTCGTGTCGATCCCATTCAGCAGATGATGCGGATGTTGGAGGCTAACCAACAGAGGGAGGAGGCTCGTTATGAACGGGCTGAGAAGGGAGCAGAAGAGAGACAAAGCAAGTTCCAAGACAATATAGAAGTCCGATTCTCAGTCCAACAAAAGCAAGTAGATACCCTGCAATAGCCTCCAACCATTCTGCGGCAATGGTAACGACACCGGTGGAGCAGCCCGCGTCTGAAGTCGAAACGCCGCAAACTCCAAAGAAGAAGGATGTGACTGCCTTCGACTTTGCCGACTTCAAGAAGGTCTGCAACACGCCGTTTAAATAGACTGAGGATCCAATCGTGGCTCTAGATTGGTTGGCCGAACTTGAGGATCATTTCAAACTTCTAGAGGTACCCGAGCAGAAGAGTGTCGCGTGTGCCCAACTACAGCTTCGCTTGAACGCCCACGATTGGTGGGACGTGCATCGAAGATCTCTTCCAGTTGATGATGAAGAAGAGACGATCGCATGGGACACCTTCCGTGGCGCGTTCGAAGAGGAGTTCATACCCCCTCCCGTACGTCGTCAGTCGTCAGAAAGAGAACGAGTTCGTGCAACTACGCCAAGGAAGCATGACAGTAAAGCAGTATTCCGCCGAATTCAACCGGCTCGCTAAATTTGCAAGTTCCTATTTACCTGATGCAGCGAGTCGTGCCAGAAGATTTGAAGGCGGTCTGCATCCTGCCATCCATCCGCACGTGGCCGTTCCTCAATACCAGACAATGCGGGAAGTTCTCAACCATGTCCTTTCCCTCGAACCGTAGTATCCTCCAGTTGCTGTCGGCACTGTGCATACCTCTAATCACAAGCGCCATGGCAACGAGAGCAAACAACGCTGCAAAGCGTCCAAACAACGGCGGTCGACAAAAGGAAAATGTAGAGGCTCGTTGTGAACACTATAATAGGCCGGGGCACACCATTGACAAATGTTACATCAAGAACGGGTCCTGCTTCAACTGTGGTGGTCGTGGCCACATAGCTAGAGATCGTCCGCTTCCCTCCAAGCTTCCCCCTCAACATCCAAATCCTGCTCCAGCACCCTAGGCCAATCGAGCTGTGCCTCAGCCAGAGCGTCGCCAAGCTCAAGGTCGGGTCTACACTATGACACGAGAAGAAGCTCTGGCCTCAGACACCGTTGTGTCAGGTATATTGCTTTTTAATAACATACATGCACGTGTGCTATTTGATTATGGTGCAACGTATAGTTTTATATCCACGAATTTTGCGGTGGAAAACAATATAGAAATGACACCGTTGTATCTAGACCTTAGTGTTAGCACCCCGTCAGGCACGAAAATACCTGTCCGTTCAGTATGCCAAGGTGGTTACGTCTGTATCGGAGGAAGGAAGTTCTCGCTCGATGTTTTAGTCCTAGATGTTCGGGATTATGACATCATTTTGGGGATGGATTGGCTCGGCGCTTGCTCGACAACTATCGAATGTGCAGAGAAACGAGTCGTCTTCCGCCTACCTGGAGAAGCCGAATTTTGCTATACGAGTAGTCCATCAACTGATGCGTCTAGGGTCTGCATGGTCATTTCTGCGATATCTGCTCGGCGGATGCTACACACTGGCTGCGAGGGATACCTAGCGTCGGTTCGGGACACACAGCTGGATTACGCAAACGTTGAGTCTTCTTCCGTTGTGGCGGAGTTCCCTGATGTGTTTCCGAGCGAACTACCCGACATACCACCTGACCGAGAGATCGAGTTCATCATTGACACGTTACCGAATACTCAGCCGATTTCCAAGGCTCCGTACAGAATGGTCCCTACTGAACTGAAGGAGTTAAAGTGCCAACTTCAAGAATTGTTGGATCGTGAGTTCATCCCTCCGAGCGTCTCCTTGGGGCGCGCTTGTGCTCTTCGTGAAGAAAAAAGATGGAACATTGCGACTCTGCATCGATTATCGGGAGCTGAACAAGGTCACTATCAGAAACAAGTATCCTCTGCCCAGGATAGATGACCTCTTTGATCAGCTGCAAGGGGCAACGGTATTCTCGAAAATTGATCTTCGATCGGGCTACCACCAACTGAAGATTAAGCCTGAGGACATGTCCAAGTCTGCTTTCCGAATCCGCTATGGACACTACGAGTTTTCCGTCATGCCGTTTTTTCTGATGAACGCCCCTGCTGCTTTTATGGATTTGATGAATCGAGTATTCCGACCATTCCTCGATAAATTCATGGTCGTTTTTATATACATCTTAGTGTACTCGAAGAATAGGGATGAACACGCAGGACACCTGCGGATAGTGCTTCAGACCCTTCGAGACAATAAGTTGTATGCCAAGCTAAGTGTGAGTTCTAGTTGGACAACATATCCTTTCTCGGGCATATTATTTCTGCAACGGGCATCTCAGTTGACCCGAAGAAAATAGAAGCCATCGTGAAGTGGAAACGGCCTGAATCAGCTAGCGATATTCGGAGTTTTCTTGGTCTGGCGGGCTACTACAGAAGATTTATTAAAGATTTTGCTAGAATCGCCTCGCCTCTGACTCAGCTCACTCGGAAGGGTGTAACGTTCGCGTGGACGGGCGACTGCGAAGCTTCGTTTACGGAGTTAAAGCAGCGCCTCGTCTCAACACCAATTCTTACCCTTCCAGACGGACCCGATGATTTTAAGATATATAGTGACGCCTCAGGTAAGGGAATGGGATGTGTCCTGATGCAAAGGGATAAAGTGATAGCCTTTGCATCGAGGCAATTAAAGCCTCACGAGAAAAATTATCCAACCCATGCTTTGGAGCTCGCAGCGGTGGTGTTCGTGCTGAAGTTGTGGCGCCACTACCTTTATGGTGTACCGTGCGAGATCTATACGGATCATAAGAGCCTAAAATATCTCTATACACAAAAGGATTTGAATCTTCGTCAACGATGCTGGCTTGAACTCCTTAGCGATTTTGACTTGATGATCAGATACACCCCGGGCAAGGGTAATGTTGTAGCTGATGCGCTGAGTCGAGTATTTGTTGGAAGTTTGGCTATTGATAACAAGCTGCGTCAGGATATAGAAGCTTTGGGCATTTCACTTATAATCAGATACAAAAAGGAGGCGCAAGTGGCACAACTGCGCCTCGAACCTGACTTATTAGAAAATGTCAAGTCCGCTCAGAAGGATGACATGTTCCTGCAAAAGATGCAAGGTCTTATCTCAGCAGCCGACTTTGCGGAGGGCAAGGACGGAATGATCCGAGTTAAGGGAAGATTGTGCATTCCAAACGATGCAGTCCTCAGAAAAGAGATACTCACGGAAGTCCATTATGCTAGTTATACTTCTCATCCGGGTAGCACAAAGATGTATCGATATCTCCGTTCGACATTTTGGTGGCATGACATGAAACGAGATGTGGCATTGTTCGTGTCGCAATGCATGGCTTGTCAGAGGGTAAAGGCCGAGCACCAGAAGCCGAGTGGAGAGATGCAGAACCTCGCTGTACCGGAGTGAAAATGGAAACATATAACATTGGATTTCATTGTTGGTTTGCCAAAGACGCAACGGGGGAATGATGCCGTCTGGGTTATCGTCGATCGACTCACCAAGTCAGTTTACTTTCTGCCTATCAAAATTTCTTGGAGTGCCGACCGTCTGGCTCAGATCTACCTCAACGAAATCGTTCGGCTTCACGGTGTGCCCGTATCCATTGTCTCCGATAGAGATGGTCGATTTTTATCGCGTTTCTGGGAAAGCCTGCAGTCAGCAATAGGGACGAAGTTGAAGTTCAGCTCCGCCTACCATCCACAGACAGACGATCATGTACGACCCGAGTCATGTGGTGGATCTTGATCAACTGGATCTTAAGGCAGACTTGACTTATGTTGAACAACCTGTGCAAATCTTGGATCGTAAAGAGAAGCTGCTTCGAAGTCGTTCGGTTCCTCTCGTGCGCGTGCTTTGGCGAAATAATTCGGTCGAAGAATCCATTTGGGAGCTTGAATCTGAGATGAGGGAAATGTTCCCTTCATTGTTTCCTAGTGGTAGGTTCTATTCCTAAGTTTCATGGACGAACCTTCCAATTGGTTGGTTAGGATGTGGTGCCCCGTTCCCCCTATTCGGGGAGCGCGGCTAAGAAATACAAGTACGGTATCGTTCGATCGGGATAGATTGAATCAAGAACTCATCCTCGTTATGGATTTGCTTCTTCGGAATCGATTCCCATATTCAGTGGACCGTGTCCCGAGGATGGACTTAGCGGCAGAGTTAAGAGGGACATCTTCGCTGCAAGTTTTCTTGCCTCAGTTTTCGCTGTCGCCTTGTTGCTTTCGTGCTTTGAGTTGGTTTTCGGATTTGTTTGCGTTCTCTTCAACGGTTTCGATGGATTTTCATTGTTTTCGTTCGTTGAACTGCACTTCAATTCTGAGATTGGAAAAAGTGGAAGAGGTATTGATCAGCTGTTCGTGGCAATGCAGGTGAACGAGCAGTAGGCGGCGCGTGAGCGGAGTCTTAAAGCACCTTTTTCCTTTCCTTCCTACCAACTTGTGAGTGGCTTATATTCGATTCAGTTGGCTATTCTTCCAAGTCTTCATATCTAAATATCTTGCTTCTTGCTTGCCCTGATCAAACGATACCATAATAACTAAAAGATGTCAAGATAAAAAGGAATAGACTTGGACTATTTAATGCTTGTCAATCAACTTGTGAACGGTTACCTATTGCATGCTAGTTCGTTCAGAATGTTCTTCATATGCTTCAATTTTAGTTAGAATGTACACTTCTTCTATAAATTGTGTTATGCATATAGAACACACTTTGCTATGCGATATATTGATCAGTAAGATTATGCAAAACCGTCTATGCTATGGAACTTGTACCGTGCTCGTATTGCCTTAAACTGCATGAATTAATTGAAAACCTAATGGACGTCGTTTGATCACGGACAATTTGTGCACAAGGTTCTATGGTTTCCGCGGACGGTCACCGGGGCACCGGGACCGATCCGATCCGGGCGGAATATTATGTATAGTCGTATGTTATGGACAAAGTGTTATGTAGCGGGGCTCGCCACATGCGTTGCATATCATTCTTGTCTCGAGACTATAACCCGTCCTTTATGGCATTATGCCAGTGATCCGTTCGTATATTTAAACCTGTGCAAGCTAACTTGTGTCTTCGTGGCAGGGAAGGACATGGTAAGTATTGTGCAGGTGGTTCAGACGGACAGGTAAATGTCATCGAACGGTGGTAAGTTCATTTCAGTAGACTCTATATCATTGCTTACTTGTAAAATGAACTAAGGCAAGATAGCTCACAAATAAGTTGCATGCTTCATTTAAACAACGTGTTGATTTGTATAGTTGGGTTAGCTCGCCTTCACCAGTACATTTCGATGTACTGACCCTCGTTGAAACAGGTTCCCCGCACCAAGGAGATCCTGCGAGGAGCTGAAGTCACTGCCCAATCCAGTCCAGCTGTTGGCGCGTCTTGATCGTGTCCTATTTTGAAGTATTTGAAGCCCAGGAGCTAGCAAACTAAACTCATGCAGCTCAGAGGAAAAGCCATCATCCCGCCTGGAGGTCTCTTATTTTGAAGTTTAGTAAAGGCTATCTCATTTTGTGTCAACATTTTGTAAGCCCGTGCGGCAACCCCTCTGACTCGTTCAAGAGTTTGTAAATAGATGTTCATTATCAATAAAAGAGAACTTTTTCATGTTTCAACTTTGTGTTTCAATTTATCTGCGTACTCTGAATATGTGCTCGTTATGCAAAATACCTTAGCCTTGTGCGGTACGCAACTTAGGCCCGCACGGCGTCACGCCCGGGGGACGACTATCGATTTCACGGAATCGGGACATGACACTCATCTTTTGGTATTTTGAGTAGTTTGTATCCATCTATTTATGAGAAGGCAAATAAGGAGAAACTAGTATGTGATGCATGTGATTTAGGCAAACTTACGAGGAGCTCATATGTTGGTGCGGGTCATAGGAGCTTTTCTGTTTTTGATATTGTACATTCTGATGCCTATGGGCCGTGTGCCACAACTACTATGAATGGTTACAAGTATTTTGTCTCTTTTATTGATTGTTCCTCTCGTGTCATTTGGCTGTATTTGATGAAGAATAAGAGTGAGGTCTTTGCCTATTTTCGGGACTTTCATAAACATGTCCAGACTCAGTACAAAGCAGTGCTGAAGGTACTAAAGTCTAACAATGGAACAGACTATACCAACAAAGTACTTGAGGAATACCTATCAGCCCAAGGGATACAGCATCAGACCACCTACGCATACAAACCATCACAGAATGAAGTGCCAGAAAGGAAGAACAGACACCTTCTGGATGTGGCAAGGAGCATGATGATCGCCATGAATGTCCCACAGAGTCTGTGGGGACATGCAGTGTTGACAGCAGCTCGATTGATCAACATGATGCCCTCAAAGGTACTGGGATGGAAGTCTTTATGTGAGATATTGCAAGAAAATAATAGTGGAATACTCCCACTAAAGGTGTTTGGCTGCGTATGTTTTGTGAAGGACAACAGACCGTCTGTTGAAAAACTTGACCTCAGAGAAGTCAAGTGTGTATTCGTGGGCTATTCGGCGACTCAGAAGAGGTACGTGTGCTGGAGTCCATTAGAGAAGAAGAAGTTTGTGAGTATGGATGTTCACTTCAGGGAGTTTGAGCCATACTACCGTCAGGAGGGAACCTCATCCATGAGCAACTCACCTGATACTGAGAGCATGAGGCGAAAGAGAGATTGGTGAGAATGTGGTGACCGATTTAGGAGTATGGCATGGAGGAACGTTTGAGGAGGAGCATGAGAGTGAAAAGGAACATGGGAGGCGATGAGAGGTGTTAGGCCCACGGCTTAGGGGGAGTTACTTACCTACAGCAGAAAAGGGAAGCAAACTGCAGGACCAGTACCTATAGTGCCAGTGCTAAGTCCCTTGCCTGCGTCCGTCTCAACTTCTGAGACACCTACACCATCAGATTCTCCTTCAGGTGATATCATTCTTCCTACTCCCACACCATTATCAGTACGGAGGACCACTCGCAGCAATGCGAGAAATCCTCCTGATAGATATGGTTGGGACCTTGCTCAGTTTGTTTCATATAATAACATCTCTTCTTCTCATGGAGCATTCATTGCATCTTTGGATAGTATTACTGTACCTAACAATTCGCAGGTTGCCAAGAACAATCCAAAGTGGAAAGCGGCGATGCACGAGGAGTTAGGCGCTCTTGAGAAGAACCACACTTGAGAACTGGTAAAACTGCCAGAGGGGAAGAGGGCAGTCGGATGCAAGTGGGTCTTTACTGTAAAACAGAACCCAGATGAAAAGTAGAGCGCTACAAAGCTCAACTGGTGGCAAAAGGATACAGTCAGACGTACGACATTGACTATGATGAGACATTTGCACCAGTGGCGAAGATGATCACCGTCAGGATTCTGATTTCTTTGACAGCGAATGGTGGATGAAAGCTATACCAACTGGATGTGAAGAATGCGTTTCTTCATGGGGATCTAATGGAGGAAGTGTACATGGAGATACCACCAGGATTCTGCACCGATAAGACAGTGGGCAAGGTCTGCAGGTTGAAGAAGTCCTTCTATGGACTGAAGCGGTCTCCTCGAGCGTGGTTTGACAGATTCATGAGGGCGATGATAGGAATGGAATATCAGCAGATCAATGTTGATCATACTGTGTTCTTCTGTCGAAGTGGAGGCCACATCACCATGCTTGCCGGTGTATGTGGATGATATAATTATCACAGGAGATGATGAGCAGGAGATTGCCTGACTCAAGGGGAAGCTTGGCAAGGAGTTCGAGGTGAAGGACCTTGGCCTTTTTCGGTATTTTCTTGGGATTGAGATTGCTCGAGAAGCAGAGGGAATTGTTCTTTCTCAGAGGAAGTATGCGCTGGACCTTCTCACAGAGACAGGGATATTGGGATATAGACCTGCAGCGACGCCGATCAACCAGGGGTTCAAGCTGTGTGCTGAGGCTAGAGAACCAGTTGACCGAGACAGATACCAGAGACTGGTGGACAAATTGATCTATTTGAGCCACACACGTCCTAATATCTGCTTTGCAGTGAGTGTGGTGAGCCGCTACATGCATGACTAAAGGAAGGGTCATATGGACGCAGTGTACCAGATTCTGAGATACTTGAAGGGTGCCCCCGGAAAGTGGTTGATATTCAGGAAGAATGATCACTTGAGCATCGAGGGCTACTGTGACTCTGACTGGACTAGCTGTACTGATGACAGGAGGTCTACCTCGGGCTATTGCATATTTGTAGGAGGCAACTTGGTCTCTTGGAGGAGTAAGAAGCAGTCGGTGGTGGCCAGATCGACAGCTGAAGCGGAGTACAGAGTTATGACCTTGGGAGTTGCAGAGCTGTTATGGCTGAAGAGTATACTAGTGGAGCTAAAGCTGGATCAAGGAACCAAGATGAAGCTGTGGTGTGACAACCAGTCAGCCATCAGTATCGCCAACAATCCAGTGCAGCATGACAGAACCAAACAAATCGAGATCGATAGGTTCTTCGTCAAGGAGAAATTGGACCGTGGACTACTGGAGCTAGGTCATTTTCAACCAAGGAGCAGGTAGCAGACAATATAACCAAGGGACTTAGCTCTGCAGATATGATTTGAGGATGTGATAAGATGGGCTTAGTGAATATCTTTCGCCCATCTTGAGGAGGAGTGTTGGTATATTAGAATATTCTTGGTATATTCGTTGGTATATTTGTTGGGATATTAGAATATTCTACAGGGGATTTTAATGGGGTATTAATGTAAGATGAAGGATTGTAAGGCTATAAATAGCCAAGAGATTATCAATAAAAAATATAACAATTACTCCAAAATATTCTACGGATGATCCTAGTACGAACCACAAGTATATTAATGTGATTGCAGTTCTAGTGAACCTGAATTACCTCTTTGTACTTGTATAGCCAAGGACCTAAATATTTGATACAAGTTTCGTCACTTTTGAAATAATTTTGTATCAGGAGATCATTGGTTTTTTATTCGAAATTATTACTGAAAAGTTTCATATTAGAAGCAACTCCAAGCGTACCTAGTAATTATTGATCCACTAGACTTATGGCGATGAGGTATGTGCTTGAATTTTCACGTTTTGACAAAGCTACTAGAATCATCTTTTACTTGCAATATTGCACTTATTAACTTGTTCATCTTTCATGATGCTGAAATGGTAGTTTAGTTTTAAGTTTAATAAATACAGGTGAGACACAAGGAAGGGAGGAAGTGGAGGAAACACTCATAAGTAAAATATATTTGTGTGTGTGTGTGTGTGTGTGTGTGGGTGTGGGGGGGGAGGGGGAGGGGGAGGGGGGGGGGGGGGGGGGGGGGGGGGGGGTCATGACCATAGCATGCCATATGAACAGCTAACCCAATGGCTCTTACAAGAGCTTGGTGTACTCTTAAACGTTATGTGATTTCACTAATTTTCTTTTGCGTTTTTTTTTTTGCTATGTTCAGTTCTCTATAATAAGTTTTTCAAGTTCTTCCATTCCAGGGAAGCCTATAGTATGCAATGTGAGGATATATGTGCTGATTGTTTTCAAAGAATGATGTGTTTCCTGAATTCTCTAGTTGATATTAATGCATTATGTTCATGTTTCAAGTACATCAAAAAAAGAATAAGAAGAAGAAGAAGAAGAAGAAAACATGTTTCATTTTGATCTAGAACTGTAGAACCTGATTCATGCATAACTGGAATGGTGCCTTTTTAGCAACTTAGTATGTTAAATCTTGTGGTATTGGGTGTTCTGGTCATTCACTAAGCGTTATCAGCAATACTTTTGATTCTTTACATGTTTATTATGGTGTTAATTCCAATGTCAACAATGTGATATTTCGAGTGGATAAAAAAATGATTATTGTGTATTCAGCTTGTAGGTTGGACACCATTGATAGAA
Source organism: Iris macrosiphon (assembly GCA_036927795.1). Lineage (NCBI taxonomy): Eukaryota > Viridiplantae > Streptophyta > Magnoliopsida > Asparagales > Iridaceae > Iris > Iris macrosiphon. The sequence goes on from JAYESA010000004.1 coordinate 305,224,695, forward strand.
CTGAAACGGATAGTACAAAAAGATGGAGTAGATGCTCGGCTTGTTGGAAAGATTGAGTCATACCAACCTCTTTGCTCTGTTAAAGACCGGAGTGCGCTCAGGTTTTTATTTTTGTTTTTCCACTTTACTCACTCTTACAATGTCGTCTTTTTTCAATGATGCCATTTTAATCTTTTTTAGGCAGCTTCTAGTTGATTATAAACATTCTTTAATGGTTGTTTATATTCATCAGTTGATTTATTGAGCCTTCATCCTATAACATGTTAACAACTCATAAATTTTCGATTTTGGATCACGTGAGATTCTTTAGGTAAGTGTAACACCTATGATCCATGTGCCTATGTTTATTAGTATAAACTTGTAACATTGTTTCCTTGAAAGAGAGGGTTGAGAAAAAACATTCAAAAGTTCATCCAGCGAATGCATTGGATCCTCTTCTTGATTCATAGAATGATCCTTGGAATTGCATGCAAAGGTACTATATGTCCTCCTTTATTTTTAGTTAACAATCCTATTTGCCCATAGAAAAAATTGTCGGACCAATGTTACTTGGGTTGCAGATTGCTACATTACACGACTAGTGTATGGGATCGTGGTATGCTACTTTCCTCGATATGCCATAGGAGGGGGATAGTATTAAGCATATTCTATTTGTGGTTGTACACTTAATAGTAGGGCGTTCTTTTTGTATAAATATATTTGCTGCCACATGCCACAAGGTTCCTCTCCATCGATCGTTGCGATGATACGATCTCTCACTGCTGCCAAATTCACATGATCGTTCTTGCATTTAGCCTTCTCATCTTTGAACTTCCTGTAACCCCGCTTAAGGTGACTCATCTCGCCATAGTAATAGCAATTGTCATTGCGGTGCACCTTTGCAAGATCCCGAGAACTTCCTCATGTTCTCGACTGTTATCTGAATCTTCCTTTCTCGTAGAAAGTTATCAGAGCGGACTACTGCCGCAATTCTTGTTTGCTTATGCCGGATCTACTCGTTCAGTAGAATATTTTTAACCAACTCCATTGTGACAACTCCATCAGGCACGAAATTGCTTACAGACACAACATCTCACAACTTTTCGACATAGAACTCAAAAACAGTATGACTTGAAGCTCATCCTCAGTTGTCATCTTCATCGTTGATTTGATTGATGATGCCATAAATTTCATTCAGATGTTGCGACACTGAGGCATCATTCATGTACTTTGAATTGACGAGTTAATGAATAAGAAACGTTTTGTTCCCAGCTGTCTTCCATTCATACAGTAAATGCATCTTCTCTAATAATGTCTTTGTCGAACTCTCCATGAAGACATAATGTAACACCGAGTTGTCCAGCTATTGGCGAATGAATTCAACAAACTTTCATATGTTCTTTTCCGGTCATTAGCAGACTTGTCTGCAAGTTTGGCACTCTCGTCCTCTAACGGCCCATGCACGGCCTATCAGATCATTGCACGAGACATCCTTTGGCTTCCAAATCGTCCCGTTCCCCCTATAAGGTTGATCATACATGTGTTTATATTCTCCAAAAACATGGTTGGACATTCTCCCTCTCGAACCGAGAGCTCTGATACCATTTTACTGGAAAAAATTTGCAAAATAAGACACCCACCCACCTGAGCATAACGAACCACAACATTACACAAGAGCCAAGACATGTGAATATAGTATATGTAGTGATTTAGTTACTAGGACAAATCCTAACCCCTCTATTATCACAATACTAAAAGATTGATTACAATATATGTTTTTGGATCTTTTGCCCCAAGACAAGTCTCTTCTTTTAGTAGTACTACTACCTCAAACAAAAGCCAAAAGAGACTCCTACTTCATTTAATAAAACTACTGCCTCCCAAATAAACTACTACTGAGCTGATCATTAAGAGGCCGATCTACTGCTTGCAATCTTTCCGTTTTGTTCTAAACTTCTTTGATGCTCAAGTTTGCCAGGAGACCTTGAAGGAGCATAATGTTGAAATTAGTTGATGATTTTATTGATTGTCTCATTGGCATTATATAGCCTTACAGTCATTAATACAATGATCTTAATCATTATGACAATAATCTCATAATAGAATATCCTGTGACATATTCTGGCATCCCAAATATGTCCTCAGGATATTCCCATGTGCTTATACTATACTTAAATATGACACCCAACATACCATATCAACACTCCCCCTCAAGATGGGTGAAAGATATTCACTAAGCCCATCTTGTCACATCCTCTAATCATGCTCACTGAGGCGAGTCCCTTGGTTAGTCCATCTGCTACTTGATCCCTGGTTGGAACATGGCCAAGCTCCAGTAATCCACTATCCAACTTCTCTTTGATGAAGAATCTATCAATCTCGATGTGTTTGGTCCTGTCATGCTGTACTGGATTGTTGGCGATACTAATAGCTGACTGATTGTCACACCACAGCTTCATCTTGGCTCCTTGATCCAGCTTCAGCTCCACCAGCATATTCTTCAACCATAGCAGCTCTGCAACTCCCAAGGCCATAGCTCTGTACTCTGCTTCAGCTGTCGATCTGGCCACCACAGACTGCTTCTTACTCCTCCAGGAGACCAAGTTACCTCCTACAAATATGCAATATCCCGAGGTAGACCTCCTGTCATCAGCACAACTAGCCCAGTCAGAATCACAGTAGCCCTCGATGCTCACGTGATTGTTCTTCCTGAATATTAGTCCCTTCCCGGGAGCACCTTTCAAGTACCTCAGAATCTGGTACACTGCATCCATATGACCCTTCCGTGGGTCATGCATGTAGCGGCTCACAACACTTACTGCAAAACAGATATCATGACGTGTGTGGCTCAAATAGATCAACTTGCCAACCAATCTCTGGTATCTGTCCCGATCAACTGGTTCTCCAGCCTCAGCATCAATCTTGAACCTCTGATCTATTGGTGTCGCTGCAGGTTTGCACCCCAACATCCCAGTTTTTGTGAGAAGGTCCAGTGCATACTTCCTTTGAGAGAGAACAATCTCATCTGCTTCTCGAGCAATCTCAATCCCAAGGAAGTACCGAAGAAGGCCGAGATCCTTCACCTCAAATTCCTTGCCAAGCTTTCCTTTGAGTTGGGCGATCTCCTGCTCATCATCTCCTGTGATAATTATATCGTCCACATACACCGCAAGCATGGTGATGTGGCCTCCACTCCGACGGAAGAATACAGTATGATTAGCATTGATCTGCTGATATCCCATCCCTATCATCGCCCTTCTGAATCTGTCAAACCACGCTCGAGGAGACTGCTTCAGTCCATAGAGGGACTTCTTCAACCTGCAGACCTTGCCTACTGTCTGATTGGTGCCAAATCCTGGTGGTATCTCTATGTACACCTCCTCCACTAGATCTCCGTGAAGAAACGCATTCTTCACATCCAGTTGGTGTAGCTTCCATCCACCATTCGCTGCCAGAGAAATCAGAGTCCTGACAGTGCTCATCTTTGCAACTGGTGCAAAGGTCTCGTCATAGTCGATGCCGTACGTCTGACTGTATCCTTTGGCTACTAGTCGAGCTTTGTAGCGCTCAACCTGTCCATCTGGGTTCTGCTTCACGGTAAAGATCCACTTGCATCCAACTGCTCTCTTCCCCTCTGGCAGTCTCACAAGCTCCCAAGTGTGGTTCTTCTCCAGAGCTCCCAACTCCTCGTGCATTGCCGCTTTCCACTTTGGATCATTCTTGGCAACCTGCCAATTGTTAGGTACAGTAATACTATCCAAAGATGCTATAAATGCTCCATGAGAAGAAGGGATATGGTCATAAGAAACAAACTGAGCAATATCCCAACCATATCTGTTTGGAGGATTTCCTGCATTGCTGCGAGTGGTCCTCCGTACAGATAGTGGTGTGGGAGGAGTAAAAGTAGGAGGAATGATATCTTGTGAAGGAGGGGGTATCACCTGAAGGGGGGTTGGTGTCGGTGCCTCAGGAGTTGGGACGAACGCAGGCAGGGGACTTGGCACTGACACTGTCGGTACTGGTCCTGCAGTTTGCTTCTCTCTCCTGCTGTAGGTAAGTAACTCTCCCTGAGCCGTAGGCCTAACACCTTCACCTTCTTGTCCCTTCTCCTTGCCTCCATGCCAAACTTCTAAATCGGTTACCACCAAGTTCTCCATCTCCCCCTCTCGCCTAATACTGGCAGTATTAGGCGTGTTGTGTGAAGTTCCGTCCTGGTGGTAGTATGGCTCATGCTCCCGAAAGTGGACATCCATACTGACAAACTTCTTCTTCTCTACTGGACTCCAGCACACATACCCCTTCTGGGTCGCCGAGTAGCCTACGAAGATGCATTTGACCGCTCTAGGGTCAAGTTTTCCAACTGATGGCCTGTTGTCCTTCACAAAACACACACACCCAAACACCTTCAGTGGGAGTATCCCACTATTATTGTCTTGCAATACCTCACATGGGGACTTCCATCCGAGGACCTTCGAGGGCATCCTGTTGATGAGTTGAGCTGCTGTCAACACTGCATGCCCCCACAGACTCTGTGGGACATTCATGTCGATCATCATACTTCTTGCGACCTCCAGAAGGTGTCTGTTTTTCCTTTCTGCAACTCCATTTTATGCTGGTGTGTATGCACAGGTGGTCTGATGTTGTATTCCGTGTGCTGACAAGTATTCTACAAGCGTCCTGTTGGTATACTCCGTTCCATTGTCAGACCTCAGTACCTTCACAACTGCTTTGTACTGAGTCTGGACATGCTTATGGAAATCCCGAAAACAAGCAGGTACATCATTCTTATTTTTCATCAAATATAACCAGGTAACACGAGAGGCACACTCAATGAAAGAAACAAAGTACTTATAACCATTCATAGTGTTAGTAGCACATGGACCCCAGACATCAGAATGTACTACCTCAAAAGCAAAAGTGCTCCTATGACCCGTGCCAACATATGAGCTCCTAGTAAGTTTTCCTAACTCGCACGCATCACATACTAATTTCTCTTTATTTGTTTTTGCATAAATCTCTGGATACAACTTACTTAGAGTATCAAAGGAAGAATGTCCCATCCTCCGATGATGGAGTATCAAGGTATCCTCAGTCCTCTGCTGCAGTCCTTCCATGCCAGCCTTCTCTGCCATAGATATCAATGCTGAGTCCAGTCCTTCTCGATCTAGGTACCACAATCCCTCATGCCAAGTGCCAGTCCCAAGTCTTCGTCCTGTCCCTTTCTCCTGGAAGGTCACCTTAGGAATATCAAAAGAAACAATGCATTTAAGTTGGAGAATTATAGAACTAATGGACAAGAGACTGACTGGAAAGGATGGAGCATGTAAAATATTGGATAATCTTACTGAACTTGTACAATTAACAGTACCCTTACCGACCACTGGCTGGAAAGTGCCATCAGCTGTCTGAATGCTGTCTGCTGATGCTAGGTGAGTGTAGGAAGAAAACTCACTAGCATTCCCCGTCACATGTCGAGATGCTCCCGAGTCGATAATCCAGTCTGATGATTTAAGGGAAGAGATAAGCGCAAGGGCAAGTGATTCGTCAGTACCTTCTGATGGATGGGCATACATGGCAGCGTTGCCCCTAACAAAGAATGAGGTGGACGCCTCCTCTGTTCTACTCCTCATGTCTCCCAGTGCCTGGTCCTCCACAGTAAAGGTGCCATCAGCTTCTCCGTTCCCTTCTGATATCAGGAGGTTCGCCCGATAACCTCCTCGGTCGTCTCGTCTACCCCCTCGACCACGACCACGTCCTCCATTATATCCTCGTCCGCCGAACGGTCCTCGTCCACCACCTAAATCTCCCTCCCTAGGTGGTTTGGTACAAGCATACCGATGATGACCCATCTCCCCACAGTTGTAGCACTGCCGGTTATGCTGCCAGGGTTCTCCCTTAGATCCTGTGTTACCTGAGCTGGTGATCGCTAGTGCTGACTTTGCTTCGGGGGGACCACCTGTCCCGACTTGCAGCCTGATGCGTGTCTCCTCCTGGATCATGGCTGAGATAGCCTCCTCAAGGCTAGGGATCTTTGGTTGGGCTAGAAGTAGGGCTGTCCTCTGTGCGAAAGCTGCAGTCAGCCCTTTGAGGAACTTCATCGTCCTCTCCTGCAGACACACCTGTCTCTCCTTACACTTAGGGTCCCCGCAGCTCGTCCGATTTGAGGAGTGATCATAATCCAACCATAGACGCTCCAACTCCGTGGCATACTCCTGCACCGTCTTCTCTCCCTGTACGGTGTCATCAATCTCCCCCTTTATCTGGAAGACCCGTAAGTTGTTCCCCACACCATCATAGGTCCTTCTCAACTTCTCCCACACATCTTTCACCATCTCAATACCGTCTACTGTGGCGGCAATAGACTGGACTAAGGAGTTGAGAAGCCAGATGTAGATCACCATATGAGTGGACTTCCACTCATCGCGTCCTATCGAGCCCTAGTCCGGCTCTGTCGTCTCGCCCGTCAGGAACCCCTCCATGTTTTTTCCTGCGAGGGTTCTTCTCACCCGCCGTGACCACCTCAGATAGGTGGCTGGTCCATCTAATTTCAGATCGATGGAGGGAAGCTTCAACTCCGGCGACGTTCGTGTCGTGTTCTCACCAGCCGACATCGTCAACAACTTCATCAACGTCGCCACCTCTGCAGAATCCAGCTTCTTGATGATCTCCTCCATCGATGCGTCGTCTATCCAATCACGTCACGTCCGTTCCACGACTCACGCTCGTCCTCGTCGTCCGCTCCTAGATCCGAACATTTTCCCCCTTTTTTCAGATCTAGGCATCCCTATTAGGCGCTGTCTCGTGCTGGTGCGGAGGAGGCGGCAGCACGCATGTCACAGCCGCCGTCGCAGCAGCAACAGTCGCAGCAGCCGTAGCAGCAGTAGTAGCCGCAGCAGTAGCAGGACGGGACAGCAACAGCGAAGGGCGGCCTGCGAAGGGCGGAGAAGGGAAGAAGGGGGGGCGTGGAAGAGTTCGGTGGAGGAGATCTAGGAAATCCTCCTGTGGGTTTGTGGAAGCTTGGTGACGGCTAGGGTTTGTGGAAACTTGGCTCTGATACCATGTTGAAATTAGTTGATGATTTTATTGATTATCTCATTGGCATTATATAGCCTTACAGTCATTAATACAATGATCTCAATCATTATGACAATAATCTCATAATAGAATATCCTGTGACATATTCTGGCATCCCAAATATGTCCTCAGGATATTCCCATGTGCTTATACTATACTTAAATATGACACCCAACATACCGTATCAACACATAAGCTAGAGAGTTCCGGTAGCTTCATTATTAGAAGTGCTTATGGAGCATCTTTGGCTGGTAGTTGGCGCACAAAATATTCAACACCTGATGAAATTCAAGAACAGCCAGTTTCCTGAAGAGAGGATATCTCATAGAGTTGTGGCACATGTGTTGGTGATTGAGTTGATTGAAAGATTGTTTTGTCTTTATGATGTTTTGAAGAATTTTACCTGAATATATATATATATATATATATATATATATATATATATATATAGTGTTGGTTAAAGTTTAAAAGACCCTTATTCAACTTGTGTTTATAACAATCTTGTTTGGAACAATTTAAATGCATATCAGTCCTAAAGTACTCTGTTGCCAACGAAACGGAATCAACGACTGCTATGCATCCGAACGACCCCTTATATATATATAAGGGGTCGTTCGGATGCATAGCAGTCGTTGATTCCGTTTCGTTGGCAACAGAGTACTTTAGGACTGATATGCATTTAAATTGTTCCAAACAAGATTGTTATAAACACAAGTTGAATAAGGGTCTTTTAAACTTTAACCAACACTCATCGAGTCATTTAGCATGATCCCCACGTTTATAAGCTTCAAAAGAGCACAGAAGGTCAAAACCTTTTTTAACTGTAAATCTCATAACATTTTGTTCCACGGAACCTGGGGATCATGGAACAATTGGGGTTTATAACAATCTTGTTGGAGCAATTTAAATGCATATCAGTCCTAAAGTACTCTGTTGCCAACGAAACGGAATCAACGACTGCTATGCATCCGAACGACCCCTTATATATATATATATATATATATATATATATATATATATTCAGGTAAAATTCTTCAAAACATCATAAAGACACGAAATAGAGTACTTTAGGACTAACTTGGCAGCATGCGTATAGGTCTCAGATTGTTTCTCATGTTCTTAAACACAACAATAGCAGCATACATTCTCAACGCAAATTTTAAGCTCAGCACGAAATAGATTTCTCCAGTTCAAATGGAGAAAGGAAATCCGGTTCTCTTGTTTTGGAGAAATTATTTAGTGGTCCGGGCTCACCACGTAGCAGTGGTGAGCCTTAACTCTCCACCAATAGTGCCATGACACAACTTATCTATACTATTTCAATGTAACCATCTCCTAATTTGTCATGTCATTATTAGTGGGGAGTCTAAAGCTCACCATTGGCACGTGGTGAGTCCGGACCACTTTTGTAGACACTTTCCTGACTCGTTATCCCACGCTGCAGATTGCAAGAAGGGATGAAAATAAAGGAAAACTGATTGTGACAATTTTTCCAAGTGGCGGGGAACGATACCTGAGCACTGAGTTATTTGACAACGTCAGAGGAGAATGCACTAGTATGAGTTTTTGATGTATAGTCTTTTGAATGAAGGCAAATTATTTTGTTAATGTTAAATCCTCAAATGGGAGCATCACCTTCAAAATCTCGATTGCCTTTGTCCGTTGAAGTAGTCCAGTTCGGTTGAACCACATAAATTAGTGCAATTTTTTTTTCTTTTCTTTTTTTCTGTCTAGTTTTCGATTTCATTGATTATTTGGCTTTTCTCGGAACCAATACTATTAGCAGGAAGGATTAGATGTATTTATTACAGACAGTTCTTACTGGAATTTCTGCACGGATGGAGTATTTATTTATTCTCTGGATGTTCCTAGTATTTCAGCACTATAGCATTTTGTTTGGTGGTGGTCTTGATAACAAACTAAATATATATATATATCTGACAACATAAACTCAAAATAACGACGTAGAATATGGATGTAACCTTTGAATTTTACTAAGAAATTGTACTTATTTTTTACTCTTTAAATCCTTTTAAAAAATTAAGAGATTAAATACGTGCAATCCAACCGTTTATGTTCAAAGTTTTAAAAATCAAGAACTCCTGAGTTCCTCTATAATTAAAATTTTTTTTTCTAGTTCTGCCATCTTTAAACCTGTGTTACAAAAATCGGACTGGACCGTCCGGTTCAACCGGTTGATCCGTGAACCGGTATTTTTTTGGGTCCGGTTCGGTATTGATCCACTCTCATGCTTTTTTAAAAAGAAAATTTGATTGTAAATGAATATTTTTGTAAAATTAATGTCCATAAAGAATTAAATTTGGATCACTTAAATTAACCAAGTTGGTTGAACTGACTCAGTTGCTTCATCGGATTGGTATCCGGTCCAGTTTCAGTTTTTAAAAAACTTCTAACAAAGTGAATTAGGAAATAAAAAAAATTCCAACTTTGTCCTAAGAGCGCCTGAGAAGCTTCTAGAAACTGATGAGTAACCATATTTCTCCGACCCGGGAGAAATTTCCATCACCGCTCTTGCTCTATATAGCTATCTCTATATAGGTATCTAGAACTTTCCATTTATTCCTTTAAATCTAGAGCCACTTGTCATCCATCTATTACCAAAACTGCCACTTGTCATCAAACAGCGGAAACACTCACACACACTCTCTCTCTCTCTCTCTCTTCGGCTCAAAGCAAAAGAATGGGGCGAGAAAATTAGTAGGTGCTCTTGGATTTAGTAGTGATGGAAGGAATAGTGGTGGTGAAGGAAGAGGAGGAGGAAGAGGAGACGGAGGCGGTGCAGCTGCTGCCGCTGCCCATGTCGGGGCTCCACGACGTGGGCCCGCCTCCGTTCCTAACGAAGACGTTCGAGATGGTGGACTCCTCCGACACCGACTCGGTCGTCTCGTGGAGCCAGGCTCAGAACAGCTTCGTGGTCTGGGATCCACACGAGTTCGCCTCCACTCTGCTGCCGAGGTACTTCAAGCACAACAACTTCTCCAGCTTCGTTCGACAGCTCAATACATATGTAAGTCTACCTCCTTCTCCCCAGTCCCCACCTGTAAATATTATAGCACACGGACACGAGATGATTCGGACGCGACGACACGGATTCGGTGTCTATTTTGGTGTATATGTACGGAGTGTCCGACACGATGATGTCCTAGCCTACTAATTATTTCTCAGGTTGCGGTTATTTGCTGCACCGGTGGATGATGGTAGAAGGGGACATAAAAGACGCTAGTGTGTCCGATACGTGTCCGTAACATGGCTACACGGACACTAATCAGTTTTTGGGGTGCCCTTGCTTCCTAGTTCCCAGATAGAAGAGGATACAAAAACATTAGCGTGATCGCGAACACTTGAATGATTGGTGCTATCTTGGTATCGTCCATCATGGTGGACGCAGAGACACGACAGGGGAACTCCACAATACACTGAGAGCATCACTAGTAAGGTTCGCTACAATTTCTAGATTCTAATGTAGAAGCTTATTTTGTATAATAGTAAGGGTGCCTCGATTGGAGCCCAGTGATGGTCTCGTTCCAGCCACAGGAGCCGAGCTGTAATTTGGATCTCAAAATTTCTACATTTAGAATGTTGAAACTCGTCTTGTAGAACAGTAAGTCCTGGAGCCTAATTTCCAAATTTTAGATTTTATATTATTTAAAAAAATGGCAACTTGTCTATTATATTCACTCATCTTATTTGAGCCTCAAGATTTATTTTTTTATTATTTTTATTATTTTTACGGAAATTTTCATCCAGAGCATCCGAATTTATATAAATTTCATCTAAAACATCAAAGTTTTAAAAATTAAGAAAAAAAATTAAAACGTCCTTCTAAAGGACATTTTATATTTTTTAATATTATATTTTTATCGTTAATTTTTTCGTCGTTAACAGACGTTAGGCAAAAAAAATAAATAGAAAACGTCCTAGAAAACGTCCTTAGGAAGGACGTTTTCTAATATTATATTTTTTTCGCTCTCTTTCTCACACTCTCTCTCTCTCTCTCTCTCTCTCTCTCTCTCTCTCTAATATTATATTTGGTTTGATTTGTGTTGGTTATTTTTTTGTTAGTTTTTTGTATTATTTTTTTGTTGGTTTATTTTTCAGAAAATATTTGTTGTACAGAAAATAATTTTAAACAAATTAACTAAAACTAAATAATTTGTCAAAAATTTGAAATCACGAAAGCTTTCGCCATCTCTGATAGCAAAAAAACTTTTGGTTTTTTTTTGTTTGCTTTTTAGGTTTTTTTTTTGTTGGTTTTTTTAAATTTTTGATAATCCTAATTGGGTTTTTTTTAATTTTCGACCTCCAAAAATTAGTATAGATAACTAAAACAAATAACTAACTAATTATCATTCATATTAGTATATTAGTATAGATAATAACAAATTAGTATAGATAATAAAAAAATTGAAAATAAAATTATCGAAAGTAAATTTGGAGGTCGAAACATCGTTTTTTTGCTATTCTAAATTTTTTTTGAAATTCATCAAACGGTAAAACTGTTTATCCCGTATTATTTTTCGAGACGCTCATTTTGGCACAAACTGGACCTTGTTTTGATCACTCAGTCACAAGTTATGATACTTTAAAGTTCTAAAATTTATATTTTTGTCTGTAATATGTACGTCTTGTTTCGGATGAAATTTTTTTTTACACGAATTGTGTTACTCTCGTGGAAAACATACAAATCGATCTATTGTTTAACGAAAAAACGATTTCAAAACAAATAGTTATGGCCGTTCGAAGTCTGCTCGACGACAAACGTAATATTCTTAAGGCAGATTTTTGGTTGTTCAATGATAGCATATTTTATTTTGGTAAATTTTATTTGAGAGGGAGAGAGGGAGAGTTGAGAGAGACAGAGAGGGACAATTGACATAGAGAGAGAGAGAGAGTTGTTAGAGAGAGAGAGAGAGAGTTGAGAGAGAGGGGAGGGCAGTTGAGAGAGAGAGAGAGAGAGATGTGAGGGAGTTAGGGAGAAAGAGAGGGAACGAGAGAGCGGGAGCGAGAGTGAGAGAGCGAAAAAAAATATAATATTAGAAAACGTCCTTCCTAAGGACGTTTTCTATTTTTTATTTTTATTTTTTTTGCCTAATGTTTGTTAACGACGAAAAAATTAACGATAGGAATATAATATTAAAAAATATAAAATATCCTTTGGAAGGACATTTTGATGTTTTTTTCGTAATTTTTTAAACTTCGATGCTTTAGATAAAATTTATATAAATTCGGATGCTCTGGATGGAAATTTTTATATAAACTCAACTCATTATGTGTATTTTTTTTTTTTAGCTCCATCTGCTATTGATGTTCTGGAACAACGTTATGTGCACCAAAATTTGTTTGTCTTAGTCTATATCGTTTCCTAGTCGTGAATGTGCATCACAAATGCTAGATTATTATTTTTATGTATTCCGGAAAAGAAAAATATATTTCTAGTGTTAATTGACCGAAAGTAGTTTGATTTGGCAACAATGCAGGGATTTCGAAAGGTCGATCCCGATCGATGGGAGTTCGCAAACGAAGACTTCTTAGGGGGACAGAAACACCTCCTCAAGAACATCAGGAGGAGGAGGAACAGCGGCCAGAGCTCGCAGCAACATTCAATAACCGCGCCCCGTTTTGAACTAGAACAGCTTGCACACAGCGGCGAGATAGAGAAGCTGAAGCTGGATCAGAACCTACTAATGAATGAGATTGCGAAGCTCCGCCAGCTGCAGCAGAGCTCCCGAGCCCAGGTCCTCGCGATGGAGGAGAGGGTGCAGGGAACGGAGAGGAAGCAGCGGCAGACGATGACGTTCCTGGCGAAGGCGATCCTTAATCCGACTTTCATGCAGCAGTTGTTAGCCCGTTGCGAGAAGAAGGAGCTTGAAAGCCCAGGGAAGAAGAGAAGATTGACTCCGAAGCTGAGTTTCAAGAACGTAGAGGATGTGAGCGAAGTGGTTTGCGAAATGATTGGGGAGTCTAGAGATCAGGGGTTGGGCTTTGCAGACGAGATAGTATGGGAGGAATTGCTGAATGGGGATAGTATAGCAGGGATGAGGATGGAGGGGGACTCGCCGGAGAACGTCCAAGTGCAGGTGGGGGAGATGGTTTCGGAGCCGTGCGGCTGGGAGGAGGATGTGAGGGAAATGGTGGAGCAAATGGAGTATGTGGACCCCAGAACTTAGATGTGTATAGCTGAAGAATAACCGTGTTAGTGTATGTTTCTTCAACTTCTGTCGTGTTTCTCTTCAACTGGAGAACAAATGATGTGTATAGCTGAAGAATAAACGTTTTGATGTTTGTTGCGTTGTCTGTGATGTGTTCTGATCATTTGGTTGAGCGCTGTGTCTGTGATGTGTTCTGATCGTTTGGTTGTGCTCTGTTTTTTTTTCCCCTAAATTTCTTGTTGGATGGTGGTGGGAGTTTTCGGCAACATAGTTCATCCCATTCTTTGTCGTTGGTTTCGGAGCAGTTCTCTTGGGATCTTGATCTATTTGGTGAATAGAGAATGTGCTGATGAATATAAGATGTTGAGATTGTGTAATCCATCTGTGTTTTTTCAATGTTTCACGAGAATACTCGTCTCTCCATTGTGTTTTTTCAAAGTTGGATTAGTTGTTAAATTGTCAAAATTAGCCTTCAAAATACGTACATATAATTGTTGTTTTTAAAATATACATATTTTTAGTTACAAAATATGCATAAAATTGAGGGTATTTAAATAGTTGTATAAGTTTTATTCAGTTTTCGATTTTAGGCCGAAACCGAAATTCAAAACCAAATAAGTAATTTTAGTATTTTTAAAATTGAGCTGAATTTTTTTCAAACCAAATTGAATCTCTTATTTGGTTTGATTCAATTTTCGGTTCAAAATCAAATAATGTTCACCCCTAATGTGGAGAAGATTTTTTGTCACTGGATAAATCATATCGTGCTTCATCTATTGTATGATGAGCCTTCCAAAACTATAGATAAATCATATCGTGCTTCATCTATTGTATGATGAGCCTTCCAAAACTATAGGTACAAGAAGGTGGTTGTGTAAACAATCAAGTAGAGCAAGGGGTGATGAAGATTGTAGATAGGACAATATTGGCTAAGTAATATTATACCATGTTGACTTGACATGGAACATAAAAGAAGGAGATGTCCTTTTCGCTGGATACAGCAATTCGTGCTTCATCTATTACATGACGAGCCTTCCATAAACTAAAGATAAGAGGGTGGTTGTGTAAACAACTAAGTAGATTAAGGGGTAAAGGATAATATAAACAAGGCAATGTTGGCTAAGTAATATAATGCCATGTTGGTTTGACGTGGAGCGTAACAGAAGATGTTCTAGTCTCTCAAGTAGAGTAAGGGGTGAAGGAAATTGTAGACATGGCAATGTTGGCTATGTGGGGCATAAGAGAAGGAGAGGTCCTTTTCGCTAGATACGACAGTTCTTGCTTCATATATTGCATGACGAGCCTTTCATAAACTAAAGGTACAAGAGGGTGACTGTGTAAACAACCAAGTAGATTAAGGGGGTAAAAAATATTGTAGACGGAGCAATATTGACAAAGTAATATGATGACATGTTGGTTTGACGTGGAGCGTAACAGAAGATGTCCTTATCGCTGAATACAGCAGCTCGTACTTCATCTATTGCATGACGAGCATTCCATAAACTAAAGGTACAAGAGAGTGGATGTGTAAACAACAAAGTAGAGTAAGGGGTGAAGGAGATTGTAGACAGGGCAATGTTAGCCAAGTAATATGATGCCATGTTATCTTGACGTAGGGCATAAGAGAAGGAGATGTCATTTTCGCTAGATACAGCAGTTCGCGCTTCATCTATTGCATTGCGAGCCTTCCATAAACTAAAGGTACAAGAGGGTGATTGTGTAAACAACCAAGTAGATTAAGGGGTAAAGGATATTGTAGACAGGGCAATGTTGGCTAAGTAATATGATGCCATATTGGTTTGACGTGGAGCGTAACAGAAGATGTCCTTGTTGCTGGATACAGCATCTCGTACTTCATCTATTGCATGATGAGACTTCCATAAACTAAAGGTACAAGAGGTAAGGGGTGAAGGAGATTGTAGACAGGACAATGTTGGCTCAATAATACGACGCCATATTCGCTTGACGTGGGGCATAAGAGAAGGAGATGCCCTTGACCCTTGTTGCTGGTATATACTTCATCTATTACATGACGAGCCTGCCATAAACTAAATTTAAGAGAGGATGATTGTATAAACAACCAAATACAGTAAGGGGGTAAAGGAGGTTGTAAACATGACAAATGATATTATGTTGACTTAACGTGGGACATAAAAGAAGATGTCATTGTCGCTGGATAAAGCAGCACGTGCTTAATCTATTAAACGAGGAGCCTTCCATAAACTAAAAGCTGATTTGATTGTAGGCTGGACTATTGAGTTTTAGAGGTGGACGGTGTATATATAAGTAAGGCCCTCTTAGTTTGATTTAGGTACAGGTGGATCATGGATGGTGTTTCACACTGTGGTTGGTTTGTCAGTAGGCAGGACAATTGAAGATGCACACTGTATGATTGGACCCATTGTAGTTTTAAGTCAAACATGTGCAAGTTGGGCCCTCAGTTTGATTTATGTACGACCACCCAAACACGACATTTGTCATAGTCTCAACCAACATTGTTATATAGTTATTAGGAACCCTAAACATATATTTTTCCTACTCATACTTGTGTAGGTATTTCATGATGATCAAAAGTAACTTGATAAACCATTCAAGGTAAAAAAACACTACTTGATTAAATATGTTTGGTTGGAGCTAAGTTTTTTTACTTTCATTTATAGTATAAGTGGATCAGCTTTTCAAAACTATCTTTGCCGGATTTTTTTCGTTTAAAGTAATATAATATAATATATTTATAAATAAAGAGAAAAGTTAGGAGAAATAGCAGGGGGGACCACTCGCCAACTCAGTTGGCGAGGTGCTGAGTTGGCGAGAATCTCGCCAACTGAGTTGGCGGGACGCTCTCCTCGAGAGGCCACGCGCCAACTCAGTTGGCGGGACGCTGACCGTTCCTATCCGGCCGTTGCACAACGGCTCCCTCCAACGGCTCCCTCCAACCCCTATAGCAGAGGGGTTGGAGGGAGCCGTTGTGCAACGGTCGGATGGAACGGTCAGCGGCCCGCCAACTGAGTTGGCGAGCGACCTCTCGAGGAGAGCGCCCCGCCAACTCAGTTGGCGAGAGGCTCGCCAACTCAGCACCTCGCCAACTGAGTTGGCGAGTGGTCCCCCCCTCTGCTATTTCTCCCAACTTTTTCCTTTATTTATAAATAAAGTATATTATATTACTTCAAACGAAAAAATCCGTTTTTTTCCAGACTTTTGATAAGCGGTTCAAGGTGTTTTGTAACAACAACTTATTAAGAATAAAAAATATAAAAAAAAAGTATTCACTTTTCCAGTTGATTTTGAAAGCAATGAAAGACGTACTTTCAAAAGTTGTTGTAGCTTATCAAATTCAATTTATATAAATGCACATTGCTTTTTATTGAAATATCCACCTTCTATCCTTGCCACGTTTGGTTCATAGGAAGAAAATCAATTCTTTGTTTTTTTTTTTTTCCTTTAAAAAATTATAAATTTCCACCAATTTTTCTTTTCGGTGTTTGAAAATGCTAAAAAAAATGGAAGAAAAATTGAACTCTTTGAGATGAAAAAATAAATATTTGGATAGATGGGGGGAAACCATTTTCTTTCATTTTTTTTTTTTCTTTGGGAACCATTTTTATTTCCTTCTCGTTTATTCACATCCAAACAGAGAAAAATAATAATTTTTTTTTCCAAGTTCATGATTATGCGAACCAAACTTGACCTAATGTATAGTTTTGTCACTTTCAATATTTTTTTAAACTGAAAAACATTCTATCAAACAGCTTACTGCTTTTGACAGCGACTCTCATTCTATATTTACCAAACAGCTTTGGCAACAGATTTTAATAGCAACTTACTTACTGTAGTTTTTTTAATTGCAACTTTTGATCGGCTAGAGAAATGTCAAACCAAGCCTAAAGTGGCCAGGGTGACCCTCCTTAGGTTGAAGTCCAGAGCTAATAAGAGGAGAAATGATGGGCCCCAACACTACAAAAATAGAAAAAGAAATAATTCTCAATTCTTTCTTAGTTGTTTTTTCCGGTTCGGTTCCAAATTTAGAAACTAAGTACGCTGTTTGGAGTCAAGACCGAGTGTACAAAAATAATTAATTTCGTCGCTTCAATTATAATTAATCATTGGCAATGAGTACAATAATGAACTGATAGTGAATTATGACATGTTTTTTGTCATCAAAGGATTGTAACATGTCATAACAAATTCAGGATATGTTTATCTGTTTAGTATTGAAATTTTGAAAAAGTTTTTCTGATAGGTTTCGGGATGATTTATTTGATGTGTAGAACCGATTATTAGAACCAAAAAAACCGAAACCAGATTAAGGATTTAGGTTGGTCCGGTTCTGACGGTCCGTTCCGGTTCTTAATTCTCGAGAACCCGAAAACCGTCCCGAAAACTGAATCAAACTGGACTATCCTCCTCACCTCCTATATCTTTTGCATGCATGCATGCTTGAGGAAGAGCAACCTTTGATGCGGCGAACCACTAACTTACAGTCGACTCTCTGCTCATGATGCTGACCCTCAAAACTACAATAGATTCTCTGCTCATGATGCTGGCATTTGCTAGACGAAACTTACTCCATAAATCTGTGTTAGCACATTTTCTCCGAGAATCATATCATATCAAGTCACCTTCGTCATCTTCAAATAGTCCTTTGAATATTATGCTATAAATTAGCTTGAAAAAAATGGGAGAAAATAGTTCCCCAACTCCAACTGGACCTTTCCAAACACTAAAAAAGAAAAATTAATGGAAATTGCAGTTTTACGAAGGAAAAAAAAAAGAGCAAAAAAATAATTTTCCTTCTTTCCTGCGAACCAACCAAACGAGACCTAAAGGTACTAAGACGGTGGCTAGTTTTTCCTTTCCACGAACCCAATAATCGAACCCTGACCCAGTCACTCCCGACCAACACCCAACCCGTATCCCAATCCAGTTCCAACCAGCTGGTGAGAAGGGTCGCATGAACCACCAAGCATCATCACATCACACTAGGCACTCCCATAAAGAATTCTGCTCAACCCTCCTTGAGCATTACTCTCACAAGCCCCACGCATGCCCCCCTCCTGTCTCCTGAGCAATCACACTATCATTCAAAGCATCATATACTCGCCTTCCGGAGCATCAAGACTACCTTTCCCTATAACTAGGCAATTCCTCAAACATCTTTCTACTTACAATACAAATTCGGAAGACGAGGTCTCGAAAACTTCTCATTATCAAGAGCTTCACAGAACTCTCAAATCTCGGCTTCTTCAGGCATTAGTAAACTGCTTCACACTCTTTGCTGTATCCAGGCTAACTATAAGAATGCGCGACTTCAAACTCGTAAAGAATTACAGTACCAGTCAACACTTCTAACGGCGTGACCTTCAGTTTTTAAACAGCATTTTCCTTCAACAGTGAAATTTACAGTGGTTCACTCAACAATTACTTGGGGAGAATTTTAGCCTCTGGGTATTGTGCATGATAACAGGGAGTCGGTTGCTGATGGCACTTGGATCCCCATATGCCGCAGAATCAGATGGAAAGCCTTTCTGCATTGAACAATGATCATAGTCGCGGAAGAATTAGGCAGCTTGGGGCTTCATTTGCCAATCATAAAAGAAACATAATTGAAAATTTACGATGAGGAAGGAAAATTACAGCAGATAGGCTTTGGAAAGTTGCTTCTCTCCAGCAGCTCTCCCGAAGAACGACAGAGGTGGCGTTTTGATCACTAAAAGCACAGTACATTCGAGTATCCCTTAATCTCATAAGAACTCCGTCAACTCTGAGCTGTGATGATAGTTTTGTTAGACTCAAATCACAGCAAGTGAAAATAATGAAAGCTTATAATGATCTCGGAAAAGCCATAAATAATAATCAGAGGATGAGTGCTTGGCTCAACGATGCTGGATTAAGCATTGTCTTAAAAAATATAAAGATGAGACGAATCGAGCAGGAGATGTAAAGCTGTCTACTTTGTTACGGAAATCTGTTTTACTCGGTCCTCTCTCATGTTGATTATAGAGCTGGATATTATTGCTAATATACTTAGTTACGTGGCATGTTCAACAAAACATTTGTGCGTGTGTGTGTGTGTGTGTGTGTGTGTGTGTGTGTGTGTGTGTGTGTGTGTGTGCGCGCGTTTTTCAAATTAACTCACCCAAAAACGAAGTAGAAGAAACCAACCACTTGGCATTACTCTCTGCAATATTAAACACAATAATCTCATTAGCACTTTCTACAATATTTTACTTTCTAATGTTCAAAGGAAGACAAAAAAGAAGAAAGGTACAAATAAAAGCAAAGAAGTTTACCACTTTTACTGTTAATAACGATACTCCATTATCAGCCAACTCGTCTTCGTACAGAATCACCTAGACAAAGAGAACAGTAGTTGAACTCAGTCCTAAATCAGGAGGGGGAGTTTCTCCTCTATATGAACTATGTCAAGAATCACCTCGTCATAGAAAAGTATTGGCTCTTTCAATGATAGAGCAGCCAGATCAATTCTCTCATCGCAATCCTCCCAACGAAGATTAGAACATTCATTCTTAGCAGTAATCTGCATTCTAGGAGGTGTCAAAGACAATCTTGGGAACATTATCTCTAATCAAATTTACTTGTGCTACAAAAGCAACATAAAACAACTGAGTGTATTTTGCTCTATATTACTAGCAGAATATATATCATTTAACAGTTCAGTTTATGTGACAGATGAGCTCTTTCTGAGCAAAATCATGACACAAGCTTCGGGCACTCAAAATGAATGTTCAAATAAGACGATATAACTTGAAAAGTAGTGCTGTAATACTACCCGGACAGAAGTGGACATCAATCAGACTTCTTTCACTAACTCCATCATATTTAATAGGGATACCATAAACAATCTTGACAACTATTGGTAGCCGAAAAAAGATGTCAATCCCCATAAATTGTTACCTGGCATGGAATTAAGCAATTGATAAAAGTCACTCTTGTGCACATCCAAACTGAAAACGTGGAATGTAAACAAGTAAGAGATTTTATGTTGCATCATTTTCTTCTTACATATATAAATTTCTCAATACTTGCTTGTTGTGATAGAAAACCCAATTATATTGTGCTTCTATGTGGATGGTATCAGAGCTAGAGCCTACATATGTTCATATGTTCTTCCACGGCTTCAAATTTCTCACTCTCATCCTTTTATACCATTTATTCCTCCTGTTGTTCCTACCATCCCTTTATATACCATATCTTCCTCCTTTGATCCTCCAACCAGTTCACATTATTCTCTCAGTCAATTTATACAAATTCGTCATACGAAGACCATGATGCTATTCATTTTTTTAAAAGGATAAAAAAACAACTTGAAGTGGTTGAAGAGACACATACCAACCCCCATGAGGGTCAACTACTACTATTGTCAATCCACTTATGAAAAATGAATAACAAAGAAAGTGATGAGTTGGCTTATTGCCTCTTTCACAAATTACATTGTACTGAAGACCATGATGATATCCATTTTGATGAGAAATAAACTCATGATTGAAGGGGCCAATACCTGCCTTTCAACTAGACTTTTGCTGGATGGATCCTACTACTACTACTACCGTTAATCCTGCTTATGATGAATGGATGACAAAGGATAAACCTGTATTGACTAGGCCCATTGCCTCTCTTTCCTTTGGCAGCCTTCACTATGTTGGACACTCCACAGCTCGAGATGTTTGGGTTTTGCCCCGTCAAGTCTTCGGCTCCTCTTATATTTTCTTCAACTCTACAGTTTACATTCCACTTTCTTCCAACTTGCTAAGAGCAAACAAACAAGCTGTTGTTGATTGTCCCCTTAGTGTGGAAAAACTGAATGCAATTATCTCCAGAAATATTTTGCCGGCTGTAACTTATGTGAATGGTTGCAGCGTCATCTTCTCAACCAAAGGCTATAATTTCATAAATGACTTGCTAAGTGTTATGTTAGATCACTCATTTGAATCTCTCGTTAGCACTGCTACTGACTCTACTCAAATTGCCCAAACTTCTAACAAAGGCAAATAAAAGCTTAGATGCCTAACTTCTAACAAAGGCGACGAAACACTTGGAATTCTCTGGTTGTACTAGCTGGTTACTATGTTGTTCAAGTCCAGAAAGGCAACCAAACAAAATACAGGTCTCAAAACAATGTTCAAGGTCCATGATATCAAATATGTCGGTGCTTTAACCATATGACCTGTTAATATTCTTGATATCAGCGTTTCGCAAATCGTGGAATTTTGCTGCACATTTTATATTGTATGAAGCATTTCCATGCCCTCACACCCATGAAAGCTATTCAACTATTCATACAAAGGTGCTATACTTCATGTTACTTCTGAGCTACAAAATAAGAGCTAATGATTATAATGGGCATGTTATCTAAAAATGGTAAAAATTTGCAAATTCTTCATATCAGTAACTTACCCCTTTCTAATCATGGCCTCATTTTCATCTTAAAAATCATTTACATAGTCCATCTCACAAAGCAACTCTGCTGCTTTGAAGTTTTTCCAAGTCTTACGTTGCACATAGCAAGGACCACCTACTTCGAGGAATGAACGAGAACAATTTGTACAAGTTTAATGAATATGCGCTATCTAACAAAGTGGTGCACCAAAGGCAAGTGTTGGTAAAAGTGTTTCTCTTGCAAAGTAGCATGCATGACCTGGAGATTTTCATGATTGCGGTGTTTGTCAAGCTATTCATAGACATTCACTTCCTTATTTTGAGTCATACATAATCCATTTATCACCAAGCAACTCTTCTTTCACTTCGTTAGATTGCTAAGGACAATGCTTCTTTGAATTTTTTTTTCCCAAGGTCTTATGTTTGTAAAGCTGCTTCTCTTCAGAAGCTCAGTCTCCTAGTCAAAATCAACTGGATTTGGCTTTAGTCATGAATGCACTCCTCTTGCTTTCTAATAATGTTAATCGATATTATGTTATATTTATTGATGGCTATTCAAAATTCACATGGCATTTCCTCATGTTTCCCATCATTTTCAAGCAATGGAAGAAAGATAACCTAATTACAATTTATTTGTATTCAATTAGACTAGAGGGGAATTTCAATAACTCAGTACTCATTTACAGAGCATGGGATTAAGCATTCTCTACCTTGTCCTCGTACACATGAAAAAAATGCCAAGCTAAACAAAAATTTGATATATTATTAACACGGATTTGACTGTTTGAGGCTTCTAACTCATTCCTTGGTTCTTCGAAACATGCACTCTTTTGAAACAGATGGTTTTCTTATCAACTGATGCCCACAACTGTCTAGAAAATGTTTCACCATTTGAAATCTTTTCACAATGGATACCGATAACCTTTTGGAGCACTCCATTGTATTTCTAAGTTTTAAGAGTTTAATTATGCTGTGTTCAATTTGTTTTTTGCTTGAAAGAAATATTTGCATAAAATTCTGCGCCCCACATGATATTCCATTAGGTACCAAAACACTCAAGTTCACCGCAAATGATGGGATTTCAATAATATAACATAGTATTCAAAATAAGAGGATAAAAGAAAGGTTGACAATTTGACCAATACATAATGAACATAAACTGCTAATGCAACAGGGATTATCTGAAAGCATCTATTTGAGCATTTCATCATTGTCAGTCATGGTCGAAAGATACTAACACTCAAAACTTAACCAAATACAGAAGCACAAATATAAAAAAAAACCAATATTGCAAACCCTGGAGAAACAAAAAAAGTGGGAAGGTCTAGTGACTAGTTCAGCAAATTCAACAACATAAGAATTATCTGTAATAAGCAAACTTCCCAGAATTTAAGTCCAAGAAAAACATCAAGAACAACATATTTCTGAAGGATAATAAACCATTTTTTGTTGCTGTAAAAATGTAACTTACAAGGTTGATTCAAGTGATAACCTTCAAACAACAAACCATTTGTCCAATTTCAATGTCACAAATTAAAACCTCTACATATCTAGATTGAAAATTCCAAAGCCCACAAACAGGTCAAATGACAACATGATCTTTTGTCAGCAATATATTTGGAAAATAATGTGCTATTAAATAACATAAAATATTTATGATGTCAACCACTTTTCAGAAGTAACCGATGTCAACCTATAAAAACAATATAATTTGTTATATTTAAACTAACATATTCAGTCATACATTCCATAACTTTTGAAATACTTTTATAAATTGTACATAACAAAACTTGGAAGTCCCAAGCTCCAGTCCCAAACTAGTGAACTGCCCGAAGCTCATAAGAAGAAGAAACAAGAATATACGACCTTGGTTTAGTCTCAACAGTTTCAAAAGGACAATTCTTTTTATTTTCCTAGAAAGAATATTCCAATATTGCGTCAAAATAACAACATTATAGAAGATAATGACCATTGCAATAGAGTGGCTATTCCATTTCTTATAGGTGTTTGAAGTTAAGAAAACTTATTGAAGTCTCAACAGTTACAGCAGGACAATTATTTTTATTATCATAGAAAGAATATTCCAATATTAAGTCAAAAGTAACAATGTTATAGAAGAGAATGACCATTACAATAGAATGGCTATTCCGTTTCTTATACGTGTTTGAAATTAAGAAACTTATTGAAGTCTACTAGACTCCCAGTACAACCTTTCCTTGAGCTATGAGTGGTAGTCATGGATATGGGTGTCCCACTTTATGAACACAGTGTATCAGACATGGTGACTCTCCAAAATCTAGACACGACTTGGCTATAGAAGTGTATCTTTGAAAACATACATGTATTTAACAAGAATATAGAAACCTATTTGAGTTTATGTTTGGATATTAAAAAACTTAACAAGTAAAAAAATGGCAAGAATATTGAAATCACAACAACATTCATTTCATGAGTATTGAAATCACAACAACATTCATTTCATGAGTATGTCATCAACCGCCCGGACAAGAACGAACACAAATAAGTGTCTCATGTATCATAGCATTAGAGAAATGACATAACCTCAGGAAGTTCTATACTTTAGACAGTCTTGGAAATGTAGATTTTAATTGAATAATTTGAGTTCCATGGCATGCTGATCGTCTGATGTATATTCCTGATATGTGTCTAATTTGGCACAATTGTTGATCAAAATTGTACAACAACGCGTTTATCATAAATTCTTGGGGTCGGCTGTTTGAATCCTCTTCTTCCAGTCAGCTCTGTTAAGGGCCTTCCGTGTATGCTAACAAAATCCATATCCTTCTTTAACACTTCAAACCGCCGTTGCTTGAAATTGTCTTTTTGATAAATTTATAACTATGACATGATGTAAGATAAGCTATCAACATAAAGTTCTTAATCCTCTTCGGACTCTGTTATGTTCTTGTCCTCGCATCAATTCTTCACCATGGCAATGGCATCAGTGTAGCACATTTTCAGACATTAATATTAGTACCAACAATTGTAACATTCTTCAATTTCTATGTTATTTCTGACATTTCTGTAATGACCCAAATTTCTAATACCATGTTTGCAAATATGGATCTAAAAAAAAAGGTGGAATTGGGTTTATAATGCATATTTATAAAGAGCCAGTTTCTTGCAAAACTATCAACAAGATAGGGGTATGGATGTTTGGATTGAGGCACTCGTCTTCTTGCTATAGTAACACGTCATCTTGTATTGACAAGACATATTCTTAACACATCTTTTTGCTACAGCAACACATCTCGTCTCATGATGGTAACACCTCTTGTGTTGGCAACACATTATTGGCGCATGCCCCCTTGTAATAGCAACGGATGCCTCTTGTGATAGTAACACTGGTCCTCTTATGGTACTAAAACGTGTGTTTTGTGTTGGAAACACATTTTTGACACGTGTCAGGTTCTCTTGGTGATAACACGATTAATTGTGTTCATGACGTATGAAATTACACACATAAGACAATCTTAAGAGAACAATAGCAACCCATCTGTTTTAGATTCTTTGCTAACATACCAATCAAGTGAAGAAAGAGAAGAAAGTAGGAAAGAGTATGGGACAAGTGGAGGTTCCACAATATCGGAATCGGATGACAACTCAAAAGTGCATGCACAATAAGTGTTTAATAATTTTATACGAGTAATTGGCTAGGGTTTGCTATAAATTAAAATCAACTTCAAATCTTCTCTTTAGATTCACATATTATGATAAGTTCCATTGTGGTATTGTACTCATAAAGTTAAGCA
Source organism: Iris macrosiphon (assembly GCA_036927795.1). Classification (NCBI taxonomy): domain Eukaryota; kingdom Viridiplantae; phylum Streptophyta; class Magnoliopsida; order Asparagales; family Iridaceae; genus Iris; species Iris macrosiphon. The sequence goes on from JAYESA010000004.1 coordinate 305,250,088, forward strand.
AATTCTAACTTTGCCCCAGTTTTATTGTTTAGTATGTGACACATTATCCTTAAATTGTCATGAATCGAGACCTAAGGCAGATCCATTAAAGGCCCATAGGGCGCTCAATCCCCCCCCCCCCCCCCCACCACCTCTTGAATTTTGGTTAAAAGAAAAAGTCGTCTGTGTGTGCTATTTTAAAATGGCAAGTTAAAACGGCAAGAAAATTAGGGTCAGTTTGGATATGTTTTCTGGAAAAAAAAAAAAATCTGAAAACAGTTTTCTGAAAGTAAGTTATAAAGTTGTTTTCTGAGTATAAAGATTCTGAGTTTGCGTTTTGTTACTTTCATCTGGAAAATTGTCTTCTGAAACAAAACATAAAAATCATGTTTGGTAAAATATTTTCTAAAAACAATTTTTTTAACTGTCCAAATGCCCGTATCCAACTTCGTCGACAACGTGTTCCAAACTGTCCCCCAAATTGTGTCCAAGTGTTAAAGTTGTTCGTATCCAATTTTTTTAACTGTGTCCAAGTGTTCTTATCCAACTTCGTCGACGATGTCGTCCTCGAACTCGACCCCGTTGCTGGTCATCGTCCCCTAAGTTGTTCGTCGACGAGGGCGTCGGCAAGACCAACCAAGCCCTAACCCTGTTCGTCGACAAGGGCGTCGGCAAGACCAACCAAGCCCTAACCATGTTCGTCGACGAGGGTGTGGCTCCCTTCGACCAAACTCACCGAAAGAGGAAGAAGGAGAGGAGAGGAGGTGACTTCTCCGGCCAGGCGTCGAAGGACTCGAGCCGCTCGAGTGTCACCTCGAAAGAGCTGACTTCTCCGGCCAGCCAGCCCGACGAAGACGGCCAGGGTGAATAGGGAGCTCCGTCGGTTGTCAAGCTCCCCGGCGACAATCAAGCGGCTCGAGCTCGATCTCCGCCGGTCCTCGAGCTCCCCAGTCCTCGAGCTCACGGTTGGTGGTGGTGAGGACGGCGGCTCGAACTCCACCGATCCTCGAGCACCCCGGCCTTGGAGCTCCGCCCCCACCCTCGAACCTCAGTGGCCTTGAGCTTCGCGCTACACTGTCATCCTCGAGCTCGAGCTCGAGCTCGACCACATCCCACGATATCGTCCTCGAGCTTCAGCACCGGTCGGATCTGGAAAAGGAAGTGATCAGATCTGGAAGAGGAGAGAGAGGAAGAAAAAAGAAGTGAGAGAGGCGAGAGAATGTTGAGAGGGGGGGAGGGTGTTGGGGGAGGGGGCCCACCAAACAGTATCCACACTCTAAAATCTACATTTAGAAAACAAAAATGTTCTATTTCTTAAAAACAGCTACTCGAGTGATGGTTTTGAAAAAAAAATCTCAAATCACATTTGCAAAAGTAGCAGCCAAACGTTTTTTGTCATTCACTGCAGCATTTACATCCGGAAAGCAGCGTTGTTTTAAAGCAGCGTTTAAAACACTAACCAAACAGGCCCTTAGCATTTGGAGTACTCGAACTGTGTATTACATACTTACAACGCAATTTATTGACCATTAGGCTAACCAACTTTTAGTGATAAAATTGCATTACTACTATATTTGTTCTTGCTTGTATTTCCATATTGAAAATAGAACCCTCACTAAAGCTCCTAGAATCCACCCCTTGACTAGGTATTTCGCAAGTCGCAACTTCTATTGCCTATCATTACAAACCTCAAATATGTCTAGAATTTTAGATCAATTAACATAGAAAATATATGATATGTGAGGTGAAAGAAATCACAATTTACATAATATTTCCATGATCACACAATTTGCACCATATATTCTAAAATATATGATATGAGGTGAAAGAATTCACAATTTACATAATATTTCCATGATCACACAATCTGCACCATATATTCTTTATACCTATGTAATCGACCATTTCTAACCTCGATATAAGCACATCCAAAAGACATCCATTTGGGGCTCCAAATGAACAGAGCAGTTCACGCTCGCGCTCCGCTCCCTTAATAACTCGAGTTTGAACTTTGAACAAGAAATGAGATAGATCCCCTTAAAGAGCATGAACATAAGAAACTTGTTTTTTGAGCTCACAAACAAGCAGGACTAGTTCTTCGCAACGAAAAGCAGCTTGACTCGGCTCTTTAGACTCGACTATGACTTGACCTGGCTCGAGTCAAGTAGTAATAATGTACAAGGAGGCTCTTTGAAGTAATTTATCAACCTAGTTTCTTCATTAATTTAGAGGATATATACACATAAATTAGTATGCCCTAAGGCCCAACAATATCGGGTTTGACTAACCCTAAACACATACATCTAACACTACCCCATAAAAGCATATATAAATGAATAACAGACTCCGATATGAAAATAATAAACGAGAACTGGACAGTGGTTTGGTGAAAAAATTGTCAATCTAGTCTTCAAATAGTAAGGAGCATATACCTAGTTGCTCATAACATCATCTCGAACGAAAAGACAGTATACCTCGATGTCTTTGGTCCTCTCATAGAAGAACTGATTATTGCAATAAAAATGGTCGTTTGGTTGTCACAACACATATGAAGTGGATCTGAACATTGTATATCAAGGTCGGCCATTAGAGTTTTAAGACCCATCTTCTCGCAGATAGTATGAGTCATCGCTCTGTATTTTGCCTCAGCACTAGATCTGGCTACAATTATTAGCTTCTTGCTTCGTCAAGTAACAATTTTTTCGTCATCATAGGTACAATAGTTAAATGTAAATTGCCTATCACTCTACGACCCAGCATAGTTAGCATCCAAATACTACTCAATCTTTAACATATCTCAAGATTCTAAGAACAACATCACAGTGACATTTCTTGCGATGAAGTAGCTAATCAAACCAATAACAAACGAGATGTAGAATCGAGTAACGGTCAAGTAGATCAACTTTCCAACAAGTCTGTCATGATCATCCACAACCCACAGATTCGGATTTGGTTCATAGGATGATACGAGAATCGCCAGGTTTAGACCCAAGCAAGTCAGTCCCTTGTAACAAGTCAGTAGCATATTTCTTTTGGGAGATAACCATTTCTCTTGCTACAAGCAATCTAAATCCCAAGAAATATCATAGTTGACCCATATCTTTAGTCACAAAGTGCTTATGAATGGATCTTCATCTTCTTAATGCCAGCAAAATCACAGAGTTGGATATCATCAACATACATCATAAGAATAATTCTAGAGTTTGTATTCTGAATAAATATGGAATGGTCCGCATGGATGTGCATGAATCCAAATACAATAACCACCTGACTAGACTTCTCAAACCAATCAGATAACTTTGTTCAGCCCATAGGTCGCATTATTGAGTTTACATACAAGTTCTCCCTCAAGTTGGAGCCTATGTTGTTCTTGGCGCTAGAAGAGGAGACGACAAGACTCCCGCCTCACCTAGGCGCCGCCCATGAACTTGGGTACCTCCCTGCTGCGCATATATATTTTTTACTGCTTCGCTTATATATTTGACCATAGGCGTCCCTAGGCGACCATCGCCACAGCCAGGAGAAAATAACCCACGTCGAGACGGCAAGTTGTTTACCTGCACGTCTAGGCGTCGCCAGTGACAACATAGGTTGGAGCATATATATATATATATATATATATATATATATATATATATATCATGTTCTTACGATCCGAATGTGGATCTTATGGTTCGATCATATTTTGACTCTTCGACCTGAATGGTACACATGGATCCCTTGTTGTCAAAATATTACAGTCCAATCCAATTTTGATTCTTCGCGATCCAAATCCCATACATGGGTCAAGTTGGACAAGAATCGCATCTGGATCACATAGATAACACGATATGGACCATGTAGTTGGAACCATATTTTTACAAATTTTTTTCAAAATTGAGTTTTTTTTTCAATTTTAAGTTGTTACTTTTTATGTACTTTCCTATACTACTCTTTGTAATTTATTAGATCAAATCTCACAATTGTGCTCTTTCTTTTCTACTAAAACTACAGTTTTAAGATGCAAAAAAATTCAATTCTTTCTCGTTTGTCCGAATCCATTTTCTCTTGTTGGGGTCTAGATCATGAAATCGAGATCCGACCCGGATCGGACGATCCCAATCCAAGCGGACCCAATTTGTGGTTTGAACCATATTTTTACATTTCTTTTGAAATTGAGAAAAAGTTTTGCAATTTAAAGTTGTGTACTTTCCTATGCTACTCTTTGTATTTTATTAGATCAAATTTCTCTAATGTGCTCTTTTTTTCTCCTAAAACTACAATTTTTAGGGGAAAAAATCAATTCTTTCTCGTTTGTCCAAATCCATTTTCTCTTGTTGCGGTGAACTTCTATGACTTACGAAATATAGAAGCACGTGGTTGTATAATTTATGAAATTTCGTTTGAGATGGCTTTTAAATTGTGCTTTTTTCTACCCCTCTTTGGTCTTGGAAAATGGAAAAGAAAATTAATGTAATGGGAGCATTGCACAGTTGTCGACAAGAATCGAAAACATAATGCAAATATTGTGGCTTTTGAATTTTTAACATTTTGGATCCTACTAACTATAGTTTTTGAGTTGGTTGACTTGTTTTTTGTATGATATATGCTAAAAACTTACTTTTTTGTGGATTTATGTATTAATTATGCATGATATCTCTTATATTTGAATTGTCCATTTTTTATTTGTTTATAAATTTAATCAAAAATCTACATTCACAATTCGGATCCCAATCCAATATGGACCCTCTTTACGATTTAACGGTTCAATCCGATTCGACAACATTGTATATATATTATGCATGTCCAGTTAACTACATAAATATAGAAAACAAGAAGTGGACAATGGTTTGCTGAAGAGATCGGCAATCTGGTCTTTGGATAGAGTAAAAAGAGTACATACATGGTTGCTCATCACAACATCCCAAAAGAAATGGTAGTCTACCTAATATTTTCGGACCTCTCATAGAAGATGGGATTACTTGCAATATATATATATATATATATATATATATATATATATATATACCGAGGTCGGCTCATCAGTCTTAAGCCACATTATCTCGCAGATATGTGGCATCGCTACGTATTATGCTTCAGCAAAACTAGCTACAATTGTCTGCTTTGTGCTTTCTATTTTTATGTAGCAAGTTGAGCATGTATGTGATATATATGCTCCAGCTTAAAGGGTAGTGTTGGTATGTGTTTACTATTAGTCAAGCACAATAGTATTAGAATTGACCTATTGGACCTTAGGACATACCGACATATTGATGCATGTGTATATATATTCTCTAAATGAATGAAAAGAAACTAGGTTGGTAATACTTTAGACAGCCTCCTTATACAAATAATAAGGGTCACTACCTGATGTCAATGGACCAAAGTCCACAAACACTCTAGGTTAACCTAAGTACCTAACTAAACCGAGAGTATGTCCTTTCTCTTACCTTATTTTATTTCTCCCACTTTGTCGTCGGCCCTCGCCATAGACCAAAGTTCATCTTCCATTACTTCTTCATCTTCTTCGTTATCTCCACCTTATGCTCGTCCAACTTCATCTTCTACTTCAACAAAACCTCAAAACTATTTGTGCGTCCCTCTTCATCCTCTACTTTAAATAAACTACCAAACAATCTTTGTTCACCATATTTAGAATAAGCCGCGAACCCTTCTTCTCCATGATCCATCTCCGTTTCTCAAGTTGAGTTTGACAGGTCGAGCTTGAACTTGCCTTGGGATTTGTTGTCGAGACTCATACACGAGCTTGAGCATAAGAGCTTGCAAGTTCTTATTAAGCCGAGCTATTCGTGAGCCTCGTCAAACTCGAGCTTGAATATAGTTTCGAAGCTCGAGGCAGCTCGTCAATTTTCATGCCTAAATGAGCCCGAGCTTGAACATGCAAAGCTTGGGTCAGAACGACTGCTGCCTTACTTTCATTCAAAGTTCAGATCTCATTACGCCTCATTATATACATACAAAATTTGATGTAAACCATCTGAATACAACCATATACTAATCGTACTAAACTATTAATAACTTACAAGTCACGAAGACAAGTGAGACTACAAGTCAATAGTACAATTCTACGATTACTGCTCCAGATATAATCTGAAATATATTACAATAGAAAGGTGAGCAACAACACCTAGGCGAGTAAGAAATAAAAACCATATAAGCATGGGCCGGATAAGAAATCACCTAAGAATATAAAGAGTCAAGTATAATTGGGGAGAAAAAAATATGAGTAGTATTCTAAAATCATCTAGTAGTCAGATACACACTTACAGATAGATAAGCATTGGAAGCTCAAAATTCTGTATTTAATCTTCCGATCCAAAGACAAAAGATATGCAATTTAGAAGGAATAAGAGATGTATTGTTTACTTGCAAAGGTAGAAATCAAAACAACCGACACCCGGATAATATTGAACTATTAACTTTTGATGGACTATTGGTGAAAATTGCATAATTATAAGAGGGATTAAGAATTTTTCATGATAGTTATCCTAAGTATTTCTTTTCACCAACCAGAGTATACAAATTATGGAGACTTTGCCTGAATACCAAGCTTTTAACTTTTAAGGCAATACGAGGCTTGAAAACTAAAAGGCCTAGGTAGGGGGATCAAGGAGACATCCGGGAGTCTAAAGGCTAAAATTAGGGGTATGTAGTTGTAACCTCCATTTGCCAAAAATTCCGCATCTATTTTAGAAACTATTTATCAAATTTTTTATAGTATTATTTATTTCATTTAGTTAATTTATGATTTAAGTTTTAATCGCGATTAGTTTTGATCATAGGTTCGCTAATCGTGATTAGTGACTAATTAACTTAGTCAAATTTGGTTAGTGGATAATACCTAGCATGAAAATATCTTCATTTAGAAATAAATATCTCCATAGGATAATATCCTAAAAGTTAGATAAATATCCTAGAAGTACCTTGAAATTTTCTAAAGTATCTAGATATTCCTAAAATATCTAGATATTTCCAAATCCTAAGTATCTAGATATCTTTCAAAATATCAATCGAATATCTAGGGGCAAATTAGTATTTTCAACCCCACCCTCACCATACAAGTGGTCGACCCTATATATGGAAGGCTCCCCTTCATTCATTTCACTCCACAATACAACTTCTCCACTTCATTTTCCCAAATTTCCAAAGCCAAATTTCTTCCTCCACCATCATTTCAACATCAAACCTTCTCCAAACTTCTTCCAAAGAGGAGCCAAAGCTTGGAGGCTCAAGTAGAGCTAGGAAGGAGCACAAGCAAGGGGATGTGTGTCGAACTTCATCTTCCTTGTGTCAACAATTGGTGGTTTTGCTTAGAGGATCCTTTTCCCTTAGGTAATGATTTCTCCCTTAATTTCCATGGTAGAACTCTAAATTAAACCAATAGGAACCCACTAATAACTAGGCCTAACTTTCTAATGGTAGAATTAGGTGGCAGTGGATCAATCTCCATTAGATCTAGATGTTTTAATTGGTACTTTGTGATACACGTGATTAGATTAATAGTTCTTATATAAATTGTGCTCAAAAAATATCATATTAAGTATAATTTCTAAATTAGATATACTCACTATATAAGAATTGTCAATATAGTCTGCAATATACTATATAAATAGATTGTTTATATAAATCATAGGTTTTAGGTATCTAATTATGTTATTGTTAGATTTAGACAAGGTAGTCAAAGGCGCAAGGCGCACTCGAGGCGCAAAGGGTCCAAATCGTCTGAGGAGCAAGGAGGAGGAGGACTGAAACAAACTGCAATAGCAGCTGCAGTAGCAGTAGCATAATGCACAGCAGTAGGGGCAAGTGCAGTGAGTGAGTGACAGTGAGGAGTGTCTTTGAGTGTGTATGTTAAGTGTTGGTAAGTAAGTGTGAGTGATGAGTGGCTTAGAGAGGTATGTGGTTATCTAGAGGGTATGTGTATAGGCAAGATACAAATGAGTATCCTAGGTAAATATCTTAGTGTCAATATGAGAAGTGGATGTGTCAAGCTATGTATCCTAGAGTGTAGGTACATATCTAGTGTCAATAGTCTAGTGTCAATTGTCAAGGGTAAGGTATCCCAAGAGTTTATGGATATTGGATAAGTGTATCCTAGTGTCACAAGCCTATATGTGGATATCAAGATACCAAGAAACATAAGTATTGGTATCTCAAATACTAAGTGTCAAGGAAAGTTTTAAGGTATTAGATACCTATGTATAGATATAGATGTATATAAGTGTGATATCTATATATCTAAACATATAAGTTATGCCAAATCCTAGATATAAACTTGAAAATAGTATAGATAACTACATACATAAACCAAGTAGGTAATGAGAACCTAACAAGATACCTACCTAATTAAAGATACAACTAGATATAGGTAATGAACCTAGAAACCAATAACTTAGTAAATATGTTTGATTTAGATTGCATATCGCCTATTGACATGGTAAATTCTTAATATAGGTTACTTGGATTTCGGTACGGACTCTGACCCGTATCATCCACTCAGGACCACAGGCGAGTACATTCTTTGATTGTTTTCAGTATCTTGATAGTTTATATACTTCATGTTCTAGTTATGCTTTACTTGATTCTCACGCTTATACACGGATTGATATTATATGGATTCATTTCCAGGATACGTGTTTACATGTGTTGGTCATGTTGTTCATGATGATTTACTCCAGTTTATCGAGTTTCATGTTTTCATGTTTCTAGAATCGTCGTATCCAAACTTGAATCCATGAATATTTGTCGGAAAAGAAAAAAATACTAAGTAGATATATGATCAACCTATGTTACTTGTTTCACAACTTGACTGATAGATAATCATGCACTTCACACATGATTATGTCGTACCATAACTTGAATGATAGCCATCATTACGATGTGTCGTATACCCTTACCGATCACATATTGAAAGTAGTATTTAAATCACCTAGAGTGTTTACAGTCTTTCCTTTTGTGTTTACAGTCTTTCCTTTTGTCATTCTGATACTTTGCTATTATGATCATGAATTTCTCATGATTACTTATTTTATCACCTATAGTCATGCCATGATTCTGATTTACCGCCTATCATGTATTACATGCCTATTATTGTTTTATAGTCTCTACCATATATTAGAACTACTCTCATTGATGTACTTGCTACAATCCTGACTGGATGTTGATATATTAGGAGATGTTGTGCTCCCACATTCTTGGACTGAAGGATGATACTAGTTGAGACCGGTCTTGATGTACCATTGACCGTGAGTTGACCTTTAGAGAAATCTAGGCCAGTATTCTCTATTTTGTATTATGTTTTAGTTGACCGACTGGATTTGTCTCTGGATCATTATTTAACTTGTATAAACAGTTGTGTATTAAACAGGTAACTTTGGATGAATTAGTGACATTATTTTAGAGTTATTTTACCTTATTCATTCTTCTTTTAGCATGATATGATTTGAGTACTTATTGATATTGTTGGATTTGTATTATTTAAGAGATAATTCATATTGAGGTCTAAACAGCGTTCTACCGCCGACACTGCGGCGTAGGCTGGACGTACCCACGTACTCGTGTCCGATCATCCGAACGCAGATCGTGACAGTAGTAGGTAAATAAAAACAAGCTTATGATTTATGTTAGGACTTGTGTTGTGGTATGGGACGGTTAGAAATCAATAATGGATGCATTCTAACTAGAGATTTAAAATATAAAAGAGGGGAGAATATTAAAAAAAATACTACCTGTGAGAGGAGGCATGAATTCTAGAGAGAACAAAATCTTATCAAACAAGAAGGGGAAAAGGAGAGAGAGAGAGAGAGAGGAAGACATTGACGGACTTACCATAGAGATCAACACTCTTTGAAGTGTCAGAAGCCAACCGTTAGCATCAAAACCTAGGGTCTCGGCAAAGGGGAAAAACAAAAAAGGGAGTCGGTGTCAGAGGGAGACGGAGAGATAAGTTTAACTTCCGGCGCGTGCATAGCACTAGCACGTCAAAGATGGAAATGGAGATGGGATTCAGTATATAACTTTCGTATTCTCTTTTAAGGCAGTGCCATAGCACTAGCACGTTAAGGCAGACACGAAAGGGAATGTTATTGGGAGGAAAGGTTGTTGTTCCTTTCGTATTCTCTTTTATATTTTAAATTATTAGTATATAACTTTAAGTTATTAAGCTTTTTCCAAGTTCCAAATTAAAAAAAACATTGGCATGGGTGAAGTCACACTTAAGGCGGTCAAGGCTAAATACTAGTTAGTTATGCCTCTTTTCCTTTTCCCAAAATGACCAACAAAGCCAGCCACGTATCTAGGTAAAATTCGGCACATATGACCTTTGCATCAACAGTTTTTGCACATATACCCTAACAATTTAATCTACTACCTAGAAGTAACAGTTGTAGCAGTCCATTTCATGCTTTCATTATTTCCCAAAATCCCCATCGAATCCCGGCCCCTCATCAACTCTAATATGTTGCATTTATGACTTCGAATATAATTGTTTGAAGACAATCACCTCAGTCATCGAAAGAAAAATTAATAATTTGATAAGTGCATTGAAGTTTCCAACCTAGTTCAGTAGGATGATAATCCTATTCCATGTTGCCTTACGCAAACTTCTACCAGGCGGTAACATTATAGCATATTGCCATCAACCATATGCATGTTCTGTTAGTTCAACATCAACCAACACAACATGACTTCCACTTGATTAAGAGTATCCCAAATGTATAAAAACTATGATATTTTAGGATATTAGTCATCCACTTATGCATCTTTGTATATAAATTTGCAACCTTTTTTATACTTCTCAAAGAAGAATCGACGAAGCTTAGAAAGAACTTTAAATCACATGTAAATACCAGAAGGACACACCTTCTCTTGATTTAATTCAATTGTCTCACTGCCACAATATGGTGTGGTAAATGTGTAGTCATAATCAAGTATCACTTGCTGGAAAGGTTTGCTGCAAATAGAAATTCACAGGGTCAGATGTTGATCTCATTTGATTCTTTCATAAAGGTTACAAACAAATTCCAAAAGAATACTAAACATTTCATTTTGGAAAGGCAAGAAATCAGAAAATGCCACATGCATGCCCACATAATTGCGTACAGGGATTTTTGCAACAAAAAAGAGTAAGACCACTCTCACAATGGAACCACCAAGTGATTAAGTAGGTATTGCGTCAAGATCTTAACAATGGGAACCTGCAGAAGTTAGGATGGGGAGAGGAAAAGGATGGGGACAAGCAGGATGGCTGAAACCTCCCTAAGTAGGGACATCAGTAGTCCAAAATCAGTGTTGTACCATATCCTATTCGTGTCAATTAAGTAACGAACACGACATGGACACTCTAAAATACCCTAGCGCACACCAATATCAGTGGCGAGTCCGTGTCCGTATCGTGTCCGTATTCCTACCCATGTAACATAACTCCCTAGGGAAAGGGGAAATCTAAAGCTCGAAATTTTGAGCGCTAGCTTTCAGAAGTGTCCTTAATTCTCAAATCAAAGAACGGATCAAACGGAAATAAATGAGTAAGAGTGCGATGCCTTCCTGGAACCAAGGTGACATCCACCAAACAGACAATTTTATCTACAAAGGCCCACATAAGAATGAAAAGGAAATGACCTTCTGAATTTCCATTTTGCTGCTGCAGGAACTTCAACTGGTGGTAAAGCTTCTTGTTTCCATCCCTTTAGAGCATCAAATGCATTGAAGTGTATTTTGGTACCACTTTCTACATGCAAAAGGCATAAATAACTCTCTCCAAAAACCATCTCAGGTAAGTGTGACGTGCCAAGTTTTTCTTCCCACCTGGAGATAGAGGGTGCAACAAAATCAACCTCAAGACCAGTAAAAAATATGATATAGCTCAAATTTTGTCAATCTAGCCTGTGCAAGAGGTCTCCAATTTAACTATGAAAGATCATGAACACTAAATGAAAATCAAAGGCAATACAAAGATGTATCTAGAATTCTCAACTATAAGCTTTACCTGTTAGAACATAGAACATTAACCTCGTTGAAGAAGAGAAATAGCGCATTTTCATAAACAGGAAACATGACGATTACATAATCAAAAGATCCATATTAACAGGCAAGAACACCTATAAGTTTTCGCTGAATATAACTTTGACTTGTCAGCAAACTAAGAGACCTTTGTGATCGCCACTCACACTAAGATTCTTATATTTTGTACTAAAATCAGCATGTGAAACACAGTGACTAGAAGTGTTTTGTAAACATTTTTGTATTAATTAGTTTGCTAACTCTGACATGAAGTTATCTACAGACATACTTTTAAGATGAATGAACACTGAAACTGTTCAATTTAAATCTTCTGATTTATTTTTCAGTAATAAATGTTTTAGTTAACAAATTTAAATTTAGAGATAATTGTAGCTGGTTTTTACTCATTTTCTTTGATATGTTTGTAGCATGGGCCCACATTAACTATATGTTCCATGTGCCTAAACGCCCAATACCATCATTGGTTGACAGGGATTTTTTTTTTTAAAATTGGAGTTTTCTTAAACCTACAAAATCTAGCGGCGTAACTCCAATTTGGTATAATTTTCTTTTTTCTAATTGTATTACCGAGTTGACCACACATTTCCCGGATCACAATGCAATAATCTCCATACAATATTTGTACAAAATTTTCATGACGACTTAACTTTGAATCATGTGTTGATACAAAATTCCTAGCCAAGGTAGGTATACGATAATGAGAGGGTCGTAGCACAAAACCAACCTAGGAGACTAGTTGGCAGGTAGGTAGGTAGGTAGGTAGGTAGTTTGGATATGCAGTTTAAGCTAATCCAACCAAAGTTTCTCTATATTTGGGTACAGAAAAAATATACTCTCTCTCTCTCTCTCTCTCTCTCTCCATAGGAGGGATCCCCGCTCTTAAAAATCCTCACATGTTACCCAAGAAATAACGGTCGTTGGATTGTATTTTTTGACCATTCAGATTAAATTCTAAAAGTATCCATTTTTCGCGAGATTTTGATCTAATATGAATGGTCAAAAAATACGATCCAAGGAAACATGCGTGAATACTTAAGAACTCTCCTCATATATATATATATATATATATATATATATATATATATATATAGCGTTTAGACCTTGGATTTTATACCAGCTTAGGGTCTGCTCTGCTTGGTAACAGTATTTTCAGGGGTTTTAGCTTAGGGACTGCTCTGCTTGGTAACAGTATTTTCAGGGGTTTTAGCTTAGGGTCTGCTCTGCTTGGTAACAGTATTTTATACCAGCTTAGTGTTTTTGAGCCAACCGTTTATGAAATGTTTCAAAAATCCATGCTTGTTAATTTTTTTGAAGCACTGGTTTTGGTCGGCTCAAAAACTCCCCAAATAGTGTAATGTGATTTTGGATGACTTTATACACCCCAAATCAGTGCATTTTGAGCAAGGTTCAAAGTATCGGTATCGGAATCGGTATCGGACCATTCCTATGAGTATCAGGATCGGCGGTATCGGTAGTATCGGCGGTTTCGGATCGGAGTATCGGATTTTTTGGTATCGGAAAGCAAACAACTATTAGTAAATTATTAACATTTAAAAGAATATATTTTATACATTTATGCATAATTTAAAGTATTTTCAGTATTGTTTCTTAGTATTTTTGATATTGAATGAAATAGTAGTCATCCTTGTTGATTAATTTATATGCGATAGATAAGTTTTCCTCTTTTATATGTTTTTACAACCTTACTATGCTTTTACATCCTTTCTAATTGGTCTTTTTAATTCAAATTTTTTTGCCGAATTGACTGAAAAAAAGACCTCTAATGTCGGTATCGGTCAGTATCGGGTATCGGTCGGTATCGGATCGGGACATGCCAAACTGTATCGGTATCGGCCGTATCGGATCGGTATCGGCCGATACTTTAAACTATGATTTTGAGGGGATTTTATTATTTTATTTCATTTATATCCTCACCAAAAATATATAATTATATCTACTAATACCTTATCCTATTTTTTTCTCTCATCTGTGTTCAACGTTCTAAACGGCGTTAGGCGGGTACGCGGCAGAGAGGGTCCACTTGCCGCCTAGGCATCACCTAGACGGTTAATACATTTGAACATTTTTTATTATTTCACCATTATTTATTTTTTTGCATAATATGCATTTTTTAAGGGTATTTTATGCATAATTAAGTTGTAGAACAAAGATTTATGAAATTTTAGTCTTGTAAAAGTGAATCATAGGTCCATAATGCTTGCATAACTGTTTTGCTAAAACATCTAGTCAAGTATTGCTCCGCCTATGGGCATGCCTACGCAACATCACCTCCGCCTATGTCGTCTCACCTCCGCCTATACCGCCAAACCACCGTCAGCCGCCTACTCCATCGCCTACAGCAAAAGCGGTGCGGAGAGCGACCGCCTAAACCACAATTTAGAACATTGTCTCACCTCCGCCTAAACCTCCAAACTACAGCTACTTTTTCCAGTAAGTTTTTAAAATCTCTCCTACTTTCATCCAGACATTTATATTATTTCCTGTATTTTTATTATTCTGATCAAATATAAACTTCTACCTCATGATCAAGGCGTGGACTGGGTGGCAGTTCCCGGGCTCAGTATCAAAAATGAAACTTTGGGAGAGTTTTGTTTATATATGGGTAATTTTATTCATGTAAAAAACTTTCATAGATGCTCGTTAATGAATTACCCAGCATGGTTGGTATGATTTAAAAGTTGTTACTTAAAACCACCCAAAATCGGACCCTTCATAACCGGTACTCTAAAAATACCTCATAACCGCTATCCCTACAATTGCCAAACAGACCCTTATAGTATAAGCCCTGACATATCCAATTGGAAAGTTTGAACCCTGAATTTTTATTTGTGGTTTTCTTTTCCCATTATTCCCTAATTTTCAGCTAGTTGTGTTAGTTGTTGCCCTTGTACTCACGTTCAACTATAATGGGAAAAAGAAACCAAAAAAAAAATGTATTGTCCAAACTTTCCAATTTGACATGCCAGGACTTAAACTCTAAGTTGGTATAAAATCCATGATCTAAACACTAAGGGTCTGCTTGGTAACGATATTTTTACCGATTTTAAGGTATTTTTAAACTGACCGTTTATGAAAATCGATGCTCGTTAACTTTTTTGAGGCACTGGTTTTGGTCGGTTCAAAAACCTCCCAAAACCGGTGTAATATAATTTTGGGTGGCTTAATAAACACCCCAAATCGGTAGATTTTGAACAGTTATATTATTTTATTCCATTTATATCCTCACCAAAAATATATAATTACAACTACTAATATCATACCCTATATTTTCTTTTTCATTTGTGTTTTTCTTCTGCTTCTTCCAAACTATGGATACTTTTTCGATAAGTTTTTAAAATATCTCTCCTACTTTCATCCAGACGTTTCTATTATTTCATGTATTTTTATTATTTTAATCAAATATAGACTTTATCCTGATCGAAACGTGGACTGGGTGGCAGTCCCCGTGCTCGAGACCATTACGTTTATATATGAACATACATATAATTTTATTCATGTAAAAAGCTTTCAGAACCGCTCGTTAGTGAATTACTAAGCATGAGTCGGACCGGTTTAATAGCCGCTACTTAAAATCACCCAAAACCGGACCCCTCAAAACCGCTAATAATCGGTACTCTAAAAATATCTCGTAACCGCTACCCCTACGATTGCCAAGCAGACCCTAAGCCAAAAATGCTGCAAATGGAATATAATTTATTTATTTTCAGCAGTAGTTGTATAGAAAGATAGAAGAAAACGGAGGTAGTTACTGTTGGAAGGCGAAGGAGGTGAGGATGGGTCGGTTGCAAGATTGGATCTGCCAACCCCTCAGACGCAGACCCCGCCGCCCGTCGCTGTCTTCGGGAAGCAGCTCCGCGCCCGCTGCCTTCAGATCCACATCCCGCCCCACGCCGACTTCCTCCATGCCACACCACACCACACCACAACCCAATTTCTTTCTTAACGCACTAGGAAGGGCTGAGGGTTATAATTCTGGATTGACCACCAGTGGTGTTTTTAGGCCCTTCACAAAGCCACTACAAAAACGACTTTGGACTGGTCCAATTTTTTAAAAATTTATTCACGACTAGTTCAAATATTTATTAGAGTTGTCAAAATTTTGACAATCATTTTAATAGGTTAGACTCTCAAAAAAATTTGACAGACTGTCAAGTTTGAATAAATTTTTGAATAAAATACTTATATAAAAAATTGGACAAATTTTGAATAAATTTTTTTAGTGCTTTTATACACTTTTTTTTATATTGTTCTCACTCGTGAGGTTTTTATTAACTATTATTGAGGCCTGGAATAGTGTTGTTCTTTCCCAGGCTTCATTTGGAGCCCATATGCAAATAGACTTGGGTCCGTTCGGATTGTAGTTGTGTTTCATTGGTAATTTTATTAAACATAAAATTGTATGAAAAATATTAAAGTTTCGTTATATTGTGCAAAAGACACAAAGATTATGACACAGTGCTGATATGCTATGTAAAAGGGTGTATTTTTTTGGGAGATTTACGTCCTTTTAAATGACGTAAAATTCATTATTTTTAATTACAGAAAGGATTAGTTGTCCGTGTTAATTTGATTCCACTGCTTGGTAATTTTGAGTCCTTTAAAAGGACGGTTTTTTTTTTCCCGCTTACGCCTTTATGAATGACGTAATTTGTCAGTGATGCCCAACTTTGAAGAAGCATGGTGCTTTTCCCATCCTCTCTATTGATTTTCATGTGAAGGATCCATGAATAGATTAGCATGGAGCAACTTAAAATCTATTAATTTTCATGTGAAAAAACAAGTCTGATGAAATCAACTATTGATTTTTTCAATGGTTACTAGAGATAGGTATAAGACTTTGACTGGGCAGCAAAAGATCAGTGGATCGAGTCACGGTAGTATATTATTTCTTTCATTTATTTTGTGGTAGTTGAAGACATTGGACCCAAATGACATACAACGCAGCATACACAACACGTCTAAAAAAAAAAAAATTAGTTGTTGTGATCCTCGCAAGAAGAAGCAGCTTAAAATTAATAGTTGATCCATTTGCCAACCCGCAGCGAAAACATACTTAAGTCAAAAGTTAGGAATAAAAAAATATACATATAATTTATGTCATTCAAAAGGTTGTAAATTGATTTTAATTTTTTTTTTTCCAACGTCAATCAACGTTTAAATTTTGACTCTTTTCCAATTTTTCTAAATTTTTTATCTTTTAAGCAATTGAAGACAACTCCAATGCTTTCCATACAAATTTTTTTATATTAAATTTTAGACAGAAATTTATTTAATCTTAGACACAAATGGACAAGCCGAAAGAAATTCTATTTGGGATTAACATTTTTCAAATGTACTATTTATTTCAAGGGCTCAAATACATATTTTTAAAATGCTATCACGAGGAACATCTCAGCAATGGACTTAAAACCAAACTAGTGCTTAGTCATTTAATCTGATCCATTGTGATCTACCTAGACCTCACATTTTTTATGTGTAAACCATTTTTAAAATACTAACCCAACAAACAATTCGAAAATAAACCATCTTACCAAAGTACATTTCAAACTAGCCTTGCATAACAAATTATACATGCAAATGCCAAAAGTATGAAAAGAGATATTGTATCATAAATCTAAAATGTACTTTTTTTAATTTCATCATAGCTTTTATCTCCTCCTTCTGTTTTTATTGTTGATATTTTGTATCTTAAAAATTGGCCAAATAAAAACTTCCATCTTTTGATGTCTAAATATGGAGTTAAAAAAAAAAAAAAAAAAAAGAAGTAATAACAAACATTAATTAATTATCTAACAAAATTAGTAATTGCTTATTAATAGTAATCATTTAACTTATTTACATTTAAGTAATATTAATATGACCAAATATGTTATCAACTAATTATAATGTAACAAATAATATTAATATTGTCACAATGGTTACTTATTTTAATTATAATATCTTACTTGCTTAATATTATAAAATATTATAAAATATTTGACATTTATGTTGCACAAACATGAATAGGACACAACACACTCAAGACACGATGACATATTTTGACATGTCCTAGTTTTATTTTGAAGTGTCTGATACGTTTTCAATATTGCATCCGACATTTTTTTTAACGTCTATGTTCCTAGCAGCTAGTTATTTAACATATTAAAAATGAATACTTGAGATTAATAGCTTTATAACCTTAAGTAAACAATAAAATAAAATTATGTCTAATTAGCGTTTAGTTCCCATATTTTATACCAGCTTAAAGTTTAATTCAGGACATGACAAACCTCCTTCTGCAACCAACATGTAGAGAACAATATGGAAAAAACACAATTATGACATTACTTCTTATCTCCAAATTCAACATCTTTCTCTTCGTATATCTCAATATCCAGACACTTTTACACTTCCACCTACACTTTCAAGCATCCAAACATCCCTTATAGGGTTGTTTGGTTCCTCTGAACATATGGAAGTCGGAGAAGTTAAAGAACTCGTGGAATAAGGTGGTGATGGGTCATACAAGTAAGTTTTGTCGGGATACAACTTTGATTCGAGGTGTGTGGAAGGACAATTTAGACGTCATAAAACATCAACGTAGGTTGTGGTGGTTGAACCAGGGCTCAAACAGAGCTAAAACATAAGTCACGGTATACTGACGGTATACCATATTTTGGTGATTAATTGCATAATATATTCTAAAGGTCCGACGGTACATCACGGTATACGGTCCATATATTGGTATTCGGTCCTAACGTTGGCCTAAGTCGGCATATGATTATGATCGTGTGATCAAACTGGACGTTCAAGATTATTGCTAGACTAACTAAAAAAAATTATAATCCTAAATTATGGTTTTTTTAACCTATATTAAGAATAAGGAGGGGTTGCTAAGGAGAAGCTCAAGGAAAGAGATTCAATAGAACAAGTCCACAAGAATCTGAGATAAAGTACTTATTTTATTTGTACGACTCGTCTTTCGAGATAGTCTGAAGAAAATACATGTTTGAGGAGTGGTCTACTTCGTTTAGAGAGATTATCACAAGGTTAGGTGAGTGATTTCAATTGTAATATTTTATTTTTCTTTATTGAGATCGATGAGGGGTTAACTTGGAGGCAAAATGGTTCAATGTATTGTAAAGAATCTTGTACTTTTTGAATGATATATATTAGGATATGTGCAAGTGATATAATTACCAAACATATACTGTGTTTGATTTGTCTTGATGCTAGCGTGAGAAGATTTTTTTATCTTCGGTTGGATTTGTATCGTTTCAATGGCGTTTGTTCGACCAACAAGTTTTTCAAGTTTTATTCCTTAATTTTCGACCTCTTTTGTGTTTGTTTCCTGAGAAAAATTACGATCGAAACACAATGAACTCGAGCATTAAAATACTCTTTATTTTTTTATGTTAAAGTTGTCTAAGTTTGAACTATTTTTGCATGGTCTTTAGACAAGAAAATAAGAGAACTCTGATGTTTATGTGGCACGGGAAGGAGTCCATACGGACTAAGGGCCCGTTTAGTTCACTGTAATGTAATCGTAATCGTAATCGTAATCGTAATCGTAATGGAATTGAATTTGTAATGTAATGAAATAACAATTACATTACCATGTTTGGTTGGAACATATAATCAAACCATGAAATGTAATTTCAATTGCACTCATATGTTTGGTCTAACATGTAATGTAATTGAGTTTTAAGGTAATAATATTTTAAAAAAATACAACATAAAATTTAAAAGTAAACCAATGAAAAATGAAATACAAGAAAAAATAAAAGATTTTTTTTATAAATAAACAAAAAATAAAAAAATATTAGTTTTGTCCTGCTGCTAAAAAAACCAATAACCAAAAATGAAAAAAAATATCAAAAAAACGCAAAAAATGGAAGAAAAAAAAACTCCGATAAAAATGACAAAAAAATGCCTAAGAACGAAAAATTGATAAAAAAAACAACCAAAAACGAAAAAGTCCCAAAACGACCAAAAATAAAATAAAAAACGACTAAAAAGGAAAAATACGACAAAAAACAACAAAAGTTCCAAAACGACCAAAAAAAACAACAACAAAAAATAGACCAAAGTAGGGAAAAAATTTAAAATTTTTAAAAAACAGATAAAAAGTACAAAAACGAAAAAATAAAAAAAGGAATAAAAACGACTAAAGCTCAAAAAAGACAATAAAAATAAAAAAACGTCGAAAAAAAAACGAGAAAAACGACTAAAACGAAAAAACAAAAAAAAAAGCAAAAAAAAAGAAAAAAAATGACAAATACGACAATATATATATATATATATATATATATATATATATATATATATATATATATATATATATATATACGAGCGAAAACGGGAAAAAAACGTGAAAAAACGAAAAAAATCAAAACATGATAAGAAATGACAAAAAGGTGAAAAAAACAACAAAAACAATTAAAAAAGATAAAAAAAAGGACAAAAAATACCAAAGTTTTTTTTTTAAATGAGTAAAAACGACCAAAAAATGAAAAAAAACGAATAGAAGACAAAATCGACAAAAAACGATAAAAATGATCAAAAAAAATACAAAATTAGCAAAAAAAATGGACAAAAAAATATAAATAAACAAAACAGACCAAAATCGACAAAAATCGTGCAAAAACTATCAAAAACGACAAAAAATAAAAAAAAGGATAAAAGGAAGGGACAAAAAAAATGATAAAAACGAGCAAAATTAATTAAAAAAAATGACAAAAAATGTTTAAAAAGAATCAAATATGGCAAAAAGACAAAAAAAGATGAAAAAAAAATCTAAAACGAAAAAAATGTCAAAAAACGAGCAAAGCAGACAAAATTTGACAAAAAAAGGTTCAAAAATCATAAAAAGACAAAGATGACAAAAAACGTTAAAAACGACAAAAAAAATAAGAAACGAGCATAACCGGCTAAAAAAAGAAAAAAAAAAATACCGCATATCAAACATCCCCTTAAGTTGTAATGTAATCATGATTACATAGATTTTATGACGTAATTGGTTTTAGAAGAAACTGATATAATGTAATCAAATTTGTAATCGCGATTACATTACATCTAATTTTTTTTATTGTCCAACCAAACATCCGAATTACGATTACGACTATATTACGGTGAACCAAATGGGTCAAAAGTTTTTATTTTTCATTTTTTTTTAAGTTTTTTTGTAACAAATCCAAGAATAATACTAGGCTCCCGTGGATTCTCTTGGGTTGTACTCATGTTCCAAGAACCAAAGTCCATGAACCGTGGAAACGAGTAAAAGTTTAAAGAGGGTCTTACAAAAGGCTAATTATATATGCACTAAAAAATTTACTTAGGCTCGTATAAATTTTAATTTTAGTTATTTACAAGTTTGTCATCGAAAAATTTATTTCAGGCTAGTACAAAAAATTTCAGGACTGTACAAAAATTTGACAGTCCTAATTTTTCTAATCCATAAAAATTAGGACTGTCAAATTTTTTAACAGTCATCGAGGACGATAGATTGGGATCCGCCTCCTCCTTCTCCAGCTGCCTCCTCCTCCTCCTTCTCCTCCTCCTCCTCCTTCGACGGTTGGGGTTGGAGTTAGGATTTGGGTAGGAGAGAGGGGAGGGTCGGACTATTCTAAGTAAATTTAGGATGTTATGACTAAAACTTTTAAAATTTTGGACAGTTCTGAAGTAATGGGTCGTCCTAAGTAATTTTAATAGAATTTTTACTGTAGCAAAATTAATTTATATTAAATTAATGCAAATGAAACAAGTCTAACAAATTTAAAATAAAGAAACAGTCTGCCAACTGCGTTGGCAGAAAACAGACAAAGAACACACGTGGAAGCAAGCGTGGAGGAGTGGGACCCAGCGGTGGGACCGCAGCAGATTGTCCGCCAACAAAGTTGGCAAAAAATGAGCAGTGGGACCCGCGGTCGGTTGGGTGGGGGTGAGGAGTGGTTTGAATTTTTTTGTTTTGTTTTGTTTTGTTTGTTTTATTTAGTTATGTTTTGGTATTTTTATGTAATTTTGTTTTAGATTTTGATTTTGATTTTAATTTTTTTTACTTACTTTTTTTCGTATTAAAGTTTATTTTAATAAGAAAAAAACTAATATTTATTTTTTACTTAGCTTTGTTTCTCTACTTAGATTATTTTTCTTTACTTTGTTTTTTTTTTTCATATTAAAGTCTATTTTCATATTAAAGTTTTTTTTTAAAAGAATAAAAAAAACTAAGAAAAAAAAAGGAAAAAAAATTAGTATTTTTTTTCCTCTAAGGCTTAGTTTATTTTAATGGTTTAATTTTTTTATATGAAAAAAAGAAGAAGACTAAGGGCACGTTTGATTTACCGTAATATAATCGTAATGGAATTGAGTTTATAATGTAACTAGATTTGTAATGTAATAAAATGACAATTACATTACCATGTTTGGTTGGAACATGTAATCAAATTAAGCAATGTAATGTCAATTGCATTCATATGTTTGGTCTACCATGTAATGTAATTGGATTTTAAGGTAATACTATTTTAAAAAAATACAATATAAAATATAAAAAGTAAAACAATAAAAAAATGAAAAAATACAAGAAAAAGTAAAAGGTTTTTATAAAAAAAAGTGAAAAAAAAATTATTTTCGTCCTTCTGCAAAAAAAAGGACCAATAACCCAAAATGACCAAAAATATTAAAAAAAATTGAAAAAAAAAACGATAAAAACGACAGAAAAAGACAAAAAGTTCAAAAATGACAAAAAGGAAAACAACCATCAAAAATGGAAAACAAAAAAAAGCGATGAAAAAAAAATCAACAAAAAAGAATAAAAAAGGACTAAAAACGACCAAAAGCGAAAAAAGTTCAAAATTGAAAATAAAAATAAAAATGAAAAGACGATAAAAAGACCAAAAATGAAAAAAAAAAATATAAAATATGACGAAAAATGAAAAAACGACAAAAAAAAGAAAGATAAAAATGATCAAAAACGAAAAAGATCAAAAGCTACGAAAAACGACAAAAGGATAAAGAACGAAAAAAGCAAAAAAAAAATATACCAAGAACGAAAAATTGATAAAAAAACGACAACAAAAAGACTAAAAACGTGCAAAAATGAAAAAAAATACCAAAAACGAAAAATACGACAACAAAAAAAAGTCAAAAAAAATGAAAAAAGTTCAAAAATGACAAAATAGATAAAAAGTAAAAAATGACCAGAAATGAATAAAAAACGAAAAAAAATTTATAAAAAAAATGAAAAAAACCGAAAAACGATCCAAAAGACAAAAACATGAAAAATGATTAAAAATGACAAAAAAACCGAGTGAAAATAAAAAAACGTGAAAAAAAATGACAAAACGATAAAAAATGACAAAAAAAAAGGAAAAAATAATTAAAAAAGATAAAAAAAGACAAAAAATACAAAAGAGAGCAAAAATGACAATTTTTTTAAAAAAGTTAAAAAAATTAAAAAGCCAAAAAATATACAAAAAGAAAAAAAATGACAAAATCGTAAAAATACCCCCAAAAAAAAGGGACAATAAATGAAAAAATAACAAAAAATGTACAAAAATATCAAAAACGAGCAAAACAGACAAAAACGACAAAACCATCAAAAACGAAAAAAAAACCAAAAATGCTAAAAAAATAAAAAAATAACAAAAAGGACAAAAATCGAGCAAAACGATAAAAATGTTCAAAAAGAACAAAGAAGACAAAAACCGTGCAAAAAATGATCAAAAACGACAAAGAAATGTCTAAGAACGAGCAAAAACAGACAACCCGTGAAAGAAACATCAAAAACGACAAAAATAGAAAAAACGACAAAAAATGTTAAAATAGACCAAAAACAACAAGAAACGAGAAAAATCGACTAAAAAAAGAAAAAAAAATTACTGCATATCAAACATCCCCTTAAGTTGTAATGTAATCGCGATTACATAGATTTTATGACGTAATTGGTTTAGAAGAAACTCATGTAATGTAATCAAACTTGTAATCGCGATTACATTACATCTATTTTTTTATTGTCCAACCAAATATTCGAATTAGAATTACAACGTAATCGTCATTACGATTATGATTACGATTACATTACGGTGAACCAAACGGGCCCTAAATAAAGAATAAAGACAAATAATAGGTTAGCGAATGGTTTGGTTTTTATTTGGGTTTGAAATTGGGTCTGGGTCGGGGTCTATGGATTTGTGTTGGTTTACGAGTTGGTTTATGTCCAACGACTATTTCACAACCGCTCTTTCAGCGGCTCTTTCATTTTCTCAACGTTCATATCCAATGTTCGTCTAACGTTCGTTTCGAAGTTACCTATATAAAAGTAGTTTTTGTTTCATATCAGCATATCAAATATTGCAAACAGAAAAATTCTTTCTTTCCATACGAAGTTTCTTTTTTTCCACACAAGAAAAGCTTAGTTCAATATACAATATTTGAAGTACATTTTCTTGTTGCCATGGATCGAAGTCTAACAATACTATGCTCGTTTGGTGGTGTACTAAACGAGTTAGCTTATGAATGAGGTTTAGTTGAAGTTATTTTAATTGATCGAAATATTTTGTTTGATAATTTACGTCATCTAATAATTGAAATTTTTCTATTGATTATGAATTTTAATTGGTACATATTTATCTCTCTAATTGTATAAATTTAGTTAGTGAGCAAGCATAAAAATTTATTCTTAAAGTTAATTTACAATCACAGTATATTAATATTTTTTTGACTCCACCGCCACCACCAAGAATTAGTAGTGCTCCTAGTTCTTCTCACCAAGTTATTTTATTTACTGAAGAAGAACATACAGTAGATGATGGTAATACCGACGATAAAAATAGTGATAATTTAATAGAAAATATAGATGATGAACTTAATGATAATGTTGCTAGTTTAAACAATTTATTCATTGGAAAAAAAATTATGAAACGTCGTGCATTTAGAAGTTCTATTAGTGATATATCAATTGCAAATAATTTTTTTTGCCAGGCTACTAGAAACAATGCCAGTGTAATTGTATATAAATGTAACGTTTCAAGTTGTAATTGGAGAGTGTATGCTAAAGCCATTGGCAACGGCGAAACATTCGTCATTAGTACGCTAGAAAATGTGCATTCTTGTTTAGGTGGACTTACAACTAAAAATCGTCCATTAGCGACAACTGTATGGGTTAAGAATAAGATTATTGTTAAAATTCGTGATAGTCAGTAGTATAGTCCATCGCATGTTGTAAAGGATATCTATAGGGATCACCAAATACATATTAAATATTGTAAAGCTTGGAAAGTTAGAGAAATTGCTTTATCAAAAATAAATGGTAGTTATATTGTGTAAACACCCGTATTTTTCAGAAATTAAAAATAAATTTTTGGGAAATTTTCTGCTATTTTTAAATAATTAAAATAATGTTCTTCTGAATTAAATATTTTTAAGTATTAAAAATCAAATATTAAAATATTATGAAAATAAAATTTTTTGGGTGTTAAATAATTAATTAGACTTACAACAATTTTTCTGGATTTTATTGGACCCCAGAATTATTTTTAAAGACCTAAAAACTAAGTTTTTAAATGAACCAATTTAAACCAAATAAAACTGGTTTAATTCTAAACTAAACCGAACCGGACCAACCCACCCTGAACCGGACCAACCCTAGCGGGTCGGGTCAGATCCGAAACTCAACCCCGACCCGAACCCGCCGCCTGCTAACCCGAAATCCTAAATCCCTAACGCCCGACCCCCGACTTATCCGACTTCCCAACGACGCAGCCGCCCGCTCCGCCTCCTCGCCGCTACGCCTTCCCACGACCGCTCTACTCCCTCCCCCGCCAGTAACGGCTGCCCGCCCGTCCCCCCGACCTCCCCTATAAAACCCGACACCCGACCGCTCTCATTCTCCACAGCCACCACCATCACCGTCAACCCTTCGGCCCCGCACTGTACTCCGACGATCCTCCGGACGAGCTCCCTCCAGCGTCTCCGCCGTGCCCTCGCCGCCACAGGCCGACCAAGCCGCCGCTGCCAGCAAGCCCTACCGGCCGAGTACCGTCGCGGCTCCCCGCGTACGCGTAATTTTAGTCGATTCTGAGCCATCGTTCAGGTAAGATTTTCTCTCTCCTCGTCCTCTAGTTTTCCGTTCTATTGAATCTTGCACGAACCCTGCATGACTCTCTCGAACCCCGTGCAACTAGTTAGGGGTATCGCGTCCTGTGACGATCGCAAACTGCGACGCAAAATCAGGAAAATAAATCCCCTTTTTTGAAAATTCAAAAATTGTCCCGAACTTCCCAGTTCGCGACTTTTTTGCGACCAACCTGTGAAATATTTTCAAAATTGTCTTCAACAATTATTTAGACCTTATGACCAAGTTTTAAAATTCTATTTTAGTGTAATTTATCGTGCTGTAATTTGTATTTAATTTGAGGATAAAAATGACCAAAATATTGGTTATTTAAATACCCTAATTTTTTTGGAACTGGGTGCGCCCCGCTAAACGGGACGACTTGGTCGTGTGCGAACTTCACCGAAAGGTACGCGCCATTAATACGGACGTATGGAATTTCGTGGAAGTTGAATTGGATGTGCGTGCACACCGGAATCAACGCGTATCCGTCGACAACGCCCCGTATCGGCCCTGTTCTGGAACTCGTTATAACTTTGTGTACGCTCGTCGTATCAAAACGAACCTTGCGCCATCGGACTTGTAGTAATACGCTGGTCCTGTGACCCAAGTTTGGTTCGATTCTGAGAACGTTGACAAAATTCCGTATCGTGGGCCCTACGGCTCCACTTGACAGGCGATTTTGTGATCGGCTCATCGGAATCCAGTTCTGGACATTCCGTTGGGTTCGTATCGTTGTTCTGGACTTGTAGACACTAAGTTTGACGAATTTGGAGAATATTGTCTCTGGCACATTTTTCAGTGCGAAGCGGGCCACCTGTGGACCCCGCTTTGACTAGAAACTGTCACTTTTGCCCTTGTGTCCAAATTGGACTTATGGACAGGCAATTCTAGCTATTTGATATCTTCTGAAGCTGATGGTAATATTTATTACAGCATTCGGAGGAGTACCTGCAGATTTCGCTGATACCGAAGTAGCTGTTGGTATCCAAACCCCAGGCAAGTGTGCCTTGCCAACTTGCAGTAATTGCTACATGTTATTTCCTTGATTTATTTATATGTTGTATCTGTTCAACCTAGGACCATGTGATATTACTTAACGTCCGAATAATATCCGGGTGTCAACACCGTACACGGAGTTGTGTAACGTCACCTAGAGATGGATATCAAAATCCTATACATTCTCGTGCTTGCCTTATCAAGTATGTCATACCTCAGGACACCTGACACTATTCATGAGACAGAATCTTCCTGAGATATTCATGGTGATTCTGTATAGGCTACAGGATTTGTGACATAGACATTATATTCATAGCTATCATATGACTTGCTGCATTAGATATGATCTTGCGTGACATGGACATGAGACGTTGTGGACATGAGACGTGTGATTACATTGGGTGGGAAGAGACACACATGCTACATACTGATTTTATATATGTATTTATTATTGTGAGGCCGTAGACTCTACATCAGAGCTAGTCACATTACGTGATATTACTGCTACCCGGCTCCCCGACACAGAGCTTGTAGTGGTCTCAGCCTGAGTACTAGTGATGCTCTCACTTGCATTTCACATAGATGGTTACATAGTTTGCCCTATTATTTTATTTATTATTGTACTGCAATTATTTTGGATTGAGTTATTTTGTACCTTGCTATGTCCCCTGAGGACCTGGATCCGGATTATGTCCCCAGGTTTAGTAGAGGAATTCTATCCCGAGGTATATGGGACAGGAACAGAAGCAGGAGCAGGAGCAGGAGCAGACACTGGAGCTGAACCGATCCCCGAGGACGAGGTGATGGCCGAGGATTTCTCCTGAGTATCTGTTATCTATACTCAGTATTTGCTATTATTAGACTCTTTTGTTTCTGGTCTGTTGAACCAGTATATCAGACTTATTATCGGGTTGTTCCCCGATTTACTTTATTGAGACTTGATGATGGTTATATTTGATTTTGCTGATATTGATCATATTTATCTTCCATGGATGAAATTAGATTGTGACATGTTTAGTAGACTTTATTATTGTGTTACAGCTTAAGTACACCTTGATGGGTCCATTAAATTGGGTTTGTCCATTAGAGTGTGCTGCTGGCCATTGTCACATGGCTAGTCCCTCGGTGTTTTATGACTGGGGCGTGACATGGTTTTTGTGGTGGCCCATGCAGGTCAACGACTTCGGTTTCAACTTAGGGATCGAGCAAGCCTGCAATAAAGATAGGATAGGTTATAGGATCTCATCCATTGATTTGAATCATTTTTGATCTCTATATCGGATTCGAATTAATTGCTTGATTTGCATCCTGTTTTGATTCCTCTGTGTATTCTCATAGTTTATTTTTAATGCAGAGTAATGGATCCGAGAACCGGTGACGAGAATCCCTTAGGTACACCACACGATGCTGTGGTCACCTATGATGATGGAGTGACACCAGAAAATAGAGGACAATCAGCTCAAAGCGATCAAGATGGCTAGCATACTTCAAGGTTCCGGCGTGTTGACATCCCACCTCCGCCACAGTTCACTCCACCGATGCCTATTTTTCTACCAGGGCAAGCCATGGACGGGTAGCAGATGTTTAAAATATTTTATGCCATGATGCAAGCCCAACAGCAGGTTCAAAAAGAGGATCAGCATCCTGAGGTGGAGTACTTGAGGAACAGCCTAGTAACCGTACTGGAGCAGGCGAACCCACCAGCTAGGCAACCATCGGCGGGATCTATCACTGATTTCCGTCAGCTGAAGCCCCGTACCTTTTCTGGCAAGGAGGGGCCAACTGAAGTTCACGAGTGGCTCAGAACACACAATACCAGTTGGAAGCAGCTAAACTTCCGAGGGAGAGATGGATGACTGCCGTCAGGATGCAGTTGACGGACAATACGCACCATTGGTGGCTATCTGAAGAGAGGAGGCTCGGACATGACCGAGTCACTTGGGAAGAGTTCCCCAGACTCTTCTAGAAGATGTATATCCCAGTTATTGCTCGGTCGGAACTTCGAGACAAGTTCAACCGCCTTATTCAAGGCAATATGTCGGTGGAAGAGTACAATGCAGAGTTCATTCGACTGAGTCGCTTAGCCCCTTCTCTAAATTTTGACAGAAGAAGAGAAGGCGGAGAAGTTCTTCGACGGACTCATGTTTGAGCTCCAGAGATTGATTGGATCTGTTGCACCCACATCATACACAGACGTCTTTGCTACAGCATGACGCATGGAGCGCGTCACTAGGAGGGAGTCCAGTCTGAAGCGGCCATTCATATCAGCACCATCCAGAGCATCACATGGGGAGTCTGCAAAGCGACCCCTGTTACGCCCCAGTCCCAAAATACGTAGGACCAGGAATACGTGACACGCCAGCTACGCATTCGACCAGACTCTGGTCTGACTCGAATACGTATAAGCTGTATAATATAAAGGGCACTATCTAGATATCCCATAAATGTAAACCTCTATGTCTCAATCCACAATGTACAGAAGTATACAAGAAAGAGCTATATGTGCTAAAGTCGGCCGTCCAATAACACACCAACTCGAATAGACTCGAGAAGAAGTATGAGTCTATAAAAACTAGGCTACAACAGCAGATGAATAAACAACAAGAATAAAGTAACCATAAATGCCGGTGGAAATGATATGAGTACCTGGTACAATGCCCGTAAGACGTGCAACTTCATCAGCAACTCCTAATGCTCCGTAATCGTCTATGCTGCAAAACTGGCAGGGAACCAGGTCCTCAGAGGGACGTAACAAGGTACAGAAATACAGCATGCCAAGTATAACAGAAAGTACAAGTGCAACGACGGGGTAGTCTATCATAACCAAACAAGTGTGACATAGTTTAAAGACAATATTCGACGCGTGGGCTGTCCAAAATAAAACCGTAGCTCCGGACACGAAAATACACGGGACATATCGCAGCTCCGGATAAGGAGTCACACGGGTGATACAACTATACTAGATACATGATCAATACAGATATAGTACATATACATATATATAAGCATATACAGAGGAGCCCAAACGTCTAGTAACTGTCTTCCCCTTCCCAAACGGTCAACGATGGTGCACTGAACCTGAACCTCTATCTAACAGTCTCGACACACATAAATAACTCAACAGACGCGATCCTAGGGTCATCCCAGTCTCTGGTCATGATGCCAGTATCAGGATATAGGAATCTGGCACGATCACAGTGTATGAGTATACCCTGGGGTGTCGATATACTTAGGTACGTACATCGAGGTGTTACGAACATCTAACATTCATTCTAAGACGTTACGATGAACGTCTGCACCCGGTTGTGATTCGGACGCGAAGTATCGATCGTAAACAGAAATATGCACACAATGTACATAAATAAATAATAAAATTCTGTAATCTGAAATACAAGGTGGCAAGGTACACTTGCCTGGGACCGGCTGCTGATGACGGGGATCCGGTACCACGTCCAAGTCCTCAGGTCCCGTAGTACCTAGAGGAGGTACAAACTACATCAATAAATTATCATGTGGCAAACAGGGATGTGACACACGTCTAAACATATGCTCAGACTCAGCTATGACTCACAGGGATACGACGCTAGAGGGTTGACCAAGGTTGACTTGGAGTACGTTACATCTACTCAAACTAATCCCCTGTACAATATCATCAAACCCAACCTCAATTACGATATTCAGTTAATCAAACCCTGATCCAATCCTCAGTCTCCTCTGGCCTTTATAGACATTAGCATCACGTTTAATTATGTCTTCCTCAAAATAATTACTCATTAAATATTAGGCCTTCCTTTATAACCTTCATTACCATTTCACCATATAAACTACTCCTCAATTAACTTATTATTATTTTACCACTCTCAAAAGAATAATTATTATCTAGTTAAACCTTCACAAACATTTGTTCAGTATTCAAACACTCTCTCACAAATACATATATGTATTCCTCAATCGATTCCGTTATTAGTAATCAAATCCTCAATCTTATGAACGACATAATGATATCACACACCATCTCACTATAAATCACCTGCTCATTATTACCAATTAATATGCATATAAAACAATGTAATAAACCCTAAATCTCAATGCCTTCAAACCTTAAACTCAACATAGCATATGTAAGCCTCAACCAAATCTAAAACATACACATCCAGCATATAAAAGCCCTAAGTATCAATCCTGTATTTAACCAATAATTTCATACATTCGAAAAG
Organism: Iris macrosiphon; assembly: GCA_036927795.1. Classification (NCBI taxonomy): domain Eukaryota; kingdom Viridiplantae; phylum Streptophyta; class Magnoliopsida; order Asparagales; family Iridaceae; genus Iris; species Iris macrosiphon. The sequence goes on from JAYESA010000004.1 coordinate 305,281,414, forward strand.
TAACCAACCCTAAACCGAATACATATATAAACCATATTTATGTTATAACCACAACCATGTGTGGAATTACTCCCTAAAACTAATAACCCAATAATAATTTATTACACAAAACATTAACACTAGACAAAACTCATTATACAAAATTATAGAGAGGGGGAGTGGTTCACCTTGGCGAGGTGACGATGCTGGCCGGTGGGGTCGACAGCGAGGTGGGGAAGGCCCGTCGGAGTCGAAGTCGTGGTTGTCAGGGGGTGCTCGACTGAGGGTGGGGGTAGCCGGGTGTGGTGATGGTGGCAATGGTGTGTGGTGGTGGGAAGTTAGAGTGGAGGTGGGGTAAGCCGCTGGCACACCGGAGAACGGCAGTCGAGGGGAGTATGGAAGCTGGAGGTGGTGGTGGTAATGAAGCTGGCGGTGCTCATAGCAGTCGAGGGTGGTGGGTCATGGATGGAGAGGCCGGGGCTTGCCGGAGACAGTGGGCTCGTAGGGGCCAGCAGTCAGTTAGCCAAAAAATAGTGGGGCCGGTCGGGGGGAAGCAGCAGCTCCGTGAAGTCGAAGGATGGCCGGACGACTGTACGAGGAGGCCAGAGTTAGGGTGGCCGGTCGGATCTAATGAAGTGGGGTGGTGCAGGCTGGCCGTGGCGTGGTGGCTGAAAGTACAGTGGTTGTGGTGGATGCATTGCTCGGCCGGAGTGAGGCTCGGGATGGGGAGGCCGGAGTCGTTGATGCAGCAGTCGAATCCGCGGGGATGTAGCCGGGGAGTGGAGCTGGGGCAGTGCCGGGGGTAGTCGGTGGAGGTGTGGGGGATCTCGGCCTGGGGAGGAATAGTGCTTGGCCGGAGTGTGGGTGTTGTATTGAAGAGCAGTTAAGGATCCCAGAGGAATATACCTCATAGAGCCGCACCTAGAGCCTTATCCCTTCCTACTTGTCACTACTGTGGCAAGGTAGGCCATATCGAAAGGGATTGCAGACGCAAGTTGGGACTATGCCTGATTTGCGGATCTAACCAGCATCCAGCCAAGGACTGCTCTGAGCGCCGAGAGGGAGCACCAACAGTAGATCGACCAGCTTTACCAGCACCGAGGCCAGCTTATCCAGCATTGGGAACACCACAGACGGGAGTTGGAGGAGTCAGACCACCAGCTCCAGGAGGGTATCAGCAGAGACCACCATTGGCACCACAGGTAACACTATTCCAGCAGGCTCGTCAACAGAGAGGTCCAGCTCAGGGACAAGGACAGGCATTTGCATTAGCTGTTGAGGAGGAAGCTACTGCAGGAGAGGTTATAGCAGGTACTATATTAGTAGCTTCATTACCTGTTGTAGCTTTATTTGATTCTGCAGTATCGCATTCATTCATAGATGCTAGCTTCGTAGCCACACATAGAGTAGCTACTGCACCCCTTCTGAAGACTAAGAGAATTCTTACTGGAGGAGAATTATCCCAGTTAGTGACATCTGTAGATCTTGTTCGGTAGTAATCTGTGGAAGAGAGATGCGAGCCCAATTTATGATCTTTTCCATGCCGGATTATGATGTTGTACTTGGTATGGACTGGTTAAGTCAGTACCATGCGACCCTAGATTGCCGGCTTGGACGGGTTATTTAGACCGCCTGGACATCCAAAGTTTGAGTTTCTTCGAGGAACTATAAAGCAAGGTGTTCAGCCTACTCTTAGGGTACTATCTGTAGAAGGGAAATCAGGTTACCTAAGAGTTATATCATAGTTTGTGGATGTATTTCCCGATGATCTTCCAGGTTTACCACCTGATCGGGAAATAGAATTCACAATAGACTTGACTCCAGGAGCAGAGCCTATCACTTTATCAGTGTACCGGCTAGCACCTAAGGAGTTGGTGGAATTGAAGGAGCAAGTTGATGATCTTCTGGAGAAAGATTTTATTCGACCCAGTGTTTCACCATGGGGAGCACTCATACTATTTGTACCGAAGAAGGATGGGACAGTACGCCTGTGTATTGACTACATGGCACTGAATGTTGTAACCATTAAGAACCGGTATCCCTTGCCACGCATTGACGACCTATTTGATCAGTTGAGTGGAGCTAGGATATTCTCAAAGATTGACCTTAGATCCGGTTATCACCATATTAGAGTGAGGAAGGAGGATATACCGAAGACAGCCTTCAGGACCAAGTATGGACACTATGAGTTCTTAGTTATGCCGTTTGGTTTAACCAACGCGCCAGCTGTGTTCATGAGTTTGATGAATAGAGTTTTTCATCAGTACTTGGACAAGTTCATTGTTGTGTTTATTGATGATATCTTAGTATATTCCAAGGGCCACGAAGAGCACAAGGAGCATCTCAGAATCGTGCTAGAGACGTTGAGACAGGAGAAGCTGTATGCCAAACTCAGTAAATATGAGTTTTGTATGGATAAGGTGCCTTTCTTGGGACATATCATCTCAGAAGAAGGACTTTCAGTTGATCCAGAGAAGGTTGCTGCAATAGAAACTTGGCCTACACCTACATCAGTTGCAGAAGTGAAAAGTTTTCTCGGACTTGCTAGATATTACTGGAGGTTCGTAGAAAATTTCTCAAGGATTGCGGATCCTATGATGCGGTTGACGCATAAGGACCAGGAGTTTGCATGGACGGAAGATTGTCAGAAGGCCTTTTGTAAACCTCCTCGACCAGATTTCAGCATTTTAGGATTATTTTTATCAATTTAGGAGATATGACAATATTTTAATCTATTTTGCTTACATATCCTATTGACTTGTGCACCTGTCCATCACCGAATTATTTGGAGCTTTACCTTGACTGTTATCCCCGAGCAAATTTCACATACCTCTCCTAGACGTGACAGCCTTCTATCCTTCACTTTGTGCAACTCCCAGATACTCTGTTTTGAGCCTCGCTTTAGACGCACAAATATCGTTACCAAACGTACGTATTTAAATTCCTAGATCTGTACCCATCTCTGTTCCAATAGACATTAGAGGCCCAACATGCACCTGTTTTGCCCAAACAAAAATATGTTAATTTTCTACACTAAGTATACTACATTTAGTATATTGACACCGTGTTAAAATTATGGCCCTACCTGCCTCTTAATAATTGGAGAACACCGTGCGCAGTATTTATTAATTAATAAATACGATGGCCCGTGTCACCCAAGAAAACCAGGCCCAACCCCTGCCCAGGCTCACCCCCCTCAGGGCCCTCACACAGCTTTCCCCTTCAATTCTGTGAATTTTAGCATTTTCAGGAATCGGGTATTTTTTCCAGACAATTTCGTAAATTGCGCAATTTCCCAAAATATGACCTCTGTGCAATTTATGAAATTACATGGACTTTTTTGAAATTTTCCTGTGAGGTGTCACCCCCTCATTGGCCGGTGAACCTGCACCGTCCATTTGGAGACGGGACCCACCCGAAAATATCCCGAAAATATCTTTAGATATTTTACTTAAAATATCTATTTAATTTTCTATAAAAGAAAAAGAAAATAAATAAAAAGAAAACCAAAAATCCCTAAACCTAACCCAGCCTGCAGGCGACCCCCCCCCCCCCCCCCCCCCGCCGGAGCGGCGAGCCCCCTCGCAGGAGCCGCTCCGCCGACTCCCCCCCCCACGCGGCGAGCCTCCCCCCCGGGGCGAGCCTCCCCCCCACTGGCCCCGACCTTCTCTCTCTCCCTCCTCCACTTCCCCCTTCCCCGACCCCAACCTCGCCGGCACAGCAGCCCCCCGACCCCCCGCCGGAGAGCTCCGCCTGACCCTCTACCTCCTCCGCCCTTCCTCAGCCTCATTCTCCCCGGCCCCCATCTCCACCGCCACCCCCATCACAGCCCGCCACCACCACCATCATCATCACCAGCATCTCCTCCCTCGACGGGAGCTCGCCGGACCCCCACGGCGCTCAGTCGCCTGACAACAGCCACCCCTAGCCCTTCCCTCTTTCGACAGAATTCCCTCCCCCCCCCCCGCCGGCCTCGACAGCCACCCGACCCCACCTCAACCCCCCCCCAGCAGCCACCCCTAGCCACCACACGCCACCGACTCCACTCCCGGAGCTCCGCCCTCTCCCAGCTCGGCCATGACCCGCTGCCCTAGCTTCGGACACGCCAAATACCGGACACGACAGCAGCTGGACACAGCCCGGACACGTCCAGGACACAAATCCTGTGTCGAATCGACTCGCGGACACAAAAAATTCATTCTACGGAGCCCTGTTCAGGTAACCCGTTCTATCTCCTCGTAGTTCTATTTTTAATTCCGTCAGTTGTGGCACGTAGGCTATGTAACCCTCTCGGTGCATCGCGTCCTGTGGCGATCGCAAACCGCGATCCAAATACAGAAAAAACAACGACCCGATTTACCCCGGAACTCAGTACGCTTCGTCAAACGAGACGAATTGGTCGTACGCGGTCTTTACCGAAATGTGCGCACCGTTGATACGGACGTGCGGGATTTCGCAGAAGTTGATTTGGATGTGCGTGTACACCGGAATCAACGCGTATCCGCCGACAACGTCCCGTATCTGCCTATTCTGGAACATGCTGTAACTTTGTGTACACACGTCAGATCGAAACAAAACTTGCGCCATCGGACTCGTAGCAATACGCCGGTCCTGTGATCCAAGTTTGGTTCGATTTTGAGAATATTGACAAAAATCCGTATCGTGGGCCCCACAGGCTCCACTTGACGGACGATTTTGTGACCGGCTCATCGGAATCCAATTCTGGACATTCCGTTGGGTTCGTATCATCGTTCCTGACTTGTTAACACTAAGTTTGGCAAATTTGGAGACCTTTGACCCTAACACATTTTTCGGTGCAAAGCGGCCCACATGTGGACCCCGCTTTGACCAGAAACTGTCATTTTTGCCCCTGTGTCCAAATTGGACTTAAGGACAGGCGTTTCTAGCTATTTGATATTTTCTGAGACTATTGGTGATATTTATTTCAGCATCCGGAGACATTTATTCTGAGGCCATAGTTTCTGACTTTTGGCATTTGACATCTGGACGTTATATTTGCAGCTCTCTTGCCAGGCAAGTATACCTTGCCTTGTTGTACTATTTAAATTTAGTTATTATTAGTTACATATTTATTTATTTAAATATTATATAAATGTGCACGTCCGAGAAAACTCGGGTGCAGTCAACGAAGGCGTTGACGTTAGGATTGTATCTGACCTAGTGTCTAGTAGACCACCTAAAGTTGTGGAGTTATTGGTATGACTTCCCAGGCTTTGACACGTATCATTACACGTCACAGAGTGAGTTCATGTAGGGACGCGTGCCTCATGCGCGACTGGCCATCAGTGTGAGCAACACGTGTAACGGTATTTAGCTTAGTTGATTATTTTACTGAGACTTGCATCATAGTAGGAGGTGTCCACGTCGTTTTCACGACTTGTACATCTATATTGGACGGGGAAGACATCTAGTAGGCGTATGGGACACCCCCCTCCTTGAGTTTTTATCCTTCGTACCATGCTCCTCGGAGATGGTCGATTGCAGAGTGCCCATGCGTCTGGGGGCATATGACACATATACTAGCCAGTCATGACGATTGGTGAATTACGTCAGCATATATCTAGCCTACACTTTCCCATGCGTACTAACAGGCCTTTAAATTGAATTCACTTAGATGGTTAGCACACCCCATTTATTTATTCAGTATTTACATATATGGTATGTTATTTTTCTGTATCTTGTTATGTCCCTCTGAGGACCTGGTCCCTTTCCAGGCGTAGATGTTCATGAGTATTCGCAGGAGCGCAGATTCGGACATGTTACGTATATTCCGAGGAGGTCTTCTCTTCGAGCCTCGTGACTGTCAGATGCTGTTCTTATATGGTGTGTATCTGGTTCATTTTATATTCAATTTTGGCAGTGGATTTGTTTCCATCCGACTGTCATTCCTTAGATACTTATTATTGAGATCTAGTTACATGGTTATTGGTTATTTATATTTGATTTTTGTGGATGAGATTTAGATATTACCCTGTGACTTGTGATAGTTTTACCACTTATGAATTATTGTTTATTATACAGCGTACGCTCGTATATATGGTTTCCATATATTGGAGTTATCATATATACAGGCGGCTGGCATGCTTACGTGTCCTAGTCCTACGTATTTTGGGACTGGGGCGTGACATATTTTTAGTGGTGGCCCATGCAGGTCATAGCATATTGTCTCGGTTACGTTACTGTACCGAGCAAGCCTGCACCTAGGATTAGAGGATATGATCTCATCCATAATTGACTATGACTTATCTTTCTTCCAGTCTGTCATACTTACATAATTGCATCCTGCTTGATTCATATGCTTTCCTGATAATTCCTCGAGTATAGCCCCTGCTAGAATATAGGAATCCCTGTTGATAGAATGATACTTATGATAATATTCCTACTCAGAATACAACTAGGGCTTTAACACATCCCTAAGTTTAGGATACCAAATGAACCCTAGACTTCTATATTACCTAATGAACCCTAGCATCACTACCTATAGATTAACTTACCATTATCCCTTGGCGTATTTATGTATGACTTGAGAGTAGTAAAAATACTACTAGGATTAGTTTAAAATTTGACCATAGTGTTGACCCTAGTCTTAAGAAACCAATAGAAATCCAAGGTTGAATACTAAGACTGAAACCTCATCCTATGTTGGATAACCAGAGTTTTACGCCAGAGACCCTTTACCCTTGTTAGCGTAAAACCCATTTGACCATTGTTGGCATAAGAACCAAACAACTGCCTAGTTGGCATAAAAGCCAAATGACTTTCTTGACTGGCGTAAAAGCCAAACTATACAGAAGATTGTCTCCTTTACGTCGCAGTTATGACAACTGCTACCCACGATCCCTTGGTCTTCCTTATCCTACGTCATGCAAGCCACGTAGGTAACCGCCCTGCGTAAACCTGATTCATGAATTATAGATAACCAGCATAGAGTAACCTGATTAGGCGTAATATAAGGATAGGATGTGAGCGTATTGTTACAGCCTTAGCTTTCCCCAGGCATGACCAAATCTTGTGCATTAAAGGCAGAGATACGCCTCGAGCCCTGTGCAAAAAGGAACAGCTTTTGACAGGACATCTGATTTTGTCTCACCTCAAGCATAAATGACTTGTATCCAATAAAGTCACTAAACGACAACATGGGACTCCGTGCAAAATCATCCTCACAAACCGTCCACTCGATCGTTGTATAAGTACTTTTGTCAGATGTCAGGATTCACTAATTTGACTGACAAACTCATGAGTTTTTCGTACAACTTTACGCTGCAACGAATGCTAGACTTTACGCAGGAGATATTCACGCACAGATTTTTACGCACAAACTTATTACGCGGACAGCTCTAAAGCTCTACCTTACGTTTCTCTGTTTTACGCGGATAGCTCTGAAGCCATGCGTTACGCCAAATTATTTTTTTCTGCTTTACGCAGACAACCTTGAACCCCTACTTTACGCGAACTTTCTTGAAATCTCTGTTTTAGGCAGACAACCTATAGTGTATATTAAGATTGTAGAACTTAGAAGACCATACCTCTTGTGGGTCAACTAGCGACTTAGACAAGGAGTAAGAATAACAACTGTAGAGATTATAAAGTCTTGTCTTTTTGTGAATGTGAATTGTTTTGTAATTTCTCATATCATAATCTAGCGTACTTATATTTACTATACTACCTTGACTTATACTGCTATTATAGCCTAGTTTTGCAAGCTTATTCTTTGTCAGGCTTGTTCATAATATATGTATTATTGGAGTACTACACTAATACATTTCAGAATCAGTGTATTACGGTCTGATCAACCATAATGTACTTGGTTCGCCCTTTGCATAACTACTTTACGTGGATTGAGATAGATAGTGATTAGTAGACGGATGTACTTGCCCGCTAGATATGTTTGAGCAAATCGTATCAGCTACATAATTGTACTAATACAAGCATGTGAATAGGAATTACCAAAATAGGATTTTAATCCACAACTGCTTGACAATTTCCCTTGAATTCTTTAAACGCCTTGATCCCCACACTTCTAATCTATTACCTCCCCCTTGAACTCTTGATTATTGTTTTTCGTCTTCCCTTATTTCGGAAAGGTGAAACCTCGTGCTTAGTATAAATACGAGAAGTGTATTGTTTCTATAGCCATTTCTGTTTGTTTCTTGGGTAATTACCAAACCCTATTATTAGATTAGATTGTAGTTTAAAACTGTTCTATCCTTATAATGACCTTCGATACCTACCTACTTTCCTGATACGTGCATCTCTATGGCAGCATAAAAATTTTATTTTTGCCTCGTAACTCGGGTCAAGTTCAGAACCCAAGTATTACGATGAAGAATATATCATTTTGTTGACAGGAGTCTAAATGGATTTCACCCGGATGAATAATTGACTGACTCATGAATGGATAGCAGCACCTATGACTAGGTTGACTTATAAGGATTAAGAATTCCTATGGACCGACTCACCAAGTCAGCATATTTCTTACCTTTAGAGTTGGCCAGTCTGCAGAAGCTTTTGCTAACTTATATATGAGACAAATCGTAAGATTGCACGGTCCAGTCAGCATTGTACCAGACAAGGATTTGCATGACCAGAGTCGGTGGTCAACACCGTAGAGACAGTTAATACAAGGACACTTGCGAGCAGTGCAAGACAGACAGAAGTAGTGGGCAGACCGTCATCATCGTCCCGTGAAAATTCAAAGAGGACGATCATGTCATCTTGAGGAAGTACTTGCTGTATTCCACGTGTCGCAACTCAGACGATATGTGACAGACAGCAGTCATGTTCTCAACCATTCGGAGATCACCATTAGGCCGAGCTTGTCATATCAAGAGCAACCCGTGGGAATCCTTGATCATCGAGAAAAGGTATTGAGGAATCAGTCTTTTCCCTTGGTCCGCATGGCATGGGAGCATGGCGCGCTAGGAGAATCTACTTGGGAGTATGTGAACGACATACGTGAACGTCTTTCGAACCTATTTGTAAACCAAGATATAAATTACTTTGTTAAATTATATCTTATGCCGACTTTGACTACTACCGTGGCTTAGTTTTAATTTCGAGTACAAAATTTTTTATAAGTTGGGTAGATTGTAAACCCCCTCGACCAGATTTCAGCATTTTAGGATTATTTTTATCAATTTAGGAGATATGGCAATATTTTAATCTATTTTGCTTACATATCCTATTGACTTGTGCACCTGTCCATCACCGAATTATTTGGAGCTTTACCTTGATTGTTATCCCCGAGCAAAGTTCACATACCTCTCCTAGACGTGACAGTCTTCTATCCTGCACTTTGTGCAACTCCCAGATACTCTGTTTTGAGCCTCGCTTTAGACGCACAAATATCGTTACCAAACGTACGTATTTAAATTCTAAGATCTGTACCCATCTCTGTTCCAACAGACATTAGAGGCCCAACATGCACCTGTTTTGTCTAAACAAAAATACGTTAATTTTCTACACTAAGTATACTACATTTAGTATATTGACACCGTGTTAAAATTATGGCCCTACCTGCCTCTAAATAATTGGAGAACACCGTGCGCAGTATTTATTAATTAATAAATATGATGGCCCGTGTCACCCAAGAAAACCAGGCCCAACCCCTGCCCAGGCTCACCCCCACCCCCTCAGGGCCCTCACACAGCTTTTCCCTTCAATTCTGTGAATTTTAGCATTTTCAGGAATCGGGTGTTTTTCCCAGACAATTTTGTAAATTGCGCAATTTCCTAAAATATGACCTCTGTGCAATTTATGAAATTATATGGACTTTTTTTGCAAATTTTCCTGCGAGGTGTCACCCCCTCATTGGCCGGTGAACCTGCACCGTCCATTTAGAGGCGGGACCCACCCAAAAATATCCCGAAAATATTCCAAAAATATCTTTAGATATTTTACTTAAAATATCTATTTAATTTTCTATAAAAGAAAAAAAAATAAATAAAAAGAAAACCAAAAATCCCTAAACCTAACCCAGCCCGCAGCCGACCTCCCCCCCCCCCCGCCGGAGCGGCGAGCCCCCTCGCCGGAGCCGCTCCGCCGACTCCTCCCCCCCCGCGGCGAGCCTCCCCCCCGCTGGCCCCGACCTTCTCTCCCTCCCTCCTCCACTTCCCCCTTCCCCGACCCCGACCTCGCCGGCACAACAGCCACCCGACCCCCCACCGGAGAGCTCCGCCTGACCCTCTACCTCCTCCGCCCTTCCTCAGCCTCATTCTTCCCGGCCCCCATCTCCACCGCCACCCCCATCACAGCCCGCCACCACTACCATCATCATCACCAGCATCTCCTCCCTCGACGCGAGCTCGTCGGACCCCCACGGCGCTCAGTCGCCTGAGCTCCTCCCTGCTGGACCACATCACCACTACCCTCCACCATAGCAGCCACCCCGAGCCCTTCCCTCTCTCGACAGAATCCCCCCCCCGCCGGCCTCGACAGCCACCCGACCCCGCCTCAAACCCCCCCCAGCAGCCACCCCGAGCCACCACACGCCACCGACTCCACTCCCGGAGCTCCGCCCTCTCCCAGCTCTGCCATGACCCGCTGCCCTAGCTCCGGACACGCCAAGTACCGGACACGACAGCAGCTGGACACAGCCCGGATACGTCCAGGACACAAATCCTGTGTCGAATCGACTCGCGGACACAGAAAATTTATTCTACGGAGCCCTGTTCAGGTAACCCGTTCAATCTCCTCGTAGTTCCATTTTTAATTCTGTTAGTTGTGATACGTAGGCTATGTAACCCTCTCGGTGTCCGTGCAACCCGCTCGGTGCATCGCGTCCTGTGGCGATCGTAAATCGCGATCCAAATACAGGAAAAATAACGACCCAATTCACCCCGGAACTGAGTACGCACCGTCAAACGAGATGACTTGGTCACACGCGGTCTTTACCGAAACATGCGCGCCGTTAATACGGACGTGCGGGATTTCGCAGAAGTTGATTTGGATGTGCGTGCACACCGGAATCAACGCGTATCTGCCGACAATGTCCCGTATCCGCCTGTTCTGGAACACGCTGTAACTTTGTGTACACACGTCAGAACGAAACAAAACTTGCGCCATCGGACTCGTAGCAATACGCCGGTCCTGTGATCCAAGTTTGGTTCAATTCTGAGAACGTTGACAAAATCCCGTATCGTGGGCCCTACAAGCTCTACTTGACGGGCAATTTTATGACCGGCTCATCGGAATCCAATTCTGGATATTCCGTTGGGTTCGTATCATCATTCCTGACTTGTTGACACTAAGTTTGACGAATTTAGAGACCTTTGACCCTGATACGTTTTTTGGTGCAAAGCGGCCCACATGTGGACCTCGATTTGACCAGAAACTACCATTTTTGCCCTTGTATCCAAATTAGACTTAAGGACAGGCATTTCTAGCTATTTGATATTTTCTGAGACTATTGGTGATATTTATTTCAGCATCCGGAGATATTTATTCTGAGGCCATAGTTTCTGACTTTTGGCATTTGACATCTGGACGTTATATTTGCAGCTCTCTTGCCAGGCAAGTATACCTTGCCTTGTTGTACTGTTTAAATTCAGTTATTGTTAGTTACATGTTTATTTATTTAAATATTATATAAATGTGTGCGTCCGAGAAAACTCGGGTGCAGTCAACGAAGGCGTTGACGTTAGGATTGTATCTGACCTAGTGTCTAGTAGACCACCTAAAGTTGTGGAGTTATTGGTATGACTTCCCAGGCTTTGACACATATCATTACACGTCACAGAGTGAGTTCATATAGGGACGCGTGCCTCATGCGCGACTGGCCATCAGTGTGAGCGACACGTGTAACGGTATTTAGCTTAGTTGATTATTTTACTAAGACTTGCATCATAGTAGGAGGTGTCCACGTTGTTTTCACGACTTGTACATCTATATTGGGCGGGGAAGACATCTAGTAGGCGTATGGGACACCCCCCTCCTTGAGTTTTTATCCTTCGTACCATGCTCCTCGGAGATGGTCGATTGCAGAGTACTCATGCGCCTGGGAGCATATGACACATATACTAGCCAGTCATGATGATTGGTGAATTACGTCAGCATATGTCTAACCTACACTTTCCTATGTGTACTACCAGGTCTTTAAATTGCATTCACTTAGATGGTTAGCACACCTCATTTATTTATTCAGTATTTACATACATGGCATATTGTTTTTCTGTATCTTGTTATGTCCCTCTGAGGACCTGGTCCCTTTCCAGGCGTTGATGTTCATGAGTATTCGCAGAAGTGCAGATCCGGACATATTACGTATATTCCGAGGAGGTCTTCTCTTCGAGCCTCGTGACTGTCAGATGCTGTTCTTATATGGTGTGTATCTGGTTCATTTTATATTCAATTTCGGCAGTGGATTTGTTTCCATCCGACTGTCATTCTTTAGATACTTATTATTGAGATCTAGTTACATGGTTATTGGTTATTCATATTTGAATTATGTGGATGAAATTTAGATATTATCCTGTGACTTGTGATAGTTTTACCACTTATGAATTATTGTTCATTATACGGCGTACGCTCGTATATATGGTTTCCATATATTGGAGTTGCCATATATACAGGCGGCTGGCATGCTTACGTGTCCTAGTCCTACGTATTTTGGGACAGGGGTGTGACACCTTTGAAGAATTGAAGAGGCGATTAACAACAGCACCGGTCTTGACTCTTCCTTCAGGATCAGGAGGATTTGTTATTTATAGTGATGCGTCAGGCAGTGGACTAGGATGTATTTTGATGCAACATGGCAAAGTTATCGCTTATGCATCGAGACAGCTGAAGATCCATGAGAAGAACTACCCGATGCACGATCTTGAGCTAGCTGCAGTAATATTTGCACTGAAGATATGGAGGCACTATCTTTATGGAGAGAAGGTAGATATCTTTACTGATCACAAGAGTCTGAAGTATGTATATACTCAGAAAGAGCTCAATATGAGACAGAGATGTTGGCTTGAGTTGATGGTCAACTTTGATATAGATCTGTAGTACCATCCGGGCAAGGCGAATTTCATAGCAGACACACTCAGCAGGAAGCCTACAACTTATTTCTTGACGATGCAGCCCCAACTATTAAAGGATCTATAGGAGCTCAATATAGAGATTGTTTTGCCTCGACAAAGTGGGTTGATGGCGAATCTTGAAGTTAAGTCATCACTTGTGGAGAGGATTAAGGTAGCATTGCCCACCGATGCTAGATTTCGAAGACTTAAAGAGAAGATGGAAGCCGGCATGCAGACGGGACTTCGCATCCATAAGGACGGGATATTAAGGTGCGAAAATCGTCTATATGTTCCGAATGGGGAATTGAGACATGAGTTGATGACTGAAGCACATAGCTCCTTGTACTCTATTCATCCGGGAGGAACGAAGATGTACCAAGATTTGAGGCAGTATTATTGGTGGCATGGAATGAAGAGGAAGATTGCACGATTTGTGGCAAAATATTTGGTCTGCCAGCAAGTTAAGGCCGAGCATCAAAGAACTGTTGGTATGTTACAGCCGCTTCCCATACCCGAATGAAAGTGGGAACATATCACTATGGATTTTATTACAGGATTTCCAAGAAGTCCCAGTGGAAAAGATGCAATATGGGTTATCGTGGATCGACTCACTAAATTGGCACATTTTTTGCCATTTAGAGTTGGACAGTCCACGAAAATACTAGCCGACATGTACATACGACAGATCGTAAGATTACATGGAGTACCAGTTAGTATTGTGTCAGATCGTGACTCAAGATTTACATCCTATTTTTGGCAAAACATGCAAGAGAGTCTTGGCACCCGACTCAAGTTCAGCACTGCTTACCATCCACAGACAGATGGTTAATCTGAGCGCACGATTTAGATCTTGGAGGATATGCTACGATCGTGTATGTTAGACTTTGGAGGGTCTTGGGAAGACCATTTGCACTTGGTGGAGTTCTCTTATAATAACAACTACCAGGCAAGCATCCAGATGGCACCATTCAAGGCTTTGTAAGGCAGAAAGTACAGATCACCGATATGTTGGAGTGAAGTTGGCGAGCGTCAAATACTGGGTCCAGAGTTGGTGATGCAGACCGTTGAGAAGGTGAAGCAAATTCAGAATCATCTTCGTCCAGCTCAGGACAGACAGAAGCATTGGGATGATACACTCTGACGACCTTTGGAGTTCAAAGAAGGAGAGCACGTATTCTTGAGGATCTCACCTACTCGAGGTACTATTCGATTTGGGAGCAGAGGCAAGCTGAGCCCAAGGTACATTGGGCCATTTGATATTCTGGAGCGCATTGGTGAGGTGGCGTATCGTCTTGCATTACCTCCATCTTTAGAGGGAGTGCATAATGTATTCCATGTCTCACAGCTGAGGAGGTACGTGACTGACCCAAGCCACGTAGTCGATCATTCTAAGATTGCAGTGGGCCCTAGCTTGAGATATGAAGAGCAGCCAGTTGGGATACTCGACATCAGTGAGAAGATATTGCGGGGTCAGACGATTAGACTGGTTTGAGTATCTTGGAAACATCATTCCCCCGGCGAATCTACCTGGGAACGATAGGATATCATACGCCAGCGTTATCCTCACCTGTTCGAAGATACAGGTATAAACTAAGCATTTCTTTTAGTTATCATACTTTAATTTCCTTTAGTAGTTAATTCTTTGATTGCGAGGACGCAATCATCTTAAGGGGGGTAGATTGTAAACACCCGTATTTTTCAGAAATTAAAAATATTTTTTTTGGGAATTTTCTGCTATTTTTAAATAATTAAAATAAATGTTCTTCTGAATTAAATATTTTTAAGTATTAAAAAACAAATATTAAAATATTATGAAAATAATATTTTTTGGGTGTTAAATAATTAATTAGACTTACAGCAATTATTTTGGATTTTATTGAACCCCAGAACTATTTTTAAAGACATAAAAACTAAGTTTTTAAATAAACCAATTTAAACCAAATAAAATCGGTTTAGTTCTAAACCAATCCGAACCGGACCAACTGAACCAACCCACCTTGAACCGGACCAACCCTAGCGGGTTGGATCCGAAACTCAACCCCGACCCGAACCCCCCGCCCGCTAACCCGAAATCCTAAATCCCTAACGCCTGACCCCCGACTTCTCCGACTTCCCACCGACGCAGCCGCCCGTGCCGCTCTGCCTCCTCGCCGCTACGCCTTCCCACGACCGCTCTTCTCCCTCCCCCGCCAGTAACGGCCGGCCGCCCTTCTCCCCGACCTCCCCTATAAAACCCGACACCCCGGACGCTCCCATTCACCACCGTCACCACCATCACCGTCAACCCTTCGGCCCCGCACCGTACTCCGACGATCCTCCGGCCGAGCTCCCTCCAGCGTCTCCGCCGTGCCATTGCCGCCGCAGGCCAACCAAGCCGCCGCCGCCAGCAAGCCCCGCCGGCCGAGTACCGTCGCGACTCCCCGCGTACGCATAATTTTAGTCGATTCTGAGCCATCGTTCAGGTGAGATTTTCTCTCTCCTCGTCCTCTAGTTTTCCGTTCTGTTGAATCGTGCACAAACCCTGCGTGAACCTCTCGAACCCCGTGCAACTAGTTAAGGGTATCGCGTCCTGTGGCGATCGCATACTGCGACGCAAAATCAGGAAAATAAATCCCCTTTTCTGAAAATTCAAAAATCGTCCCGAACTCCCCAGTTCGTGATCGTTTTACGACCAACCTGTGAAATGTTTTTAAAATTGTCTTCAACAATTATTTAGACCTTATGACCAAGTTTTAAAACCCTATTTTAGTATAATTTATCGTGCTGTAATTTGTATTTAATTTGAGGGTAAAAATGACCAAAATATTAGTTTTTTAAATATCCTGATTTTTCTGGAACTGGGTGTGCCCCGCTAAATGGGACGACTTGGTCGTGTGCGAACTTCACCGAAAGGTGTGCGCCATTAATACGGACGTGTGGGATTTCGTGAAAGTTGATTTGGATGTGCGTGCACACCGGAATCAACGCGTATCCGTCGACAACACCCCGTATCGGCCCTGTTCTGAAACTCGTTGTATCTTCGTGTACGCTCGTCGTATAGAAATGAAACTTGCGCCATCGGACTCGTAGCAATACGCTGGTCCTGTGACCCAAGTTTGGTTCGATTCTGAGAACGTTGACAAAATTTCGTATCGTGGGCCCTATGGCTCCACTTGATGGGCAATTTTGTGATCGACTCATCGCAATCCAGTTCTGGATATTCCGTTGGGTTCGTATCGTCGTTCTGGACTTGTAGATACTAAGTTTGACAAATTTAAAGAATATTATCTCTGGCACATTTTTCAGTGCGAAGCGGGCCACATGGGACCCCGCTTTGACTAGAAACTGTCACTTTTGCCCCTGTGTCCAAATTGGACTTATGGACAGGCAATTCTAGCTATTTGATATCTTCTGAACCTGATGGTAATGTTTATTATAGCATTCGGAGGAGTACCTGCAGATTCTGCTGATACCGGAGCAGCTGTTGGTATCCAAACCCCAGGCAAGTGTGTCTTGCCAATCTTGCAGTAATTGCTACATTTTATTTCCTTGATTTATTTATATGTTGTATCTGTTTAACCTAGGACCGTGTGATATTACTTAACGTCCGAATAATATTCGGGTGTCAACACCGTATGCGGAGTTGTGTAACGTCACCTAGAGATGGATATCGAAACCCTATACATTCTCGTGCGTGCCTTATCAAGCACGTCATACCTTAGGACACCTGACACTATTCATGAGACATAATCTTCCTGAGATATTCATGGTGATTCTGTATAGGCTACAGGATTTGTGACATAGACATTATATTCATAGCTATCATATGACTTGCTGCATTAGATATGATCTTGCGTGACATGGACATGAGACGTTGTGGACATGAGACGTATGATTATATTGGGTGGGGAGAGATACACAGGCTACAGGATGATTTTATATATGTATTTATTATTGTGAGGCCATAGACTCTACATCAGAGCTAGGCACATTACGTGATATTACTGCTACCGGCTCCCCGACATAGAGCTTGTAGTGGTCTCAGCCTGAGTACTAGTGATGCTCTCACTTGCATTTCACATAGATGGTTACATAGTTTGCCCTATTATTTTATTTATTATTGTACTACAATTATTTTGGCTTGAGTTATTTTGTACCTTGCTATGTCCCCTGAGGACCTGGATCCGGATTATGGCCCCAGGTTTAGCAGAGGAATTATATCCTGAGGTATACAGGCCAGGAGCAGAAGCAGGAGAAGGAGCAGACACTGGAGCTAAACCGTTCCCCGAGGACGAGGTGATGGCCGAGGATTTCTCCAGAGTATCTATTATCTATACTCAGTATTTGCTATTATTAGACTCTTTTGTTTCTGGTCTGTTGAACTAGTGTATCAGATTTATTATCGGGTTGTTCTCCGATTTACTTTATTGAGACTTGATGACGGTTATATTTGATTTTGCTGATATTGATCATATTTATCTTCCATGGATGAGATTAGATTGTGACATGTTTAGTAGACTTTATTATTGTGTTATAGCTTAAGTACACCTTGATGGGTCCATTAAATTGGGTTTGCCCGTTAGAGTGTGCTGCTGGCCATTGCCACGTGGCTAGTCCCTCGGTATTTTGGGACTGGGGCGTGACATATTGATGTTGTCATGCCCAGTCCTAAAATACCGTGGGACTAGATACGTGGCAATGGCCAGCAGCACACACCGATGGGCAAATCCAATTTAATGGACCCATCAGAGTGTACTTAAGCTGTAAAACAACAATAAAGGTCTACGATACTAATCTCATCAACATAAGATAAATACAATCAATATCAGAATAATCAAGATGAAATAATAATCAACAAGTCTCAATAAAAGTCTCGAAGAACAACCCAATAATGAGTTTGATACCGCAGTTCAATAGACAGAAAATAAGAGTCTAACAAAAGAAATAACTGAGTATAATAAATCAGATACTCAGGAGAAATCATCGGCGATCACCTCGTCTTCTGGGACTGGTACTGCTCCAATGTCTGCTCATGTCGCATTTATCTCGGGGTAGATCTCCTCTGCTAAACCTGGGAACATAATCCGGATTCCAGGTCCTCAGGGGACATAGCAAGGTACAAGAATAACTCAAGCCAAATAAATATAGTATATGAAATGTATCAATAGGACAAACTATGTAACCAGCTATGTGATATGCAAAATGAGAGCATCACTAGAACTCAGGTTGAGACTACTACAAGCTCTGTGTTGGGGAGCTGGTAGCAGTGATATCATGTAGGGCCTAGCTCTGCGTGGCTACGACACCGTAATAATATATAATCAACCTGTAGCCTGTGTGTCTCTTCCCATCCAATGTAATCACACATCTCATGTCCACGACGTCTCATGTCCATGTCACGCAAGATCATGACCTCTAACTGATGCAGCGAGTCATAATGATAGCTAAGCATAAGTAATATCTATGTCACGAATCCCGTAGCCTATACAGAATTACCATGAATATCTCAGGAAGATTCTGTCTCATGAACAATGTCAAGTGTCATATGGTATGACGTACTTGATAATGCAAGCACGATAGTACATAGGATCGCAATATCAATCTCAAGGTGACGTTACACAACTCTGCGTACGGCGTTGGCACCCAAATATTATTCGGACGCTAAGCAATGTCCTACGGTCCTAGGTTGAACATATATATCACAAAAAAATGATTAAAAGAATAATATGAAATAATTTACTGCAAGTATGGCAAGGTATACTTGCCTGTGGTTTGAATACCAATAGTTGCTCCGGTATCCGAGGGATCTTTAAGTACTCCTCCGGTTGCTGAAATAAACATTACCATCATTCTCAGAAGATACGAAATAGCTAGAATTGCCTGTCCATAAGTCCAATTTGGACACAGGAGCAAAATTGACAGTTTCTGGTCAAAGCGGGGTCCACATGTGGCCCACTGTCACGCCCCAGTCCCAAAATACATAGGACTAGGTGTCACGCGCCAGTCCCAAAATACGTAGGACTAGGACACGTAAGCATGCCAGCTGCATGGATATGGCAACTCCAATATATGGAAACTAAATCCACACGTACGCTGTAATATGAATATTAAATCCACAAGTGGTATAACCTATGTCACAAGTCACAGGATATAATCTAAATTCCATCCACAGAAAATCAAATATAAATAATAACCAACATCTATGAAACTAGATCTCAATAAGAAGTATCTAAGGATGATAGTTGGATGGAAACAAATCCACTACCAACTCGAATATAAGAGCAATACAAGATGAGTACAACACAATAAACACTATATAAGTATACCAGCTATCAATCACGGGCTCGAAGAGAAAACATCCACGAAGCATCTATAACCATCCAAATCTGCGCTCCTGCAAATACTCAAGAACAGGTACACCTGGCAGCGGACCAGGTCCTCAGAGGGACATAACAAGATACTTAAACACATGCCAATAAAGTACTGAAATAAATATCCAATGGGTCGCCTAACCGTCTAAAGTGAATGCAGTTTAAGAATAACTTTCCCAACGCGTGGGCTATCTGGCTAAAATGGGAATGGCATAGTTCTCTTGGAGATCCAGGGGCCTACAAAAGCACGGCGTCTTTCGAACACCGGAGGCCCGCCTGATAATAATATAATATATAGTGGTCATCATGACCGCGCATCTCCGGTGGAGCGTACGGGTTACACAAGGAAAGTGCAACGGAACCCACACGCCTTACTTGTTGTTCTCCCCACCCCATGCTCTAAGCATGTCACATCCATGACACGATAATACCTCTAATAACTGCCAAGTCTACTAGCATGCAAAGTTTCTAACAGCAGTTATTCCTAACGCACGGCCCACACGTACAGGAGGCCAACCCTGCACGCAAGTCCGTGATCTACATAAGACTCATAACTCGTGTAACAACTGTGTCTCGGCCAATGAACTTAATGATGCTACATGATAATGGGGTAGTCTCATAAACATGGTCAATGCAAATACATAAATAAAAATATATCGCGACAATACCGTCGCGCACATTTATATACAGTTAAAATATATGAACTAAAGACAGAAAATAAAGATGCATGCAATATATGGAATATAAATAACAGTACAATGGCAAGGTATACTTGCCTGGCAAGAAAGCTGCAATGTACCAATAACCTGCTCCAGAAATTGCGCAGAACAATCCAATATCCTATGTACACATAAATATAATATAATAGAATCATTAGTCACTATACTAGCACATACTCAACCACATTTACACTGGACTCAGGGGGTATACGAGGGGTAACACTAGTAATCTAACACGGTCAATTATGCGTTGAATTACGCGGGTGTCGCGTCTTCAAGTACTGTACGAAATCAGTCAGTCAACTGACAGGTGTCTATGCCAGTACGTTAATGTACGCAAGGCAGACAAATTCACAAGTTCTTAGGGTCAACATGGTCAAGGTAAGTATGGGATAGTCCGCGATGTCCTAGGGTCATACAGTCTGAATATTTAGTCATAATTATCAATTAGCATTTACTTACATATATATTCATATAACTATATAATAATATAACCATTAATTTATTTTAATTTATTTAATTCTGTAATAATTACTCTAAAATTCTATTTTAATCTTATTATTCTAATTTTTATGTTAATTCCTAAATTTTGTCCAAAGAAATTGAATTTTATCAACTCGAGACTCATGGCACGCAAATCGAGGCAATCTGTTGACCAAAAAGTCAACCGACACAAACTCAATTTTCATGCATGATTTCCTGTAGATTTCAGCGTCAAAAATATGCTGAAATTTATGTCTCGTCCGAATTCAAATTCGTTTGGGAATTATGACACATACAAATTTTGTATTATGCACCGATGGTTAAATTCTAACCTAGAAGTTCTACAAAATTAATAGTATATAAATACTTCGAATTAAATTCTAATAAAAATATATGTTAATTATCTAGACATTAGCTTTTCGAAACTTCAAACGGTTCATGATTCTGATTCCTGGTTCTCCCGGAATCGCAAAAATATCAAAATACGTCTATTTTTGGACATGCTGTGCTCTACGAATTTTCCAAAATTTAATTCTCATAATTTCGTAAAATAAATTATGTAATCAGAAATCTAACCTCAATATCATTCTAACAAAAAAAACTGGAGCGCGTTTGGAGTCCGGAGCTAGGAGATATCGTCTTTTTAATTCGTCATAACTAGTAGAAAATGAGGCTGAATTTATGACGAATTTTGACTATTTTTGGACGAAAAAGAGAGAAATTTGGGGAAAAAAAATATGAAGGATGAGTATTTATAATGGTGGACACTACTTAATTAAATACGACTAGGATTGGTTAATTTGGATAGGATTATGATGAATTTAAATAAGGATATGCATGAAGTTGATTTCCTAGTAGGTTCAGTATTTGAATTAATTTAAAATAGAGTTTGAATTTATCTCAATAATTTATAATCTTAAATATAATTAAAGATAATACAAATAATTTATAAAATCTTATTAATATCTATTAACACTAAATTAGCATCTATCTAATATTAAGACTATATATATCCAAATAAATCCTAAATAATTTTAAAATCTAAATAAATTTCTTAAAATTCTAAATAAATTACAAAAAAAATATAATTAAATATTTTAAACTAAAATAAATATTTGGTAGGAACGACATGCAAGTATGGTCGTATAGTAAATCATAGAAGTCCTAGAAATTTATGTTTTTTAAGTTTTAATTACCAAAAATTCTAGAAAAATCTCCAAAATCTAAAATAACCTAAAATAATTCTAAATGAATATTTATATAAGTAAATATACTAAAAAAATTATTTTCTAATTAACTAAGATAATACTCTAAATTAATTCAACATCTATAATAAATATAATAATATAAAATATACATAAATACCTATTTTGGGTGAGGGAGTTTACAATCTACCCAACTTAAAACAATTTCGTCCTCGAAATTAAAATAAGACATAATTTGTTAAATCTTTCACATTCGTACATAAGGTATGTCAATCGCAATCTCTTTCAAAAATTTAAATAACAAAATCTATTCGAATCTATCGCGATCACTTCAAAATTAATATAGCCACTGTTTAAATCAAAATTCAACCTGTCGTAATCTCTTCTCGATTTTTAAATAATCAACATCCAAATCTGACTCAAGTCTATATGACATCCCACATCAAAATTTATATCATAATTTTCAACTATCATAATCTCCTCTAGACTTTGAACAATAAACAATTCTAATCAAATCTTATTCCTATTCTCAAATTAAGAATTTTGTACTCTTCAAATATTTAAACTCAATTTACATCCTCAATATTTCAAATAGGTGACCCAACAATCAAAATTAAACTTTTAATTCAAATCATCAAATTATAAAATTTAAATCTAATTAACCAATTGTTCAAGTCTAAAATTCTATATTTATCCTCAAAATTTAAATCGATGATTCATCCTTCAATATTCAAAATTTAAATCATGTGCTCAAAGTATAAATATTGGGTCCTCAATATCAAGATTTTTAAAATTCATTAAATCCTCATTATCTTAATCCCTCTTTTAAAATTCTCCACATTTAAAAGGACTTAATCTCTCAATCTAATCCTACTTGATCACAATCTAAAAGAATTCTCCTCAAGTTTAATAATGCAATTTTTACCCAACTTAAAATTTACCCATCTATCACATAAGGCTCTTACACTAAGAAGGCTATGTCCCAATTTATTTAATCATGTTATTGAATCCTCCAGTCTTTAACACCAAATATATCGTCCATGATATGCCCTTAATCATTTATAAAAGATAATCACCAAACAATGTGATTGGCCTATGGGGATATCTAGTACTATCTATATATCAACTTATACCAAGCAAGATATTTCGTCTTTTCGAAATAAGGAAAGACGTAGATCAATAAATAAGAGTTCAAGGGAGAAGTAATAGAATGCAAGTATAGGGATCAAGGCGTTTCAAGGAATTCAAATGGGAATTGTCAAGGCAGTTGTGGATTGAAATCCTATTTTGGTAGTTCCTATTCATATGCTCGTATCAATTCAGTTATGAGACGGATACGATGTGCTCAGCTATATCTAGAGGGCAAGTACATTCGTCTACTAATCACTACATATCTCAATTCACGTAAAATAGTTATATGAACGGCGAATCAAGCGCACTATGGTTGATCAGACCATAGTACACTGATTCTAAAATGTATTAATGTGTATACCCAATAATACATATGTCATGAACAAGCTCAATAAAGAATAAGCTTGCAAAAACTAGGCTACAATAGCAGCATAATTTGAGGTAGCGCAGAAAATATAACGCTGGATTATGATGAGAGAGGTTGCAAAATAATTTAAGTTCACAAAACAAAACATCATAAGCAACAATAATAAAAGGACTCTACAATCTCTACAGTTATCATACAACCTCCTTGTCTAAGTCACTAGTCGACCACATAGGGGCATGGACCTCTAAATTCTATTGCTTGAATAAACACTGTCATCTTATGCTATCATACAATTAATGTCATTCAGTTACACTGTCACGACCCGATTCCTTAGAATCGTTTGAGGCGTCCCCCGAATCGTGACCGCCGTGCGGGCCTGGAGTTGCGCCCGCACAAGGCTCTAATGATTTGCATAGCAAGCACATATTCAGAGTACGCAGATAAATTGAAACACATATTTGAAACATAGAAAAGTTCTCTTTATTGATAATGAACATCTATTACAAACTCCTGAACGGGTCAGCTAATATGCCGAACGGCTTACAAAAGAGTTGACTCAAAATGAGATAGCAGTCATGTACATTACATCCCTTTATAAACTCAAAATGATAAAGACCTCCAGGCTGGAGGATCGCTTTGCCACGGAGCTGCATTTGTGTATGAAGAGTTGCAGCTTCGGACTTCAAAAGGCTTCAGGGGCACGGTAAAGATGCGCCGACAGCTGGACTGGATCGGGAAGACGACTTCGGCTCCTCGCTCGGTTCGCCTTAGTGCGGAGAACCTGTTTCAACGAGGGTCAGCATATCGAAACATGCTGGTGAAGGCGAGCTAGCCTGACTATACCAATCAACACGTTGTTTTAATGAAGCATGCATATTTGTGGGTTTCTATCTTGCCTTAGTTCATTTACAAGTAAGCAGCATATAAAATTTACTGAAAATGAACGTGCCACTGTTCGGTGGATTTTACCTGCCCGTCTGAATTACCTGCACAATACTTACCATGCTTTCCCTGCCACGAAGACACAAGTTAGTTTGCAACAGGTTTAAATATACAAGAGATCACTGGCGTGATGCCACAATGGACAATAGTCACTGGCGGGAATGGTATGCAGCGAATGAACAAGGAGCGCTACCTGCCACCCCGTCCAGCACAATGGACTATACAATAGAGTTCCGTCCGGACCGGATCGGTGCCAGTGCCCCAGCGACCGTCCGCAGGAACTAATGACCTTGTGCACAAGTTGTCCGTGATCGAACAGTTCGTTTACTTAGTTAACAGTTCATGCTTTTGAGGCAACAAGAGTACAAGATAAGCAATTGTACAAGACAAGCAGTAATTTATGATTTATTCCCAAGCGAACAAGCATACTATTAAGTATCCGTTCGTGCAGTTATTGACAAGCATATATACCAAGTCTATTCTCTTTTATCTTGGTTTCTTTTATTATTACTTGGTATCGTTTGATCGGGGCAAAGGAGATTACAGATTTATTAGATGTGAAGCTTGGAAGCAGGGCTAGCTAATCGGGTTGGTAGCCACTCACTTAGATTGATGGAAGGAGAAGGAAAGAGGCACTTCATGACTCCGCTCACAAGCCGCCTACTGCTTGTTCACCTGCACACGAACAGCTCGATTAATACTTCTTCCTCTCTTTCCAATCTCGGAATAGAAGTGCAAGTCAATGAACGAAAACAATGAAAACTATCGAAACCGTTCAAGGAAAACAAGCAAATCCCAAAACCAACTCAAAGCACAAAAGCAACAAGCGACATCGAAAATCGAGGCAATAAAAGATAGCAGCGGAGAGGTCCCTCCTGACTCTGCCGCTAAGCCGACCTTGGGGCGCGGTCCACTGAATATGGGAATCGATTCCGAAGAAAGAAATCCATAACGAGGACGAGTTTTTAATTCAATCTATCCCGATTGAACGATACCGTCTGTAAACCCCCTCGACCAGATTCCAGTATTTTAGGAATATTTTTCACAACTTAGGATTTGTTGCAATAATTTATATTATTTTGCTTACATATCCTATTGACTTGTGCACCTGTCCGTCACCTAATTATTTGGAGCTTTACCTTGACTGTTATCCCTGAACGAAGTTCACGTACCTCTCCTAGACATGCCAGTCTACTATCCTGCACCTTGTGCAACTCCCAGATACTTAGTTTTGAGCCTCGTTTGAGACACAATTATCGTTACAAACGTACGTAATTAAATTCCTAGATCTGTACCCATCCCTGTTCCAACAGACATTAGAGGCCCAACCTGTACCTGTTTTACCCAGACAAAAATACGTTAATTTTCTACATTGAGTATACTACATTTAGTATATTGACACCGTAGAAAAATTATGGTCCTAACTGCCTCTAAATAATTAGAGAACACCGTGCGCAGTATTTATAAATTAATTAATACGATGGCCCGTATCACCCTAGAAAACCAGGCCCAGTCCCTGCCCAGACTCACCCCCACCCCCTCGGGACCCTCGCACAGCAATTTCCCTCAATTCTGTGAATTTTAGTATTTTCAGGAATTGGGTGTTTTTCCCAGACAATTTCGTAATTGCGCAATTTCCCAAAATAGGACCTCTGTGCAATTTATGAAATTACAGGGACTTTTCTGTAAATTACCCTGCGAGGTGTCACCCCCTGATTGGCCGGTGAACGTGCACCGTCCATTCCAAAAGGAGTCCGGATTCGATGTATTTACATTAAGTAAATATCTTATATGTAAATTTCATTTATACCCCTAATGAATTTTTCTATTTAATAAAAGAAATTAAAATAAAAACTAAAACCTAATTCTACCCGAGCCCCCTCCCTCAGCCGACTCTCCCCCCCCCCCCGGCCGCCGCGGCAAGCCGCCCCCGGCCGCGGCGAACCCACCCCCCCGCTGGCCCCCTCTCTCCCCAGCTCCTCCTTCCCTGTTCCTCCTCCTCTCCCAGCCTTTCTTTCCCCCTCCGCCGGAGTCACCCCGCCGGTGAGCTCTGCCCACCGCCGCCGCTCTTTCTCTCTCCTCTTCTTCTCCACCACTCCCATCACCGCCACCACCTCCTTCTCTTCCATCCCCCATCGCCTCAGCTCCCCCTCGGCCTCCTCCTATTCCCCTCCTCCTCCTCCACGACAGCCGCCACTCCCCCCGACCTCCGCCCACCTTTCTTCTCCTCCTCTCCTTCTCCTCCGGCTCCTCTTCCTACCGCCACCACCACCATCAGTCGCCACCACCATCCTCAGTCACCACAGCTCCTCCTCCTCCTCCTCCTCCTCACCATGACCCCTCCCCCACAGCCGCAACCCCCCCTAAGCCGGCCTCGACCACTTTCTCTCTCCTCAGCTTCCTTCCTCCGGCCCCATCTCCACCGTCAACCCATCACGACCGCCACCGGCCTCGTCCAGACTCCCCCTTCCCTCGCTGTCATGACCACCGCGAGCAGCCTCCCCTCCTCCCTGCTCAACTTGATCTCGCCAGAGACGAGCAGCGGCCACCCCGGCTCGACACATCAAGTCTCCCCTCTCCCAGACCTCGTCGACTCCCAGCCACCTCGCCGTGCCCTGTCCGGACACCCCGCTGACCGCCAAGCTCCACCTGAGCGCCTCCGGCGAAGCCCGGCAAGTCTCCCCTGGACTCAGACCGGACATAGCAGTATTTCAGAGCCCGGACACAGCCCGGACACGATCAGCGTCGTGTCACATCGCTTCCCGGACACGGGAAATTCAATCCACGGAGCCCTGTTCAGGTAACGATTTCTCTCTCCTCGTAGTTTCGTTTTCAATTCCGTCAGTTGTGACGTGTAGGCTATGTGACCCTCTCGGTGCCCGTGCAATCCGCTCGGAGCGTCGCGTCCTGTGGCGATCGCGATACGCGATCCAAAAACAGGAAAAATAATGACCCGATTCACCCCGGAACTGGGTACGCCCCGCCAAACGGGACGATTTGGTCGCACGCGGTCTTTACCGAAACGTGCGCGACGTTGATACGGACGTGTAGGAATTCGGAGAAGTTGATTTGGATGTGCGTGCACACCGAAATCAACGCGTATCTGCCGACACCGCCCAGTATCCGTCAGTTCTGGAACACGCTGCAACTTTGTGTACACACGTCGGATCGAGACGAAACTTGCGTCATCAGACTCGTAGCAATACGCTGGTCTCCTGTGAGCCAAGTTTGGTTCGATTATGAGAACGTTGGAAAAATTCCGTATCGTGGGCCCCATAGGCTCCATTTGACGGGCGATTTTGTGACCGACTCATCGGAATCCAATTCTGGAAGTTCCGTTGAGTTCGTATCAGCGTTCCTGACTTGTTGACACTGAGTTTGGCAAATTTGGAGACCTTTGACCCTGACACGTTTTTCGGTGCAAAGCGGGCCACATGTGGACCCCGCTTTGACCGGAAATTGTTATTTTTGCTCCTGTGTCCAAATTGGACTTAAGGACAGGCGTTTCTAGCTATTTGATATTTTCTGAGACTGTTAGTGATGTTTATTTTAGCATCCGGAGACTTTTATTCTGAGGCCATAGTTCTGACTTTTGGCATTTGACATCTGGACATTATATTGCAGCTCTCCCGCCAGGCAAGTATACCTTGCCTTGTTGTACTATTTAAATTCAGTTATTGCTAGTTACATGTTTATCTATTTTTATATTATATAAATGTGCGCGTCCGAGAAAACTCGGGTGCAGTCAACGATGGCGTTGACGTTAGGACTTGTGTCTGACCTAGTGTCTAGTAGACCCACCTAAAGTTGTGAAGTTATTGATATAACTTCTCAGGCCTTGACACGTATCATTATACGTCACAGAGTGAGTACATGTAGGGACGCGTGCCTCATGCGCGACTGGCCATCAGTGTGAGCAACACGTGTAGCGGTATTTAGCTCAGTTGTTTATTTTATTGAGACTTGCATCATAGTAGGAGGTGTCCACGTCGTTTTCACGACTTGTACATCTATATTGGGCGGGGAAGACATCTAGTAGGCGTATGGGACACCCCCTTTATTGAGTCTTTATCCTTCGATCCATGCTCCTCGGAGATGGACGATTGCAGAGTTCCCTGCGTCGGGGGCATATGACACATATACTAGCCAGTCCCGACGATTGGTGAATTACGTCAGCATATGTCTAGCCACACATTCCCATGCGTACTACAAGGTCTTTAAATTGCATTCACTTAGATGGTTAGTACACCCCATTTATTTATTCAGTATTTACATTATGGCATGTCATTTTTATGTATCTTGCTATGTCCCTCTGAGGACCTGGTTCCCTGCCAGGTGTGTATGTTCTTGAGTATTCACAGGAGCACAGATCCGGACAGGTTACATATATTCCGAGGAGGTCTTCTCTTCGAGCCTCGTGTCTGTCAGATGTTGTTCTTTTATGGTGTGTATCTGGTTCCTTTTTATATTCTATTTCGGCAGTAGATTTGTTTTCATCTGACTGTCATTCTTAGATATCTGTATTGAGATCTATTTACATGGTTATTGGTTATCTTTATGTGATTTCTGTGGATGAGATTTAGATATAACCCTGTGACTTGTAATTAGTTTTACCACTTATGAATTATTGTTCATTATACAGCGTACGCACGTATATATGGTTTCTATATATTGGAGTTGCCATATATACGGGCCAGCTGGCATGGTTATGTGACATAGTCCTACGTATTTTGGGACTGGGGCATGACACCGTCTTGTGTTTCTTAGCCGCGATCTCCGCACCGGGAGAACGGGGCGCTACATCCTACCCAACTAATTGGAAGTTTTGTCCCGAAACTTAAGAATAGGACCTACCGTTAGGGATTATTGCGTTCGGGACGGCGATCATGACTCAAGGAACAATCACGAACAGAATGGTCTGATCCGCCACAGGCTAGGCATAAACCAAGTTTCAGGCGACAATTATCCTTCGTATGCCCTGGCTTGTTACAGAAGTAACACAGTTGCCCTGGCTTCCCTCTTTGTGGACCACCGTTGTTTCAGCGCTTTAGAGCAGTATTTCCTCTGTCGTTGCTTTGGCGTTTGTGACTGGATGTATGCACAGCGCCGGCAGGAACGTGAGGATAGTGTGGTTCGAGCGATAGGACGTGATTCATGACTTCACGCATTGTACGATACTGAGGAACGGCTACGTGCGAATGGATGAAAGGGCGTAGTCCACCTTCAAACCTTCTAGCTCGACTCGCTACATCAGGTAAATAGGTCCTAGCGAATTTGGAGAGTCGGTTGAATTCGACGGCGTACTCCTTAACTGTCATGCTGCCTTGTCGCAGCTGCACGAACTCGTTTTCCATTTGACGTTGTACTGGAGGGGGTACAAACTCCTCTTCGAACGCGGCACAAAAAGTCGTCCACGAGATCGCCTTCTCTCCGTGATCAAATTGGAGAGATCGTCGATGCACGTCCCACCAATCGTGCGCGTTGAGGCGGAGCTGTAGTTGCGCGCAGGCGATGCGCTTCTCTTCGGGGACCTCTAGCTGTCATGACCCGCACCCGGTTTAGGGCACGTGTGCGTGGGTACGTCCAGCCTACGCCGCAGCATCGGCGGTAGAACGCTGTCTAGGTCGAGTACTATCTAAACAATCTCACGCTAGTATCCAACTCCATAAGGAGACTCGGATAATACTATAAAAATATTAACAACATACTCAATCACAACTACAGCACGATAGGAATTTGAAGAAATAAAAGAATACAACACAAGTCTAATGACAACATAATCATACCTGCAATCATTAACTTCCAATCCCCAAGTGTGTCAGTAACCAGTCTACTAAGGTCACAGTCTGGAAAAATATTTTCCAGTCAGGAAGGAGCAAAGTACATCTCTAAATAGCAGTTCTATATAAATGACATAAACTATGTAGTAGTTCTAGATGGAAATATACCAGATGCATGTACAGGTACGAGAAATGTACAATGAAGAAATACTGGAAAAATACTGTAAGTAACTGCAGGAAAAGAAATAATATGTCCATGAGCAAGAAACCTATGACTAAGTGTGTGAGTACTAGCTTTAACATGTGATCGGCTTGGGAACTTGATCAGGTTGGTTACATGTGATTAGCTATGATTCATGAAGGTCAGGCTAACCGTTGGTTAGCTATGATGTATGTAGAGGTCAGGCTAATCACACGTAACAGCTATGAAGCATGGAGATGGTCAGGCCGCACCCGACGTGAGATGTGGGGTGAGCTATGATGCATGGAAAGTTGGATATGATCACATATCTACACTAAAATACTCCCCACCCCCGACTGGTATAGTAGATCTAATCATGGTACGCTATGGCACGGGATTCCCCAGGAAGGTAGCAAGTCTCCCCGGGAATCAGTGTCTGTACATGCACAAGATAACAAGAAAAACAAGTCTTGTACAAGCTACACCATGAATAAGGAATAATATCTCATGACGAGATCCGTGTATACCAATCCGTGTAACCAATGTGTCAAGAACATGGATATTTACACTAGATACAGTGAACATAGGAGATATCATAAATTAGAAACTAATCAGAGAATGTACTCGCCTTGGGTCCTTAGCTGGTAATTATTGATGTCCTGTTCCAGAGTATCCCCTGGGTAAACCAACAGTCCTATAAACATAACACAAATAAAACCACATTTGCATCAGATGCTACACTAACACAGTCAAAAATACTGGTCTCAGGGCCATGTCAGGCAGGGCACTAGTCAACTAGGGTCATCTAGTATATTCACCAATTAAACGTAGTATTATTAACGATCAAATATAATACATATATTGTTATTCCAAAGTATATACAAGTGGAAATATATTTTATCTATGAAAAATATATATCACCCATTATTTAAGAATATATACCTTTATACATTTATATACACCAAATAAAAATATACTCATACCCTATATGTACACAAGTATATATATAATATATCAAATATACGTTTTTATACCAAAATATGTTTTTATTAAACATATACCCATACAAAATATATATACACATATATATATTTGTACCAAAATAATAATTATACTATATACAGGTAATTATACCAATTAAATATATATATAATATTAATTACGAAAACATACATTGACATAAATTATATGAATACAGTTAAATTAATACCCATATATATTTAATACGTATTTATACTAAAATATATTTTGATATACATATAAAGAAAAATAGAGAAATACGCAAGATATATATATATATATATATGTATATATATAAAATATATATACACTAAATAGAAATACACTATATACATTAACATATATATACTAAGAAACATTTATGCTAAAATACATTTTAGTACTTGTATACACATACACAAATACGCAAATACACAATTACATTAAATACCTACATACATACTTATACAATTAATTATTAATAAAATAAATAATATACATATCTTTAATTAACATTACTAATGTATTTATATACTATGCATATTCAAGTATTAACATTTATTTAAATAAGTACTTAAACATCTACATATCATTACACATATATACTCATGTGTATATGCATATTCTCGAACAATAATTACAAATAAAAGTTTATTTATAAAATCTAGGATTTATGTAAAAGCCAGTATACAATTATATCTATAGTAAAATATATTATCAGCCCAAATAACCTAATTTTAACTAAGCTTAATGTTGAAACTATTACTTAATTAATATTACAAACCCAAACTTGTTATATATTTATATAATCAAAATCCTTATATATATATAATACATGACTAATTTATACACATAATAAATAACTAAATTATAAACAATAAACTTAATATATATATATTACTAACTTATTATATGAAATTAATAAACTAATTATATGAAATTAATAACTAATTATATTTATTTACTAAATTAATTACATTAATTACTAAACTAATTACAATAATAATTAACTACTGATTTATAATTAACTAACTCGATTAATTATCTAAACTAATTATAAGTTAATTAACTGATTAACAATTAATTAACCGATTAATAAATTAATCCACTGATTAATTATAACTAAACCAAACTAATTATATATATTAATCTAATTATATCATTACTAAACTAATTAAATTACCAAACTACAGTCTCTGTTCGAAGAAAGGGGAAGAGAAAAGAGGGAAACTCACGAAGGGGTTTTCTCGTCGGCGCGGTGGGGTCTCGCCGGGGTCGGCCGGCAAGGCGTCGGCGCCGGATCTGTTCGGCGGCGGGTGTTCTCGTCCCGAGGAGACGGCGGCTCTCGAACTCGGCGGGTGCTCTGTTCGAGGAGGCGGCGGTGCTCTCGTCCCGAGGAGGCGGCGGCGTCGACTGGATCTGAGGCGGCGGCGGCAGCGAAGCTCGGTCTCGCGGCGGCTTCGTGGCGGCGGATCTGACCCAGCATCAACAGGACGGCGACGACAACTGCTCCGGTGAGGAGAGCGGCGGTGGATCTCGACTCGACGCGGCGGTCGACGACTCGACGAGGGCTCGACGCGGGTGAGGCGTGGCCACCGGCGGTAGATCTAGGTTAGGGTTAGGTTTTGGGATTTCTGGGTGGATCGTGTCTGTGGATCGTGTCCGGGGCAGGACACGTTGGGTTGCTGTACTGTGGACGTGTCCGGGCTGGACACGAGGGTGGTGTACTGTACAGGGATGGACGTGTCCGGGTGTGTCGGACACGAAAAATCAGGTTGTAATATTGTAACCGGACACAGGAAATGAATGGATACGGTGGGACACCCGGGGTCGGACCCGAGGCCATCACGGCTGACACGGTGATGCTGGACACACGGACACGAGCACACAAAATGGTGGTGGCTTGTTGGCTTGTGGGGATTTGTGAGGGCTAGCTAATAATTTGGAGATTAGGGTTTCTTGGGAATGGTGATGAGGGACTTAAATAGGGAGAGAGGGTTTGGGATAAAGGGTGAGGATTGGCCCAAATGAAAGGCCCAGATAAAACATGAATAAGTTCATGTGGGAAACGAGGGTGTGCATGGGAGACGGTAAACTAGTAAATTAATAGAAAGTATTATAATTTAAGAAAAAATATTTTTAAGGGCTTCCAAGGCTAACTGATTAAATTAGCTACTAAACAAACCCATATTTCAAAACCCTAGAAAATATGTAATTCATTTATTTACTATTCCAAAAATGGATATGAAAATTTTATTATGAACAACTAGTCCTTCAATAATTTTTATTAAACAAATAATTTTATGATTTCAAGCCAAAAATATTCGAAGCTATAGTATTATATTTACATCATTATTTATCTAGTTATTTTATTATAAATTGACATTTAGAAAAATAATTTTTATAAAAGATTTTAAATTACCTTCTAAAATCAAACATTGTTCCAAATCAAATACAAAATTCAAGGAGAAAATATTTTATAAACTTGGTATTTAAAATAAATTAAAAAATCCAATTATTTCGGAAATTTGGAAATCGGAGGTTACAAGTCTACCCACCTTAGAAAAATTTCGTCCTCGAAATTTAAGATCCTCAATAATTGCCTTTACTCATCATATTATTTCTATCAAATTTAAACTTCAACCCAAATAATCCTGAAGTAATTCCATGTTGTTATTTCCCAACCTTTCAAAAATTTATAACATCATATTCCGGAAAATCTTCAAGTTTTAAAATCAAATTCAAATTTTTTATCATAATCTCCTCCAAAAATTTTAAGTTCGCATCTAAATACCCAAGGATTTAATATCCAATCCTCCAATTGAAATCCAATCAATGTATATTTATAAAACTTAAAAATCTATATCCCAAAATTTAAATTTTAAACACTCATCAATCATCTTACTCCTCTAACTCAAATTCAATTGATGCTTATTCCAATCTAACTCCTCATCCCAAGAATTGAATTCGACACTATTTCATTTACGATTTTATTTTCTGATTTTCTTTTTCCTCAAATACTCAACGATGCGATGTTTCCAGAATCTTCAATGCAACATTCATAATATATAAAATTTCTATCTTGCAATCAAATAGATAAAATAATAATCTCTCAAATTTCTCAAATTTTTAATAATCAATTCAATCATATCAAGACCTCCTTAAAATTAATAAATCCTTAAATTTTTTTTTTTTTTTGGCTCTGTGAATTTCTTAATTCTCCCTTTAAGTTAATGTTTGTCCTCGAATTTCAATCATACCTCGATTTTCATAAAATCAATGATCCATCAACTCCGTTATAACAACCCCTAAATTCTTTATTTAATTTAATGCTCATCCACAAATTTAATCCTCTTGTCTCTTTTTGTCAGTCATAACCTCGTCACAGATCTTTGCTATGGTCAAAACCCTAATGATCATGGTTTAAGAAAATATATAAGTCATGTATCTTTTGTCATGGTATTTCAGTCTCTGTTAAGGTGTACTACTAGCTACATTCTAACAAGTAAATCACGAATACAAACTACGGTACTAGGGAATCAATCAATCAGTAGACGAAAACAACATGAGAAAAGAAGGAACCTGCTAACATATTTCTTGCGGTATCTCCTATCTCTAACATACACTTAGCTCTAGCACATTCACTAACTAATTCCTATTCCTGTACACTGGTACCCATCTCAACTAATCATTAATCCACAAGATCCATGAATATATCCGTATTGCACACACCTGTTTATTAATACCAAAATCTGATGCCAAGAATCTCTAATATAACCATGATTCAATAATGCATCCAAGTTGATACCTCTATCTCTTTAGTACCATACCCTCTGACAGTTCCCGTTCCTACTACAATTGTTCATACTAGTCGTTCTTATCACTCAATATACGTCAAGTGCAACACCATACTAAATACTGCTCTTTCCAATACAATTTTAGATGGACACCCAAGTCAGTCTGCGGTGCCATCTCAATCATGCTCAATCACCAGATCCTTACACATGTATATTATCTACTCATATATTAATATTCATATCTCTCATCTACCATAAAATTAATCCTCAAATAATCGTCAAGGTTTAACTTCTCGAACAACTTAAAATAAATTGTATATACTTCCTCAAAATCAGATACTCGATATCGAAATAAAATTTAATCACTCCAAAAATCTTTGTAGCCTTAACCATGTTTATTGAATTCATATTTGAATTCTCAAAATTTTTATGACATAATCTCAACTCCTCAATTATTCTAAGGATAAAACCTTATTTCCACCTTTTAGTTTATAATTCTACAAATGTACATATCAGTGCTCACGGTCTCTGATACTCAAGGTGCACTCAATGCATCTAGTGTCTATAATCGCGTACTAAAATTGTACTGCCTGAATCACTTGCACCATTACCTCCAAATGATCAATGTATTTTCTTCCAGGATTTTCCAATTAAAATCAACTAGTCTATAAGCTAATTATCATCAAGCAGCGTGCTTACTGTTATTTGTGTCATTCTCGACTAATCTTGATATGGAACTATTAGCACTCTTGGTATTATATCACTAGCTTCATTAATGGATCATCTCATCAAGCTCATTATAACTCATGATTATATGCACTTTCTATAATGCCCATGCTTTACTTTAATCTCAAGGGCAGGCATATGGTTCTATATCTCGATTGATGTATAAGCATATCTCTTAATCCTTTTACAGCCTGTTAAACTAATTGTGATACACTTCACAACTTCCATTACTAATCCTGATATTTCTCTACTTATGACATCTCATTAAACCCTTTATGCATATACATTTCTTTACCTTTAACATTTCCGATATCAATCATCAAATTGGACATCATGCTCCATAAATCCTTAACACAATTCCTGGATACTTAATCGTTTACATAGATCACTCAATTACATAATCATGATTATCCAGGACGGTAATTGGCTCTGATACTAACTCTGAGAACTATCACTGATACTCTATACTCTCCTTAACTCTCAGTCTCTAATGACACTACTCCTAGAATCATTGGTACAAGGTACTATGCTAAGGGCTGACTCTAGATTAAAGCCTACTGCTCACATGTCCAACTAAGAAACACTTACAACTCACTAGCAACACAGTCAATACTAATACAAGACACAAACAAAATTACAAGTCACTAATTATCATACTTAACAAGGAATCCTCAAAGAATAAAAGCTCAAAAAGGAACTGGATCAAGGACGGAAGGTATCTTTACTGCTAGTAAAGAAAAGAAGCGATGGAACAAAGTCCTGGAATAACATAAATAGATAAGTCTTGAGATGATACTTTAAGAACCAATTTAAGATACAACCTGATAATCATACACGTCTGCCAGAAATCATGACACACAGAATCCTCACCACGCCAGTAAGCATAGATACGATAAACGACAGGTTCCGTAACTAAGGTATACAACCCTATAATCATGTCATCTAGAATCTTCGCCACGCCAACCGGTATGGCTGCGAGAAACTCTAAATCTCATAACTAAAGTATGTACATCCAAGTTAGGTTCCTACGTTCTCGTCACGACAGCTAATATGGCTGCGATAAACTCTAGGTCCCATAACCAAAGTAGACGTTTTACCTTTCTCACTGTCCTCATCAATATATGTCATCAGATGATACCATAAATTCTAGTACGTAAAATTCATCTCAATATGAAATCAACTCAACAACGATACCAGGAATTAAAGTTAACAACTGGTCAACAAGAATAACTCAATAATGATGCCAAGATTTTAATTTAATAACTGATCAACAAGAATCAAGTTCAATAACAACAAGCAAGAGCGGACGGAAACAAGAAAAAGATTTAAATTGGAAATTATAATAAGATTCTCAAGGGGTCGTCCCAGGAATCTCTCAAGAATTTGTGATTGAGTATCCTCTCTCATCCTAGTATCCTATGTCCTATATTCTATAGCAGGTACGCAGTAGTACAACTATGACGTCGCACTACCACGATATCGCACAACTAGCGAAGTCTGACCTGCATGGGCCACCACTAAAAATGTGTCACGACCCGCACCCGGTTTAGGGCACGTGTGCGTGGGTACGTCCAGCCTACGCCGCAGCATCGGCGGTAGAACGCTGTCTAGGTCGAGTACTATCTAAACAATCTCACGCTAGTATCCAACTCCATAAGGAGACTCGGATAATACTATAAAAATATTAACAACATACTCAATCACAACTACAGCACGATAGGAATTTGAAGAAATAAAAGAATACAACACAAGTCTAATGACAACATAATCATACCTGCAATCATTAACTTCCAATCCCCAAGTGTGTCAAAAACCAGTCTACTAAGGTCACAGTCTGGAAAAATATTTTTCAGTCAGGAAGGAGCAAAGTACATCTCTAAATAGCAGTTCTATATAAATGACATAAACTATGTAGCAGTTCTAGATGGAAATATACCAGATGCATGTACAGGTACGAGAAATGTACAATGAAGAAATACTGGAAAAATACTGTAAGTAACTGCAGGAAAAGAAATAATATGTCCATGAGCAAGAAACCTATGACTAAGTGTGTGAGTACTAGCTTTAACATGTGATCGGCTTGGGAACTTGATCAGGTTGGTTACATGTGATTAGCTATGATTCATGAAGGTCAGGCTAACCGTTGGTTAGCTATGATGCATGTAGAGGTCAGGCTAATCACACGTAACAGCTATGAAGCATGGAGATGGTCAGGCCGCACCCGACGTGAGATGTGGGGTGAGCTATGATGCATGGAAAGTTGGGTATGATCACATATCTACACTAAAATACTCCCCACCCCCGACTGGTATAGTAGATCTAATCATGGTACGCTATGGCACGGGATTCCCCAGGAAGGTAGCAAGTCTCCCCGGGAATCAGTGTCTGTACATGCACAAGATAACAAGAAAAACAAGTCTTATACAAGCTACACCATGAATAAGGAATAACATCTCATGACGAGATCCGTGTATACCAATCCGTGTAACCAATGTGTCAAGAACATGGATATTTATACTAGATACAGTGAACATAGGAGATATCATAAATTAGAAACTAATCAGAGAATGTACTCGCCTTGGGTCCTTAGCTGGTAATTATTGATGTCCTATTCCAGAGTATCCCCTGGGTAAACCAACAGTCCTATAAACATAACACAAATAAAACCACATTTGTATCAGATGCTACACTAACACAGTCAAAAATACTGGTCTCAGGGCCATGTCAGGCAGGGCACTAGTCAACTAGGGTCATCTAGTATATTCACCAATTAAACGTAGTATTATTAACGATCAAATATAATACATATATTGTTATTCCAAAGTATATACAAGTGGAAATATATTTTATCTATGAAAAATATATATCACCCATTATTTAAGAATATATACCTTTATACATTTATATACACCAAATAAAAATATACTCATACCCTATATGTACACAAGTATATATATAATATATCAAATATACGTTTTTATACCAAAATACGTTTTTATTAAACATATACCCATACAAAATATATATACACATATATATATATTTGTACCAAAATAATAATTATACTATATACAGGTAATTATACCAATTAAATATATATATAACATTAATTACGAAAATATACATTGACATAAATTATATGAATACAGTTAAATTAATACCCATATATATTTAATACGTATTTATACTAAAATATATTTTGATATACATATAAAGAAAAATAGAGAAATACGCAAGATATATATATATATATATATATGTATATATATAAAATATATATACACTAAATAGAAATACACTATATACATTAACATATATATACTAAGAAACATTTATGCTAAAATACATTTTAGTACTTGTATACACATACACAAATACGCAAATACACAATTACATTAAATACCTACATACATACTTATACAATTAATTATTAATAAAATAAATAATATACATATCTTTAATTAACATTACTAATGTATTTATATACTATGCATATTCAAGTATTAACATTTATTTAAATAAGTACTTAAACATCTACATATCATTACACATATATACTCATGTGTATATGCATATTCTCGAACAATAATTACAAATAAAAGTTTATTTATAAAATCTAGGATTTATGTAAAAGCCAGTATACAATTATATCTATAGTAAAATATATTATCAGCCCAAATAACCTAATTTTAACTAAGCTTAATGTTGAAACTATTACTTAATTAATATTACAAA
The DNA here is from genome assembly GCA_036927795.1 of Iris macrosiphon. Classification (NCBI taxonomy): domain Eukaryota; kingdom Viridiplantae; phylum Streptophyta; class Magnoliopsida; order Asparagales; family Iridaceae; genus Iris; species Iris macrosiphon. Next base: position 305,320,836 of record JAYESA010000004.1, read on the forward strand.
CCCAAACTTGTTATATATTTATATAATCAAAATCCTTATATATATATAATACATGACTAATTTATACACATAATAAATAACTAAATTATAAACAATAAACTTAATATATATATATTACTAACTTATTATATGAAATTAATAAACTAATTATATGAAATTAATAACTAATTATATTTATTTACTAAATTAATTACATTAATTACTAAACTAATTACAATAATAATTAACTACTGATTTATAATTAACTAACTCGATTAATTATCTAAACTAATTATAAGTTAATTAACTGATTAACAATTAATTAACCGATTAATAAATTAATCCACTGATTAATTATAACTAAACCAAACTAATTATATATATTAATCTAATTATATCATTACTAAACTAATTAAATTACCAAACTACAGTCTCTGTTCGAAGAAAGGGGAAGAGAAAAGAGGGAAACTCACGAAGGGGTTTTCTCGTCGGCGCGGTGGGGTCTCGCCGGGGTCGGCCGGCAAGGCGTCGGCGCCGGATCTGTTCGGCGGCGGGTGTTCTCGTCCCGAGGAGACGGCGGCTCTCGAACTCGGCGGGTGCTCTGTTCGAGGAGGCGGCGGTGCTCTCGTCCCGAGGAGGCGGCGGCGTCGACTGGATCTGAGGCGGCGGCGGCAGCGAAGCTCGGTCTCGCGGCGGCTTCGTGGCGGCGGATCTGACCCAGCATCAACAGGACGGCGGCGACAACGGCTCCGGTGAGGAGAGCGGCGGTGGATCTCGACTCGACGCGGCGGTCGACGACTCGACGAGGGCTCGACGCTGGTGAGGCGTGGCCACCGACGGTAGATCTAGGTTAGGGTTAGGTTTTGGGATTTCTGGGTGGATCGTGTCTGTGGATCGTGTCCGGGGCAGGACACGTTGGGTTGCTGTACTGTGGACGTGTCCGGGCTGGACACGAGGGTGGTGTACTGTACAGAGATGGACGTGTCCGGGTGTTGGACACAGGGTTGGGTGTACAGGTATTGGGTGGACGTGTCCGGGTGTGTCGGACACGAAAAATCAGGTTGTAATATTGTAACCGGACACAGGAAATGAATGGATACGGTGGGACACCCGGGGTCGGACCCGAGGCCATCACGGCTGACACGGTGATGCTGGACACACGGACACGAGCACACAAAATGGTGGTGGCTTGTTGGCTTGTGGGGATTTGTGAGAGCTAGCTAATAATTTGGAGATTAGGGTTTCTTGGGAATGGTGATGAGGGACTTAAATAGGGAGAGAGGGTTTGGGATAAAGGGTGAGGATTGGCCCAAATGAAAGGCCCAGATAAAACATGAATAAGTTCATGTGGGAAACGAGGGTGTGCATGGGAGACGGTAAACTGGTAAATTAATAGAAAGTATTATAATTTAAGAAAAAATATTTTTAAGGGCTTCCAAGGCTAACTGATTAAATTAGCTACTAAACAAACCCATATTTCAAAACCCTAGAAAATATGTAATTCATTTATTTACTATTCCAAAAATGGATATGAAAATTTTATTATGAACAACTAGTCCTTCAATAATTTTTATTAAACAAATAATTTTATGATTTCAAGCCAAAAATATTCGAAGCTATAGTATTATATTTACATCATTATTTATCTAGTTATTTTATTATAAATTGACATTTAGAAAAATGATTTTTATAAAAGATTTTAAATTAAAATCAAGCTTTTCAATTAATAAATAATTTTTAATTAGCAATAAATAATATTAAAATGTCATGAAAATAATATTTTTGGGTGTAAAATGAAAAACTGGACTTAGGGTAATTTTTCTGGATTTTTCTGGGCCTCAGAACTATTTTAAAATGTCTAAAAACAATTTTCTAATTAATTAATTAATTAACTATTTTTTATTATTATTATTATTATTATTATTTTTATTATTATTATTATTTTATTTTATTTTCTTTTCCGGCCCACGGCCCGTTGGGCCGCGGCCCGGCCCGTAGCCCCAACCCAGTCCGTCTCCTTCGCGGGTCGGGCGGGTCTGCCCAGACCCGTTAGCCCGACCCGACCCGCACGTTCTCTTCCCCAGCCACGACGCCCGATTCCCCCGCCGGCCGCCGCGCGCAGCGCCGCGCGTCCCGCGCCCCGCTCGCCGCGCTCCGCGCCACGTCGCCTCGCCCTCCGCCTTGGCCGGCCCCCTACAACCGCCTCGCCCCCTTATAAAACCCCCCCGACCCCGGCCGTCTCCCCCACTCCCTCGCCGTAACCCTAGACGCCGCCGCCGCCTCCCAAAGCTCCGCCGACCGGCTCCGCCTTAGCTCGCCGCACCTCCTCCTCCCGTCTTCTCCCCTCCGGCGCCCCGCTCCGCCGTCCCCGACGCCGACAGCAACCCAGCAGCAGCAGCAGCAGCCGCAGCCGCCGCTGTCGGCCGCCTAGCGCCACCGCCACCCCGTGGACGACGCGCCTCGCTCCGGCGAACAGCCCCCCGCCCTCGCCGACGTCCCTCCGGCCGCCCTCCGCCGTGTGCCGCCGGAAAACCATCGAAACCCTAACCCTAAATCTCTGTTCCTGTGTCGGACACAGGACACAGTGTCCGACACGACTCGGACACGACGCGACCCTGATTTTCAGGTCCCCTTCAGGTATGTGTAACTTTCGCCTCGTAGCTCCTTTTTCGATTCCGCAAATTGCGTTGTGAAGCCTGTATGACCCTCTCGGTGTCCGGACAAACTGTTCGGGGCGCCGCGTCCTGTAGTGATCGCACACCGCGATCCAAAAACAGGAAAAACCAGACCCTGTTTCACCCCGGAACTGAGTACGCCCCGCCAAACGGGACAACTTGGTCGCGCACGGTCTTCACAGATACGTGCGCAGCGTCGATACGGACGTGTGAGTTTTCGCGGAAGCTGATTCGGGTGTGCGTGCACACCGGAATCAACGCGTATCCGCGGACATCGCCCCGTATCCGCAATTTTTGTAATTCACCCTAACTTCTTGTACGCTCGTCAGATCGAGACGAAACTTGCGCCATCGGACTCGTAGCGATACGTCGGTCCTGTGGGTCAAGATTGGTTCGATTCTGAGAACGTTGACGAAATCGCGTGTCGTGGGCCCCACAGGCCCCGCTCGACGGGCGATTTTGTGTTCGGCTCATCGGAATCCAAATCTGGAAGTTCTATTGGGTTCGTATCAGCGTTCCTGACCTGTTGACACTAAGTTTGGTGAAATTGGAGACCTTTGACCCGGACGCATTTTTCGGTGCAAAGCGGACCCAACGGCGGACCCCGTTTTGACCCGAAACTGCCGTTTTTGTCCTTGTCTTCAAATTGGACCCAAGGACAGGCGTTTTTAGCTATTTGACATCTTCTGAGCATGATGGTAATGTCTATTTCAGCTTTTGGACTCATCTGTGGAAATTTCTCCCAAGAACCTAATTAATCAGATCCAAACAACAGGCAAGTACCTGCACTTCAAGTTAATCTTTATATTGTGATAATTAAATTCCCTGCTCTACTAGTACTCTTGCTGATTACACGTAGTGTTAGAATACTATATTTCATGTCTTGAATATTGGAATTCATGTCTTGTTTTTCATGTCGGGTGAGAGAATACTGAAAGGCATGTAGTTACCCTTCCCCTTGCCGTGAATAATAGCTGTTGGTACACGACTGTCCATCAGCCGGATCCCGATTATTCGTGACTAATAGCCGTTCATGACGGCCGGATTAGCCTTATAAACCCCTATATTCCAACTAAGTATTCTAAAAACAAACACAAGTTTCATACAGATAACTTCAGGTCATGTTATATTCTTGCTGACTGTGTAGTTTCTTTTCCTGCTCGTTTACTTCTGTTTTCTCATATTCCTGTTTATAGTTTTGACTCTGAAATATTAACATTCTTTTATGCAATTTCCTTAACATGATATTCAATGTTTAATTGTCATAAATATTTAGTTTAACATTGTTGTGCACTGTGTACTTTGCTCCTTTCCTGACTGGATCTGTTGATTTAGGCGATGATGAGGATCTTGTCCCTACTTATTATGGTCCTTATGAGGGTACAGATGATACCTATGAGGAGCCAGAACCCACTCAGGAGACCCCTGCTGCTGAGTAGCTAGTAGTAGCTATCTTTCATTTCTATTTCTTATCTTATTTATCGGGTTTGTCCCCGATTTGAATATTGAATTTCTGTACTTAAACATTTAAATCTGTTGTCACCTTTATTTTCAGTTGCAATCTTAAGTTTCATTTCTCATTATTATCTTGCCTATGTTGTTGTGAATGAGCTAGTTAGTAATTATGGATTGACCTAGACAGCGTACTACCGCCGACTCTGCGGCGTAGGCTGGACGTACCCACGCACTCGTGCCCGAACTTCCGGGTGCGGGTCGTGACAGTTTGCCTCCAACATCTGCAACATTCGTTGGACGGGATCGATGCTTGGCACGGCTCCCTGGCTCTCTGAACTTCCCGAAGTATCCGAACTACTTTCCTGGCCTTGCGTTTCGTCCGGAGTTTGCGCTGCAGATTGCGCTAGAGCCATTCCTTCAAAAGAAGGTAAATTACATTAGGATCATAATGTATTATAGACTTATTGCATGAACGTATCTCATTTTGGCCTAGCGAGTTCAAGAGTTCGCACAGGAATTGATCGTTAAAGGAACTTTTCCAGCACGAAGTCTAAAAAACTTTGAATCTGTGCTCTGATACCACTATGTCACGACCCGATTCCTTAGAATCGTTTGAGGCGTCCCCCGAATCGTGACCGCCGTGCGGGCCTGGAGTTGCGCCCGCACAAGGCTCTAATAATTTGCATAGCAAGCACATATTCAGAGTACGCAGATAAATTGAAACACATATTTGAAACATAAAAAAGTTCTCTTTATTGATAATGAACATCTATTACAAACTCCTGAACGGGTCAGCTAATATGCCGAACGGCTTACAAAAGAGTTGACTCAAAATGAGATAGCAGTCCTGTACATTACATCCCTTTATAAACTCAAAATGATAAAGACCTCCAGGCTGAAGGATCACTTTACCACGGAGCTGCATTTGTGTATGAAGAGTTGCAGCTTCGGACTTCAAAAGGCTTCAGGGGCGCGGTGAAGATACGCCGACAGCTGGACTGGATCGGGAAGACGACTTCGGCTCCTCGCTCGGTTCGCCTTAGTGCGGAGAACCTGTTTCAACGAGGGTCAGCATATCGAAACATGCTGGTGAAGGCAAGCTAGCCTGACTATACCAATCAACACATTGTTTTAATGAAGCATGCATATTTGTGGGTTTCTATCTTGCCTTAGTTCATTTACAAGTAAGCAGCATATAGAATTTACTGAAAATGAACGTGCCACCGTTCGGTGGATTTTACCTGCCCGTCTGAATTACCTGCACAATACTTACCATGCCTTCCCTGCCACGAAGACACAAGTTAGTTTGCAACAGGTTTAAATATACAAGAGATCACTGGCGTGATGCCACAATGGACAATAGTCACTGGCGGGAATGGTATGCAGCGAATAAACAAGGAGCGCTACCTGCCACCCCGTCCAGCACAATGGACTATACAATAGAGTTCCGTCCGGACCGGATCGGTGCCAGTGCCCCAGCGACCGTCCGCAGGAACTAATGACCTTGTGCACAAGTTGTCCGTGATCGAACAGTTCATTTACTTAGTTAACAGTTCATGCTTTTGAGGCAACAAGAGTACAAGACAAGCAATTGTACAAGATAAGCAGTAATTCACGATTTATTCCTAAGCGAACAAGCATGCTATTAAGTATCCGTTCGTGCAGTTATTGACAAGCATATATACCAAGTCTATTCTCTTTTATCTTGGTTTCTTTTATTATTACTTGGTATCGTTTGATCGGGGCAAAGGAGATTGCAGATTTATTAGATGTGAAGCTTGGAAGCAGGGCTAGCTAATCGGGTTGGTAGCCACTTACTTAGATTGATGGAAGAAGAAGGAAAGAGGCGCTTCACGACTCCGCTCGCAAGCCGCCTACTGCTTGTTCACCTGCACACGAACAGCTCGATTAATACTTCTTTCTCTCTTTCCAATCTCGGAATAGAAGTGCAAGTCAATGAACGAAAACAATAAAAACCATCGAAACCGTTCAAGGAAAACAAGCAAATCCCAAAACCAACTCAAAGCACGAAAGCAACAAGCGACATCGAAAACCGAGGCAATAAAAGATAGCAGCGGAGAGGTCCCTCCTGACTTTGCCGCTAAGCCGATCCTTGGGGCGCGGTCCACTGAATATGGGAATCGATTCCGAAGAAACAAATTCATAACGAGGACGAGTTCTTAATTCAATCTATCCCGATCGAACGATACCGTCTTGTGTTTCTTAGCCGCGATCTCCGCACCGGGAGAACGGGGCGCTACATACACTACCTTGATGGGTCAAGTGGACCATGTGATACTAGGTTGTAAGGCATACTACCCAACTTAAAAGAATTAAGCTAATACTGTGACAGTCTTAAGAGGATCCTACAAAACAATCTTGCACATGTACATAGAACAGAAACTCTTATTAGGGTCTCCTATTGCCTTACATAGGTAAGGGTCACCTTAAGTCTTAATCATAGTGCTCATAGGACAGGTGTCAATCGTAGGGATAGAAAAGTTACTAGCCGTTAAGGGGAAGGAATCTAACTCGTATCGAAGTGAGGGTACAAATTAAGTGGTCTACAACTGGGGTAATCATCACAATCTAATTGAACAACTCAACTATCAGGTTCTAACTACAAGGTACACAATTCAAAATTCAAGATTACAACTATGACTATAGCAAACTATATATCCTATTGTAGAGTATAATCACTTGGTCTATGATCAGAGGTAGCAGGTGGCACGAGTTAAAAGATGAAGGAGAGAAAACATGACTAATCGTCGCACAAATAACGAGCACTAGGGTTTCAGAGGAACAAATACATGAAATTAAATGGAGAACTCTAGTTAGCATCATGGTTTTCCAAGGGAAAGGGGTATGCTAGTCTCTGTGTTTGAGGTATGATTAGGAAAATATTCTATGCATTGCTCTTGGCTTTCTAAGGTACTGCCTGCTAATAATAAAGACAATGATCTAAGTTTATAGTTCTAATATTATCTAACTATGAAGGTTAGGTTCAGTCCTAATGTTCAATATTGGTTCTCCATTGGTTCCTCAATACTAGGGTCAATATTATGGTAAAACTTCTAACTAACTCTAGTAGTGTCTATACTACTCTCAAGTCTTCATAATGCATCAAGGGGTAGTGGTAAACTAATTCTAGAGATAAGGAATTCTAGGGTTCACTAGATATTCTAAACTTAGTGGTGTGTCAGCACTCTAGTTGTACTCTTAATAGGAAGGTTACCCTACTTATCATCTAACAACAGGAACTTCTATATTCTAGGAGAGGCTATACTAAAGGAACTATTATGGGAGTACATGAATCAAGCATGATGCAATTATCAAATAGAACAGATTAGAAGAAAGACGAGTCATAGTCAATTGTGGATGAGATCCTATACTCTAGTCCTAGGTGCAGGCTTGTTCGGTACAGTAACGTAACCGAGACAATATGCTCTCGACCTGCATGGGCCACCACAAAAACATGTCACGCCCCAGTCTCAAAATACGTAGGACTAGGACACGTAAGCATGCCAGCCGCATGGATATGGCAACTCCAATATATGGAAACCAAATCCACACGTACGCTGTAATATGAATATTAAATCCACAAGTGGTATAACCTATGTCACAAGTCACAGGGTATAATCTAAATTCCATCCACAGAAAATCAAATATAAATAATAACCAACATCTATGAAACTAGATCTCAATAAGAAGTATCTAAGGATGATAGTTGGATAGAAACAAATCCACTACCAACTCGAATATAAGAGCAATACAAGATGAGTACAACACAATAAACACTATATAAGTATACCAGCTATCAATCACGGGCTCGAAGAGAAAATATCCACGAAGCATCTATAACCATCCAAATCTGCGCTCCTGCAAATACTCAAGAACAGGTACACCTGGCAGCGGACCAGGTCCTCAGAGGGACATAACAAGATACTTAAACACATGCCAATAAAGTACTGAAATAAATATCCAATGGGTCACCTAACCGTCTAAAGTGAATGCAGTTTAAGAACAACTTTCCCAACGCGTGGGCTATCTGGCTAAAATGGGATTGGCATAGTTCTCTTGGAGATCCAGGGGCCTACAAAGGCACGGCATCTTTCGAACACCGGAGGCCCGCCTGATAATAATATAATATATAGTGGTCATCATGACCGCGCATCTCCGGCGGAGCGTACGGGTTACACAAGGAAAGTGCAACGGAGCCCACACGCCTTACTTGTTGTTCTCCCCACCCCATGCTCTAAGCATGTCACATCCATGACACGATAATACCTCTAATAACTGCCAAGTCTACTAGCATGCAAAGTTTCTAACAGCAGTTATTCCTAACGCACAGCCCACACGTACAGGAGGCCAACCCTGCACGCGAGTCCGTGATCTACATAAGACTCACAACTCGTGTAACAACTGTGTCTCGGCCAATGAACCTAATGATGCTACATGATAATGGGGTAGTCTCATAAACAGGGTCAATGCAAATACATAAATAAAAACATATTGCGACAATACCGTCGCGCACATTTATATACAGTTAAAATATATGAACTAAAGACAGAAAATAAAGATGCATGCAACATATGGAATATAAATAACAGTACAATGGCAATGTATATTTGTCTGGCAAGGAAGCTGCAATGTACCAATAACCTGCTCCAGAAATTACGTAGAACAATCCAATATCCTATGTACACATAAATATAATATAATAGAATCATTAGTTATTACACTAGCACATACTCAACCATATTTACACTGGACTCAGGGGGTATACTAGGGGTAACACTAGTCATCTAACACGGTCAATTACGCGTTGAATTACGCGGGTGTCGCATCTTCAAGTACTGTATGAAATCAGTCAGTCAACTGACAGGTGTCTATGCCAGTACGTTAATGTACGCAAGGCAGACAAATTCACAAGTTCTTAGGGTCAACATGGTCAAGGTAAGTATGGGATAGTCCGTGATGTCCTAGGATCATACAGTCTGAATATTTAGTCATAATTATCAATTAGCATTTACTTACATATATATTCATATAACTATATTATTCTGATTTTTATGTTAATTCCTAAATTTTATCCAAAAAAATTAAATTTTATCAACTCGAGACTCATGGCACGCAAATCGAGGCAATCTGTTGACCGAAAAGTCAACCAACACAAACTCAATTTTCATGCATGATTTCCTGTAGATTTCAGCGTCAAAAATATGCTGGAATTTACGTCTCGTCCGAATTCAAATTCGTTTGGGAATTATGACACATACAAATTTTGTATTGTGCACCGATGGTTAAATTCTAACCTAGAAGTTCTACAGAATTAACAGTATATAAATACTTCGAATTAAATTCTGATAAAAACATATGTTAATTATCTAGTCATTAGCTTTCCGAAACTTCAAACGGTTCATGATTCTGATTTCTGATAAAAACATCGAAACACATCTATTTTCGGACATGTTGTGCTCTACGAATTTTCCAAAATTTAATTCTCATAATTTCATAAAATAAATTATGTAATCAGAAATATAACCTCAATATCGTTCTAACAAAAAAACTTGAGCGCGTTTGGAGTCCGGAGCTAGGAGATATCGTCTTTTTAATTCGTCATAACTAGTAGAAAATGAGGCTGAATTTATGACGAATTTTGACTATTTTTGGACGAAAAAGAGAGAAATTTGGGGAAGAAAAATATGAAGGATGAGGTATTTATAATGGTGGACACTACTTAATTAAATACGACTAGGATTGGTTAATTTGGATAGGATTATGATGAATTTAAATAAGGATATGATATGCATGAAGTTGATTTCCTAGTAAGTTCAGGATTTGAATTAATTTAAAATAGAGTTTGAATTTATCTCTATAATTTATAATCTTAAATATAATTAAAGATAATACAAATAATTTATAAAATCTTATTAATATCTATTAACATTAAATTGGCATCTATCTAATATTAAGACTATATATATCCAAATAAATTCTAAATAATTTTAAAATCTAAATAAATTTCTTAAAATTCTAAATAAATTACAAAAAAAATATAATTAAATATTTTAAACTAAAATAAATATTTGGTAGGAACGACATTCAAGTATGGTCGTATAGTAAATCATAGAAGTCCTAGAAATTTATGTTTTCTAAGTTTTAATTACCAAAAATTCTAGAAAAATCTCCAAAAATCTAAAATAACCTAAAATAATTCTAAATGAATATTTATATAAGTAAATATACTAAAAAAAATTATTTTCTAATTAACTAAGATAATACTCTAAATAAATTCAACATCTATAATAAATATAATAATATAAAATATACACAAATACCTATTTTGGGTGAGAGAGTTTACACTAGGACACGTAAGCATGCCAGCCGCATGGATATGGCAACTCCAATATATGGAAACCATAACCCATATGTACGCTGTAATATGAATATCAAATCCATAAGTGGTATAAACATATGTCACAAGTCACAGGGTATAAACTAAATCTCATCCACGAAAATTAAATATGAATAAATAACCAGTATCTATGAAACTAGATCTCAATACAAGTTTCTAAAGATGATAGTTGGATGGAAATAAATTCACTACCAACTCGAATGAAAAAGTACAACACAATAAACACAATATAGGAATACCAGCTAACAATCATGGGGTCGGAGAGAAGACATCCTCGAAACATATATAACCATCCGAATCTGCGCTCCTACAAATACTCAAGAACATATACACCTGGAAGGGGACCAGGTCCTCAGAGGGACGTAACAAGATACAGAACAACAAGCCAATTTGAATACAGTAAACATGCATAATAGATAGAAAATATGTAAGTACGCTGTACAAGATAATCTATATGAATGCAAATGAGGACAACTTTTCGACGTATGGGCAAGGGTAGGCTACTCGATCTAATCTCACAACTCCCACACACGTCCATGAACATCATCAGCCGACATACCGCGGGGGTAGCGACCCTCGTGACTCCATTAATCGACATACCGCGGGGGTAGCGACCATCGGACACGACCACCATAGAGCGTGCTAGTGACTACGGTGTTACAAGAGTGGTTAAAAGCCCATACGCCTAATGATTGTCCTCTCATGATACTAGGTGTCAAGTATGTGTCAACATATCTAATATATAAAGTAATGACTGAACGAACTACACATGCAATAAATATACAGAAATGCAATAAATAAACAGAAATATAAATAGCATGCAAAGTACTGTAAACAATTTGGCAAGGTATCTTGCCTGGTAAGAAAGTTGCAAGGTGTACTGTCCAGAAGTTAAGCACACAGGATCAGAAGCTACGGCCTCAGAATAAATGTCTCCGGATACTGAAATAGACATCATCAACGTTTACAGAATAAGCAAAATAGCTAAAAAGCACTTCTCTTTCGTCCAATTTGGACACAGGGGCAAAATGGTAATTTCGGATAAAAGTGGGGCCCATATGTGGCCCACTTTACACCGAAAAATGTGCCAAGGGTAACAGTCTCTAAATGGGACAAATTATAGGTCAAACAAACTCTAAATGTCAATACGAACCCAACGGTATGTTCAAATATGGATTCTGATGAGCCGAACACAATTTCGTCCAAAAAGTCAACCGTGGAGCCCGCCAATTGGCGTCTTGGTCAACTGTCTCAGAATTGCGTGAAAATTGAGTCACAGGACCAGTGCGTTACCACGAGTCCAGTGGTGCAAGTTTTGTAGTAATCTGACGAGCGTGCACAAAATGCGCACGACTTTCGTAAAAGTTGCGACACGGGATTTGTCCGCGGATACGGGCTGATTCCGGCGCGCACACGCGTCCGAATCAGTTTTTGCAAACTCTCACATATTCGGTTATGCAGTGCGCACCGTTTGGTACACTTGGTATACGACGGGGCGGTCCCGTTTGGCGGGGCGCGCTTCGTTTCACAACTTTTAAAAATTTGGGAAAAGTGGATTCGTGAGGTTTTCCAATGAATTAAATTCTGCCTACAGCAGTTAATAATCTAGGGTTATTTGACAGAAATTAAACTAGGTCAAGTGGTCAACGCATACCAAAAAGAATCATCGAATTCGGATCTTTGTGGTGGGAGATACGAACTCTGAAACATGGGTGGTCATCGCAGTATTATGCGATCCCAGAATTCGGTCTATTTCCGCCAACTTTGGCGCTGTTTTCGCCTATGGTTGCGTGTTGTTCGAGGTCTACTATCACACATATATGTAAGAGGGTTAAGGGGTGAGCTTACCGGTGAAGATGGGGTGGCGTTTGGTTGAGCGAGGCGAGGAAAAATAACTCTGAAACACAGGTATCTCGTTGTGGGAATCTGCAGTGCGCGAGGTCGCAGTCGTCGGGATTGGTTTGGACGACCTGGCGGGGTTCTCCGGCTGCGGTGGCGTCGCTCTCTAAGTCTAGATGGGAAGAGGGAGATTCTGGATAATTTAGGTTAGGGTTTTAGAAATAGAATATATATATATATATATATATATATATATATATATATATATATATATATATATATATATATATATATATGAAAGGGAGAGAGAGGAGGCGGGTTTGCTCGCGACCAAGGGGTCTGGGTACTTTAACAAATAAGGGGGGTCGGTTTGGTCGTGGGATTACAAAGGGTTGCTGGGAATAAGGGGCCAACGGCTGTGGCTAGGTAATTTAATGGATTGGTTTGCTTGAAATTGGTAGTAGTGGTTTAGTATTAGTAATAGTTTATTAGTTATTATTAATTTGTTTACTAGTTTATTTTCTTTTCTTAATATTTTCCAATTATATATATATATATATATATATATATATATATATATTTGTATATATATATATATATGTATATACTCATAAGAAAAATTCTAGATTATAATAATGCACACCGTTAAGCTAGCAACTGCTCAAGGGATCTCCTACATGAAATAAACTCCGAAAAATTCCTGATGGTCCCATAAATCCCCTAAGTTCACCAACACCTAAAATAAAAATTAATAAAAATCTATTTCTCCTAATTAGCCACTAATTACTACCATTTAATTAATAATTAATAAATAAAAAGGATATATACGATTTCTAGGAATAGGGGTTTTACATTCTACCCAACTTATAAAAATTTCGTCCTCGAAATTAAAATTAAGCCACGGTAGAAGTCAAGGATGGTATAAGATTTGTATTGTTTAAAATGCAAGGCTAGGTTTAAAGTAGTGGACGATGTTGCGCATTGCACATCCCGAAAAATTATGGGAAAATCCACATGAGCGAAAAATAGGTTTCTTCATGTGTCATATTCAATGGTGTGGACACCCAAATGCTCTTTTGCATAAAAGTACCCAACAATTAGAAAATTGTACAAAGATGAGAATTGGATGCTAGGCACGTCTAGGATAGGGGTATGGAATTTGTAGGAAGGCAGTGACTAGTGAAGTGCCCAATTATCGAAGCACGGTAAGGTGCGCTAAGTGATACAATTATTGCAAAATTAAATAAAAATAAAAAATATCGTGTTCTATCTCTAACTGGACTCAATCTAACCTTAGTCTCCCTATCCCAGCCAAGTAGGTCAAATTTTGGGTGAGGGGTTCACAATCTACCGAACTTAAATTTATCCATCTATCCCCTAAGGCTATACATCTAGGAAAACTATTCCTCAATTTATTTAATCAGGTTATTCAATCCTCAAAGTTTTAACACCAAACATATCATCTATGATATGCCCTTAATCAATTATAAAAGAGAGTCACTAGGTCATGTGATTAGCCTTATGGGGTATATCTAATAATATCAGTGTTAACTTATACCAGCACGAGGTTTCGTCTTTCCGAAATAAGGGAAGACGGAGAGCAATAATAAAGAATTCAAGATGAAGGTGATAGAATACAAGTACGAGGTTCAAAGAGATTAAAGAATTCAAAAAAAGAGTTGTTAGGACAGTTGTGGATTGAAATCATATTTTTGGTAATTTCCTATTTACATGCTCGTATCAGTACAGTTATGTAACCGATACGATGTGTCAGACATGTCTAGGGGCAAGTATATTTGTCTACTACCATATATCTCAATCCACGTAAAGTAGTCATGCGAAGAGCGAACCAAGCGCACTAAGGTTAGCTAGACCTTAATATACCGATTCTGATTAGACAATTGTATCATTGTGTGCACCCAATAATTACATATGTCATGAGCAAGCTCGATGAAAGAATAAGCTTGCAAAAACTAGGCTATAATAGCAGCATAAGTCAAGGTAGTACAGAAAATATAAGTACGCTAGATTATGATGAGAGAAGTTACAAAATAATCCAAGTTCACAAAGAAGATAAGACCCTTACAATCTCTACAGTTGTCATACTAATTCCTTGTCTAAGTCGATAGTCGACAAGGTAGGGGTATGGGCTTCTAAGCTCTACAGTCTGATGAAACATTATCTTCTTATGCTAGCACACAGTTAATGTCATTCAGCTACACTTCAATAATAGGGCAAAAGACTATGTGATACCAGGTTGTGAGGTATACTACCCAACTTATAAAAATAAACTAATACTGGAATTGCCTTAAGGATACGGTAGAAACTCCTGTTAAGGTCTACGAGAAGGGGGTCTTGGTATTTATTAGGGTATCCTCTTTCATTACATAGGTCATGGTCGTCTTAAGTCTTAGTCTTAGTGCAAGTGTCATTAGTAAGAATGGAACAGTTACTGGCCTCAAGGGAAAGGGAATATAACTCATATTGAGGTGGAGTACATATTACGCAATTTAAAACTAAGGAATAAGCACCATGTCTCAATCTACAAGAATAACTTAACTATAAAGTTCTAACTACTAAGCACACAATTTCAAAATTTAACATTAACAACTATAATCCCAGTAACTATATGTCCTTAACACAGAATAAATCACCTGGCCTACAATCAGAAGTATCAGATGGCACGAGTTGAAAGATGAAGAATAGAGGAGCAAAATTTAGTCGTCGCACAATTAGCGAACGTTAAGGTTGCAGAGGAACAACATATAAAATTAGAATAGAGGGTTCTAGATAGCATAATGGTTCTCTAAGGGGGAGTGGTATGCTAGTTGCTATGTTCGAGATATGATCAAGAAAAAAGTGTTGATTACATTCCTCCAGGCTTCCTAGGTGTTGTCTACTAATAATAAGACAATGATCTAAGTTTATAGTTCTCCAATACTATCTAACTATGAAGGTTAGGTTCAGTCCTAATATTCAATTTTGGTTTTCTATTGGTTCCTCAATACTAGGGTCAAACATTATGGTAAAACTTCTAACTAACTCCAGTAGCATCTATACTACTCTCAAGTCTTCATAATGCATCAAGGGGTAATGATAAACCAATATATATATATATATATATATATATATATATATATATATATATATATATATATATATATATATATATATATATATAAGGAATTTTAGGGTTCACTAGATATTCTAAACTTAGTGGTGTGCCAACACTCTAGTTGTACTCTTAATAGGAAGGTTACCTTACTTATCATCTAACAACAGGGACTTATATATTCTAGGAGGGGCTATACTCAAGGAATGGCCAGGGAAGTATATGAATCAAGCAGGATACAATTATTCAAATAGAATGGATTGGAAGGAGGGCGAATCATAGTTAATTATGGATGAGATCCTATGCTCTATTCCTAGGTGCAGGCTTGTTCGGTACAATAACGTAACCGAGACAATATGCTCTCGACCTGCATGGGCCACCACAAAAATATGTCATACCCCAGTCCCAAAATACATAGGACTAGGATACGTAAGCATGCCAGCCGCATGGATATGGAAACTCCAATATATGGAAACCATAACCCATACGTACGCTGTAATATGAATATCAAATCCACAAGTGGTATAAACATATGTCACAAGTCACAGGGTATAAACTAAATCTCATCCACGAAAATCAATTATGAATAAATAACCAGTATCTATGAAACTAGATCTCAATACAAGTATCTAAAGATGATAGTTGGATGGAAACAAATCCACTACCAACTCGAATGAAAAAGTACAACACAATAAACACAATATAGGAATACCAGCTAACAATCATGGGGCTCGGAGAGAAGACATCCTCGAAACATATGTAACCATCCGAATCTGTGCTCCTACAAATACTCAAGAATAGATATACCTGAAAGGGGACCAGGTCCTCAGAGGGACGTAACAAGATACAGAACAGCAAGCCAATTTGAATACAGTAAACATGCATAATAGGTAGAAAATATGTAAGTACGCTGTACAAGAAAATCTATATGAATGCAAATGAGGACAACTTTTTAACGTATGGGCAAGGGTAGACTACTCGATCTAATCTCACAACTCCCACACACGTCCATGAACATCATCAGCCGACATACCGCGGGGGTAGCGACCCTCGTGACTCCATCAATCGACATACCGCGGGGGTAGCGACCATCAGACATGACCACCATAGAGCGTGCTAGTGACTACGGTGTTACAAGAGTGGTTAAAAGCCCATACGCCTAATGATTGTCCTCTCATGATACTAGGTGTCAAGTGTGTGTCAACATATCTAATATATAAAGTAATGACTGAACGAACTACACATGCAATAAATATACAGAAATGCAATAAATAAACAGAAATATAAATAGCATGCAAAGTACTGTAAATAATTTGGCAAGGTATCTTGCCAGGTAAGAAAGTTGCAATGTGTACTGTCCAGAAGTTAAGCACACAGGATCAGAAGCTACGGCCTCAGAATAAATATCTCCGGATACTGAAATAGACATCATCAACGTTCCCAGAATAAGCAAAATAGCTAAAAAGCACTTCCCTTTCGTCCAATTTGGACACAGAAACAAAACGATAATTTCGAGTAAAAGTGGGGCCCACATGTGGCCCACTTTGCACCGAAAAGCGTGCCAAGGGTAACAGTCTCTAAATGGGACAAATTATAGGTCAAACAAACTCTAGATGTCAATATGAACCCAACGGTATGTACAAATATGGATTCCGATGAGCCGAACACAATTTTGCCCAAAAATTCAACCGTGGGGCCCGCCAATTGGCGACTTGGTCAACTGTCTCAGAATTGCGTGAAAATTGGGTCACAAGACCAGCACGTTACCACGAGTACAATGGCGCAAGTTTCTTCACAATCTGACGAGCGTGCACAAAATGCGTGCGACTTTCGCAAAAGTTGCGATACGAGGTTTGTCCGCAGATACGGGCTGATTTCGGGGTGCACACGTGTCCGAATCAGTTTCCGCGAACTCTCACGTGTCCGGTTACGCAGTGAGCACCGTTTGGTATACTTGGTACACGGCGAGGCAGTCCCGTTTGGCGGGGCGCGCTTCGTTTCACAACTTTTGGAAATCTGGAAAAAGTGGGTTCGCGGGGTTTTCCAACGAATTAAATTCTACCTACAATAGTTAATAATCTAGGATTATTTAACAGAAATTAAACTAGGTCAAGTGGTCTATTCATACCAAAAAGAATTATTGAATTCGGATCTCTGTGGTGGGAGATACGAACTCTGAAACATGGGTGGTCACCGCAGTATTCTGTGATCCCAGAATTCGGTCTGTTTCTGCCAACTTTGCCGCTGTTTTCGCCTATGGTTGCATGTTGTTCGAGGTCTACTATCACACGGATATGGAAAAGGGTTAAGGGGTGAGCTTACCGGTGAAGACGGAGTGGCGTTTGGTTGAGCGAGGCGACGGAAAACAATTCTAGAACAAAGGTACCTCGATGTGAAAATCTGCAGTGCGCGAGGTCGCGGTCGTCGGGATTAGTTTGGACGGCCTGGCGGGGTTCTCCGGCTGCGGTGGCGGCGCTCTCTAGGTCTAGATGGGAAGATGGAGAGTCTGGATGATTTAGGTTAGGGTTTTAGAAATAGAATATATATATATATATATATATATATATATATATATATATATATATATATATATATATATATATGAAAGGGAGAGAGAGGAGGCGGGTTTGCTCCCGGCCAAGGGGTCTGGGTGCTTTAACAAAGAGGGGGGGTCGGTTTGGTCGTGGGATTACAAAGGGTTGCTGGGAATAAGGGGCCAGCGGCTGTGGCTAGGTAATTTAATGGATTGGTTTGCTTGAAATTGGTAGTAGTGGTTTAGTATTAGTAATAGTTTATTAGTTATTACTAATTTGTTTAATAGTTTCTTTTCTTTTCTTAATCTTTTCCAATTAAATATATATATATATATATATATATATATATATATATATATATATATATATATATATATATATATATATATATATATATATATTTGTATATATATATATATATATATATATTTGTATATATATATATATATATATATATTTGTATATATATATATATATGTATATACTCATAAGAAAAATTCTAGATTATAATAATGCACACCGTTAAGCTAGCAACTGCTCAAGGGGTCTCCTACATGAAATAAATTCCGAAAAAATCATGATGGTCCCATAAATCCTCTAAGTTCACCAACATCTAAAATAAAAATTAATAAAAATCTATTTCTCCTAATTAGCCACTAATTACTACCATTTAATTAATAATTAATAAATAAAAAGGGTATATACGATTTCTAGAAATAGGAGTTTTACACCCACTTCGCACCGAGAAACGTGCCAGAGACAAAGTTCTCCAAATTCGTCAAACTTAGTGTTTACAAGTCCAGAACGATGATACGAACCCAACGGAATGTCTAGAACTGGATTCCGATGAGCCGATCACAAAATCGTCCATCAAGTAGAGCCGTGAGACCCACGATACGGGATTTTGTCAACGTTCTCAGAATCGAACAAACTTGGATCACAGGACCATCGTATTGCTACGAGTCCGATGGTGCAAGTTTCGTTTCGAAACGACGAGCACACACAAAGTTACAACGAGTTTCAGAACAGGACCAATACGGGGCGTTGTCGACGGATACGCGTTGATTCCGGTGTGCAGCACATCCAAATCAACTTTCATGAAATCCCACACGTCCGTATTGACGGTGCGCACCTTTCGGCGAATTTCGCACACGACCAAGTCACCTCGTTAGCGGGGCGCACCTAGTTCCGGGAAAAATTAGATTTTTAAATAACCAAGTTTTTGGTCATTTTCACCCGCAAAATAATTACATACTACTGCACAATAAATTAAACTAAATACAGGGTTTAAAACTTGGTTATATTATCTAAATTACTGTTCAAGCAAATTTTCTGTATTATTAAACAGGTTGCACGTAAAATGGTCATGAACTTGCGAGTTCGGGACCAATTTCTGATTTTCAGAAATATGGATAAATTTTCCTGTTTTTGCGTCACGATTTACGACCAACACAGGACGCGATACCCCAAACTGATTGTACGAATTTTGAGAGGGTCACGCAGTGAATGTGTCGCAACAGACCGTTCAGAAAATGAGGTGACGAGGAGAGAGAAATACTCACCTGAACAGGGGTCGGTATCGACTATTCTTGGCGTATACGCGGCGGCACGGTGACTGCAGGGTGGCGGAGCTCGGCTGACTGCGGTGGGTGTTGTGGTGGCTGTGGCTGCTGGTCGTCTCAGCGCCGTCGTCGAGGAGATCGCCGGAGGTGACGGGGTCGCAGCGTTGGTCGTCGTCGGAGGGGTTAGGTGGTGGCAGCGGTGGTCTCGGGGTCGAGGGTGCTCTGGGTGAAGACGTCGATGGTGGATAGGAGACGTGGCGGAGGCGCCGGGGAAGAGGAGGCGGCGAAGGCAGGGGAGCTCGGGTGGCGATGGTCGGGGTCGGCTGAGTCGAAGTCGTTGGCGGCCAGAGGATGTTGGTGAGGGCGGTGATGGTGGTGGTGTGGTTGTGGCAGCGGTGGCCGGGGTGGGTTTTATAGGGGGAGCGGCGTCCGTTAGTGGGGAGGGAGTAATCGGGGAGGCGGAGAGGCGGCGGTTGTGGGAGTCAGAGCGGCGGGGAGGCGGTGAGACGCGGGAAAACGGCCGGGGAGGAAGTCGGAGAGACTCGGCGGTTAGGGATCGGGAAATTGGGGTTACTATAGCGGAGGCGGGTCAGGTTCGGGTAGGCGGGTCGGGTCGGGTTCAAATTCGACTCATTAGGGTTGGGTTGGGTTATTATTAAACCGGTTTGGTTCGGTTCGGTTCGGTTCAGGTTGCTTCATTTTGGTTTAATTAAAAATATTGTTTTTAGGTCTTTAAAAATAGTTTATGTGCCCAATAAATTCCAAAAAAATACAGTATGTCTAATTATTTATTTTACACCCAAAAATATTATTTTTATAATATTTTAAAATTTAATAAAATCACAAAATTTATTTAATTTTAGAAAATATTGATTTTAATCACTTAAAAATCACAGAAAATTTCTGAAAATTCATTTTTATATTTTTAAAAAATCTGGGTATTTACAGATGCATATAGTAGTCTTGGAGATTATGCTTTTACAATCATTGAGACAAATCCAGGCAGCATATATTATATAAAGACTAAAGAAAATAATAAGTTTCAAATAATTTTTATTTGTTTCAAAGCATGCATTGATAGCTTTTTAAGGGAATGTTTACCTGTGAATAGTACTGATGCTACATTTTTTTTCTCTAGATTTCAAGATATTTTATTTATTGTGTGTGCTTATGATCCTAACTATCAATTATATCCAATTGCTTATGCTGTTGCTGAGAGCGAAAACACGGATTCTTGAACTTAGTTTTTAAACGGTTTGAAAATATCTTTTGAAGGTAGTTTTAATTTGTGGGATACAATTTCTTTTATAACAGATAAACCAAAAGGATTAATAAATGCCATATGTGCAACTTTTCCATAATTGCCTCATTTTTATTGTATTCAATATTTTAAACAAATTTAAAAAAATGTATGTAGATTGCTTATTTTTTAACGTAAATTAGACTATCTTTCAAGATGTTATAATGAAACAGATGCGAACATCTACTTTGAAGTAATTAAGGCTGAAAATATCGATGTTTACAATTGGCTTGTTGGAGTAAATGATAAAACTCGTGTGTTTATCACACTGGATCACAACTTATTATCCTTATCCTTGATTAGATATTAACACGTCGAACATTGCTGAATGCTTCAATAACTGGGTTAAAATTTTACGCGATAAACTAATAACAATACTTCTTGATGGTATTCAAGCCAAAATTATAACACTTGAGAAAAAAATCGACAAATAACTAAAAAAAATTAAAACTGATTATTGTCCGAAGATGTAAAAAACTATGGCCTGTATCACAAGAAAAAGACATCATTTGCAAATATTTAGTATAGTTGGTTATTTATTTGAAATAATAGATCGTGAAAAAAAATAGAACATATGTTGTTAGCTTATATGAAAAATATTGTACATGTTTTAAATGGTATCATACTTGTTTGCCATGTGGCTAAATATTAAGTAGAATCCAATTAATTAATATAAAAAAAATGGAGACAAATATTTTTATCAATAAAATACGTACCATCTCATTTACATGTTGATACCATTCACGATAACTAGCATCATCCACGGCCCGATGTTGGAATCGCAATTCCTCGTATCGGTAGGATCGGTTACTGATAAGAGGAGCTTCCCACCATGTCACGCCCCAGTCCCAAAATACGTAGGACTAGGAATACGTAACACGCCCAGCCGTATGTATATGAACTCCAATATATGAAAATTATATACACGCATACGCTGTGTATGAATATGCAATCCACCAGTGGTAATATATTATCACAATAAGTCGCACACAATCTATATCTCATCCACAGCACAAATAATAAGTAGGAATAAAGAACTGAAATATAACTAATATCAAGATGTGTATTAAGTCTGATAGTCGGGTGGAAACAAATCCACTATAAAACGACTATACTGAAATAGCTACAAAACCTCAAAACAGTGGAAATAAATCATAGATACCCTGAGGGTAAGACCTCCTCAGTCAGGTACGTAGGGTCAGGTCCAGGTCCATACTCCTGTGGGTACTCCTGCTCGTCCATATCTGGAAAGGGACCAGGTCCTTAGAAGGACGTAACAAGATACATAATAACATACCAATAAGTACTGAAATATAAACATCCAGTGGGTCGCCTAACCGTTTAAGTAAAATGCAGTTTGAGGACAACTTTGTGCGTATAGAAAGTGTAGGCTAGACATATGCTGACGTAATTCACCAATTGTGACAACTGGCTAGAATATGCCACATATGCCCCCATAGGAGGGCGCTCAGTAATAATGTCCATCTCCGAAGAGCATGGCATCAGTATAGTATATCGTCCATATCACCCCGAAGAGTGTGGCATCAATAGTAAATATAACAACCATATCACCCCGTCGAGTGTGGCATCCGTAGTAAAGAAAGTGGGGTATCCCATACGCCTACTAGTAGTCCTCCCCGCCCAATGCTCTAAGCATGTCACATCCATGACACGATTTAGTTCATAATCTATCGTTAGTACAATAGGCTGTCCCTGAACCATTAATAACTGCAGAGTCTTCTAACATACAAAGTTTCTATCAGCAGTTATCCCTAATGCACGACTCATACGTACAGGAGGCCAACCCGGTACGTAGTTCAGAATCTATATAAGACTCACAACTCGTGTAACAACTGTGTCACGGCCAATGAACCTACTGATGCTATATGATACTGGGGTGGTCTCATGAAATAGGTCCAAAATCTACATAAATAAATATCTTATATAAGCAGAAATAAATATGCATGCATCAGTTGGAATGTAAATAATCAGTAAAATGGCAAGGTATACTTGCCGAGCAAAGTTCTGTAGAGTGCAACGTCCAATATTGTGTTTATGTTTGTTATAAGAAGAAGTGGGATTAGTTTGAGAGAGTTGTAATATATATAGGGTCAAGAGGCGGTGGACATCACTTAATGGTTAAGAAACTACTACTGCTGTTGTTTCTCTTTCATTGGTTTAGGTTTTGGCTGAGGGTTGTTTGGTAATAACATAGAGATAAGAGGCGGTGAAAATGAGGTGGTGGGTTTGATTTACGCGCGGTGTAGGAATTTAAGCGGTGGGGTTGAGTTTACGCCTGGGTTTGATTTACGTGTAAAGAGAGGAATTAGGCGGGTGATGTTCTTTACGCACATGAAGTAAGAAACGGTGGTAAGAGTTTACGCGCGGTGAAATAAGAAGCGGTGGAGTTCTACTTTATGTGCGGAGTTGCTTTACGCGTGGGGTTCTACTTTACGCGCGGAGCTGAAAAGTTGGTTTGCTACTGCTGCTGTTGATTTCTTACGCGCGGTTGATAGGAAAGTATACACGTGGTTATTAACGGGTTTGGGCTAAGGGTTGCGGGTTTCAGTTTGATATCCAATAGGAATTTGTATATATATATATACACATATCTATTTACAGGAAATTCTAAGAATTATCTTGGTGCATACGGTTGAGCTAGCAACTGTCCAACGGGTCTCCTTCATGGAATAAATTAGAAAAAATCCATAATGACTCCATAAGTCCTCTAAAGGTTCAAACACCTCGAATAAAACTAAATGAAATCTATTCCCTTTATTTAGATCATAACTATAAAAAAATAATTAATAATAGAGGAATACGGTTTTCAGGATTAGGGTTCTTAAACACCATGATCTATAGGCAATATCACCTAATGCTACACCATTTAAACAAATATGAGCGTATGATTTCATATAATTTTGAAAATTTTATTTTATTTAACTTTTTAAATAACTTGCCATCATCTATTAAGTCCATTAGTTGAGACAATTGTACTACGGGCTGTGTCTCCAATCTAGAATGCCACTGTAGAATTATTTTGTGTGCTATTTTAGCTGTACTACATCTACTACGGTTTAAATATGGTGGCTCATCAGAAATCTTTTGTTTCACCAGAATTGCCGCATAACACGATCAGCTGGATGATACATGATATGACCGTCGTATATTAGGAAAAAACTATTGTCATGCCTCAGTCCCAAAACACCGAGGGACTAGACACGTGGCAATGGCCAGCAGCACACTCCAATGGATAAACCCAATTTAATGGACCCATTAGGGTGTACGTAAGTTGTAAAATAACAATAAAGGTCTACGATACTAATCTCATCCACAAAAATAAATACAATCAATATGAAATATAAAGCAACATCAAGTCTCAATAAAATATATCTCGGGGAACAACCCGATAATAAGTTTGATACATCAATCAAAAAGAGTCTAACAACATAAACGACTGAGTATAGATAAAGCAGATATTCAGGAGAAATCTTCTGGCATCACCTCGTCCTCTGGTACTGGTACTGCTCCAATGTCTGCTCATGTCCCGTACACCTCGAGGTATATCTCCTCTGCTAAACCTGGGGACATAATCCGAATTTCACGTCCTCATGGGTCAAAGCAAGGTACAATAATAACTCAAGCCAAATAAATACAGTACAATAATAAATAAATCAATAGAGTAAACTATGTAACCAAATAAGTGATATACAAATGAGAGCATTAATCATACTCAGGCTGAAACTACCATAGGCTCTGTGTCGGAGAAACCCATAGCAGCATTTATCTCGAAGGGCCAGAACTTGTGCCAAAGATCTGTGTCAGAGTCTAAGGCACCTCCAGAAAACTACATATATATAATATAATCAGCCTTTAATATGGTAATACTCTCCCCACCCAATGTAATCACACGTCTCATGTCCATAACACGCAAGATCATGACCTCTAACTGATGCAGTGAGTCATAATGATAGCTAAGCATATGTATAAAGTCTATGTCATGAATCCTGTATCCTATACAGAATCACCATAAATAACTCAGGAAGATTCTGTCACATGAATAGTGTCAGGTGTCCTATAGTATGACATACTTAATAATGCAAGCACGAAAATGTATAGGGTCGCGATATCAATCTCTAGTGACGTTACACGACTCTGCGTACGGCGTCGACACCCGAATCTTATTCGGACGTTAAGTAATGTCACACGGTCCTAGGTTGAACAGATACATCATATAAATAAATCAAGAGAATAATATAAAATAAGTACTGCAAAATTGGCAAGGTACACTTGTCTGGTGCTTGGATTCCAACAGTTGCTCCGGTATTCGTGGGATCTTCAAGTACTCCTTCGGTTGCTGAAATAAACACTAATATCATGTTCAGAAGATATGAAATAGCTAGAATTGTCTGTCCATAAGTCCAATTTGGATACAGGGGCAAAATTGACCGTTTCTGGTCAAAATGGGGTCCACAAGTGGCACACTTCGCACCAAAAAATATACCAGAGATAAAGTTCTCCAAATTCGTCAAACTTAGTGTCTACAAGTCCAAAACGATGATACGAACCCAACGGAATATCCAGAACTAGATTTTGATGAGCCGATCACAAAATCGTCCGTCAAGTGGAGCCGTGGGGCCTACGATACGAGATTTTGTCAACGTTCTCAGAATCGAACCAAACTTGGGTCACAGGACCAGCGTATCGCTACGAGTCTGATGGCATAAGTTTTGTTTCAAAACGACGAGCACACACAAAGTTACAACGAGTTTCAGAATATGGCCGATATGGGACGTTGTCGACGGATACGCATTGATTCCGGTGTGCACGCACATCTAAATCAACTTCGTCCGTATTGACGGCGCGCACCTTTCGGTAAAATTTGCACACGACCAAGTCGCATTGTTTAGCGGGGCGCACCCAGTTCCGGGAAAATTAGGGTTTTTAATAACCAAGTTTTTGGCCAATTTTACCCTCGAATAAATTATAAACTATAACACCATAAATTAAACTAAAATAGGGTTTTAAAACTTGTTTATATGATCTAAATTACTGTTCAAGCAAATTTTAAAAACATTAACTAGGTTGGTCGTAAAAAAGCCGTGAATTTGGGAGTTCGGAATAAATTCTAAATTTTCAGAAATTGGGAATATTTTCCTATTTTTGCGTCGCAGTTTGCGACCTACACAGAATGCGATACCCCGAACGATTTGTACGGGTTTCGAGAGGGTCACGAGGTCTATGCGTACGATTTGATAGAACAAAAATTGGATCTATGTACAGAAAGTTACGCGAGCGGGAAAGCGGGTACCTCACTGAGGTTCGTGCACTAGGAGGGTCGCGGCGAGGCACTACCGGCCGGCGGCTGCTGCAGATGTCGTGGCTGTGCTGGTCGACGGGGGTCGGAGGCTGGTACAAGGAGACGGGCGGAGGCATCGCCGGAGGGGAGGCTCGTCGGCCGGCGAGGCAGAGGGTGGTGGTGGCCGGAGGATGTTCGTGAGGGCGGTGATGGTGGTGGTGTGGTTGTGGCAGCGGGGGTGGGTTTTATAGGAGGAGCGGCGGACGTTGGCGGGGAGAGGAGTGGTTGAGGAGGCGGAGAGGCGGCCGTTGGGCGATGAACAGTCGCGGCGGAAGCCGGAGCGGTAGGCGGAACGACCGCAGAAAGTCGAGGCGGCAGCGGGGGTTACGGGATAGGGTTAGGTTACTGTAGCATAGGGGTAGTGGAT
The DNA here is from genome assembly GCA_036927795.1 of Iris macrosiphon. Lineage (NCBI taxonomy): Eukaryota > Viridiplantae > Streptophyta > Magnoliopsida > Asparagales > Iridaceae > Iris > Iris macrosiphon. Next base: position 305,347,436 of record JAYESA010000004.1, read on the forward strand.
CGGGTTGCGGGTTAACGGGTCAGCGGGGCGGGTCTGAATCCGACCCGCTACGATTTGGTTTCGTTCAGTTTGGTCGGTTTAATTAATTTAAACTGGTTGGTTCGGTTCAAGTTGGTTTATTTTGGTTTATTTTAAAATATTATTTTTATGTCTTTAAAAATAGTTTATGGGCCCAATAAATTTCAGAAAAATTACAGTATGTCTAATTAATTATATTACACCCAAAAATATTATTTTTATAATATTTTAATATTTAATAAAATCATAAAATTAATTTAATTCTAGAAAAATATTTATTTTAATTAGTTAAAATAGCAGAAAAAATCCCAAAAATTTATTTTAAATTTCTGAAAAATCTGGGTGTTTACAATCTACCCTCCTTAAAAGAATTGCGTCCTCGTAATTAAGAAATAATAAAACATAACCGGTCAGAAGAGATGACACGGTTGCAAAACATGTTCGAAGCACAACACAAACAAAGAATCATGATCAAGGAAATATCGAGAGATGAGGGTTAAGCAAAACATCTAAAGTATTTCCCTAGACAATGAAAGTTAGGTAATTCAAGAGTGAAGGAATCAGGTTATGGTAAGGAAACTACAGCTTAGAAAAACTAGGGTATCAATTACTAACAAGTTGAAAATATTGGGTTTAGTCTAGGGAAATAAATTAATAGGCACGTGCTAAAGCAATGCTAGGAATATATATCTATGAATAACTTAAATCTTACGCGTATTTGCTACTCCGCGAGTCTGCGCGTCCTCCATTGTCATCACAAAAGCTTGTCCGCGTTCTTGTGGTGGATTCCTCTGCTGCTGTTGGACCCGCTGGAAGAGTACTACCTGGGGTGCCAAGGGTGGCCTCAGTTGATATCCTCCCGGTGCTGGTAAGGCTTCTCGGTTAACCATCGGTGTTTCTCCTTGATGCTTCGTGCAATCTCCGGCTAAATATTGGCTGGATCCGCAAATCAAGCACAGTCCCAATTTGCGTCTGCACTCCCTCTCAATATGGCCTATCTTGCCACAATAGTGACAAATAGGAAGGAATAAGGCTCTTGGTGCTGCTCTCGGTGGTGGATTCTTCTGGGGTCGCTTTGCAGCTCTTTCTTGCTGTACTCGGTCTTGTGCTAATGCGTACGACCGCTTCTGACTAGACTCTCTCCTGGTGACGCGCTCTATGGGTCGTGCTGCAGCAAGGACGTTCGTGTATGAAGTAATTGCAATGGAGCTGATAAATTTCTGTAGCTCAGAGCTAAGTCCGTCAAAGAACTTCTCCGCTTGGCTTTGCCGAGCCTCTTGATGAACTTGCTGTTGGGCTTGCATCATAGCGTAAAATATTTGGAACATCTGATTTCCGTCCATAGGCTGTCCGGGTGGAAAAGTAGGCATTGGTGGAGTAAACTGCATCGATGGTGGAATATCTTCTTGCTGGATTCTCGAGGCATGCTGATTTGCTTGATTGATTTGTTGTGCTGATTAACCTCCACCCACTGGTGTCACTTCATCTTCGTGGGTAACCACAACGCCTTGTGGTGATCCTGCAGGAGTCTCGTCTCTTGCTGGCGGATTCATTACTCTGTATCCAAAATAAATGATAAGAGACGCACAGGAAAATCAAGGCAGGATGCAAGTCAAATTTTTTTTTGAATTCGATAGAGATCAAGAACGATTCAATCAAGTGGATGAGATCTTATTATCCTATATTTGTCGTAGGCTTGCTCAGTTCCTTAGTTGAAACTGAAACAATTTAGTCGTTGACCTGCATGGGCCACCAAAAAAACCATGTCACGCCCCAGTCCCAAAACACCGAGGGACTAGACACGCGGCAATGGCCAGCAGCACACTCCAATGGACAAACCCAATTTAATGGACCCATTAGGGTGTACTTAAACTGTAAAATAATAATAAAGGTCTACGATACTAATCTCATCCATAGAAATAAATACAATCAATATGAAATATAAAGCAACATCAAGTCTTAATAAAACATATCTCGGGGAACAACCCGATAATGAGTTTGATACATCAATCAATAAGAGTCTAACAACAGAAACGACTGAGTATAGATAAAACAGATACTCAGGAGAGATCTTCTGGCATCACCTCGTCCTCTGGTACTGGTACTGCTCCAATGTCTGCTCCTGTCCCGTACACCTCGGGGTAGATCTCCTCTGCTAAACCTGGGGACATAATCCGGATTCCACGTCCTCAGGGGACATAGCAAGGTACAAGAATAACTCAAGCCAAATAAATGCAGTACAATAATAAATGAATCAATAGAGTAAACTATGTAACCAAATAAGTGATATGCAAATGAGATCGCATTAATCATACTCAGGCTGAAACTACCATAGGCTCTGCGTCGGAGAAACCCATAACATCATTTATCTCGAAGGGCCAGAACTTGTGCCAAAGATCTGTGTCAGAGTCTAAGGCACCTCCAGAAAACTACAATATATAATATAATCAGCCTTTAATATGGTAATACTCTCCCCACCCAATGTAATCACACGTCTCATGTCCATAACACGCAAGATCATGACCTCTAACTGATGCAGTGAGTCATAATGATAGCTAAGCATATGTATAAAGTTTATGTCACGAATCCTGTATCCTATACAGAATCACCATAAATAACTCAGGAAGATTCTGTCACATGAATAGTGTCAGGTGTCCTATAGTATGACATACTTGATAATGCAAGCATGAAAATGTATAGGGTCGCGATATCAATCTCTAGTGACGTTACACGACTCCGCGTACGGCGTCGACACTCGAATCTTATTCGAACGTTAAGTAATGTCACACGGTCCTAGGTTGAACAGATACATCATATAAATAAATCAAGAGAATAATATAAAACAAGTACTGCAAAATTGGCAAGGTACAATTGCCTGATGCTTGGATTCCAACAGTTGCTCCGGTATTCGTGGGATCTTCAAGTACTCCTCCGGTTGATGAAATAAACACTAACATCATGTTCAGAAGATATGAAATGCCAAAGTTGCCTGTCCATAAGTTTAATTTGGACACAGGGGCAAAATTGACCGTTTCTGGTCAAAGTGGGGTTCACATGTGGCCCACTTCGCACCAAAAAATGTGCCAGAGACAAAGTTCTCCAAATTTATCAAACTTAGTGTCTACAAGTCCAGAACAATGATACGAACCCAAAGGAATGTCCAGAACTGGATTCCGATGAGCCGATCACAAAATCGTCCGTCAAGTGGAGCCGTGGGCCCACGATACGGGATTTTGTCAACGTTCTCAGAATTGAACCAAACTTGGGTCACAGGACCAGCGTATCGCTACGAGTCCGATGGCGCAAGTTTTATTTCGAAACAACGACCACACACGAAGATACAATAAGTTTAAGAACAGGGCCGATACGGGGCGTTGTCGACGGATACGCGTTGATTCCGGTGTGCACGCACATCCAAATCAACTTTCGCGAAATCCCACACATCCGTATTGACGGCGTGCACCTTTTGGTGAAGTTCGCACATGATCAAGTTGCCTCGTTTAGCGGGACGCACCCAGTTCCGAAAAAATCAGGGTTTTTAATAACCAAGTTTTTGACCAATTTTACCCTCGAATAAATTACAAACTATAGCATCATAAATTAAACTAAAATAGGGTTTTAAAACTTGGTTATATGATCTAAATTATTGTTCAAGCAAATTTTGAAAACATTAACTAGGTTGATCGTAAAACAGCTGTGAATTGGGAAGTTCGAGACAATTTCTGAATTTTCAGAAATTGGGAATATTTTTATGTTTTTGCGTCGCAGTTTGCGACCTACACAGAACGCGATACCCCGAACGATTTGTACGAGTTTCGAGAGGGTCACGAGGTCTACCCGTACGATTCGACAGAACAAAAATTGGATCTATGTACAGAAAGTTACGCGAGTGGGAAAGCGGGTACCTCACTGAGGTTCGTGCACTGGGAGGGTCGCAACGAGGCAAGGCCGGCCGGCGGCTGCTGCAGATGTCGTAGCTGTGCTGGTCGACGGGGGTCGGAGGCTGATGCAGGGAGACGGGCAGAGGCGTCGGAGGAGGGGAGGCTCGTCGGCCGGAGAGGCGGAGGGTGGTGGTGGCCGGAGGATGTTGGTGAGGGCGGTGATGGTGGTGGTGTAGTTGTGGCAGCGGGGGTGGGTTTTATAGGAGGAGCAGCGGCCGTTGGCGTGGAGGGGAGTGGTCGAGGAGGCGGAGAGGCGGTCGTTTGGCAGTGAATGGTCGCGGCGGAAGCCGGAGCGGCAGGCGAAACGGCAGGCGGAACGGTCGCGGGAAGTCGGGGCGGCAGCGGGGGTTACGGAATAAGGTTAGGTTACTGTAGCAGAGGGGTAGTGGGTCGGGTTGCGGGTTAACGGGTCAACGGGTCGAGTCTGAATCTGACCCGCTACGATTTGGTTTGGTTCAGTTGGGTCAGTTTAATTAATTAAAACCGGTTGGTTCGGTTCGGTTCAAGTTGGTTTGTTTTGGTTTATTTAAAAATATTGTTTTTAGGTCTTTAAAAATAGTTTCTAGGCCTAATAAATTCCAGAAAAATTACAGTATGTCTAATTAATTATATTACACCCAAAAATATTATTTTCATAATATTTTAATATTTAATAAAATCATAAAATTAATTTAATTCTAGAAAAAATATTTATTTTAATTAGTTAAAATAGCAGAAAAAAATCCCGAAAATTTATTTTTAATTTTTGAAAAATCCGGGTGTTTACAACTAAGGACACTAAGATTATAGGCTGTTGTTTGTATTTCAGTAGGATTCTGCTCAAGCCGGTAAGGATAATATGTCACCTATTTTACGACAAAAAAGTATAAGATAATTGTCATAATGGCTTTATAAAATAATAATACAGATAATTTATCTCGTTATACTTCAGTGTATCAAATTGGACCCGGTATAAAAAGATAACCGCTTGTTCACAGTGTACTAGATCTGCTGCATCTGTAATCCACTGTAAAGTTGACGGAAAGACACCATCGTCGATATTAATGTAGGAGACTGGCCTACCAATATGAAAGTGCTCGTAGGACCAAACCTAGAAAATACGAGCATATGATATAAGTGCACATATTTTTAATGTAAATGGAATTAAGTAAAACTTTTATACATACATGTATTAATGTCGCACAACCACTTAATTTATCTTCGTTTCATTCACGTCGAAAAATTGTCAAAATCTGTCATAGAACTATATAAATATGGCAACACTGACGCTCCCCAAGCGTGACGCGTAGGTGCGGCCAGGTCTACAAAAAAAGGTAGAAAACGTAAATCAATTTAATCTGATGAGTCTGAAAACAACATTCCCTTAATAAACCTAGTAAGTAGGCTCTAGTGTAAGCATTGACCTGAACAGATGATAAAGAAATAATATGTGTTAAATTAAATTAAAAATATATTACACAAATAATAACATTAAGTTGCGAAAAATGTCATATTTACCCGATTATCATCAACTGAGATAACTTGATCACCAATACGATCTAGGTGAAAAAAGTTGTGACGGAGCCACGTGAACGTCACAAGATTTTTACTAAGTTTATTAAGCGGCACCTTCACACCTAGGTACTTAGTAATCATAGTGTCGGCATAAATTGATTTATCAAATATTATAGCTTCACCCATAATAGTTAAACATAAAATATGTGCCCCATCTGCTAGAATAATACTCATCTCTCCGAATGGTAGCTGGAAGGTATTTCGTCCGGGCCACCAATGCTCAACTAAACTGAAGATTAAGTCTCTATCTTGTTGTAGAAAATGTATCTTGTCAACAGAATAAAAGCCAAATATTTCCAACAATGCCACTTGGTGGTCCCTCAACCTCCAATACCCAAGTCTGCTATCGTAACGCCACGAGACATGCTCTCGACACTGTTTACCATTATTATAATCGTATTGCTATATATAAAAAAATATAGACGATGTTATTAGTAGACATGTATAAAATATCATTCATATTGATTTACACAATTAGATTTTATTGTACCTTTCCATAAAATACCAAACTAGATATATATTTCGCACGTTGATGGATTACAAATCCGTAGTAGGCCCTCCAGCAATACGTCTGTCGTTTTGGCTGTCCATCTGTAAAATGAAGGAGAACGGAAGAGTTGTGTCTGCTCACGAAGACTGCTGTGTCCACTTGCAAAGAAGAGAGAAAGACGTCTGCTTGGATTGTTGTTGTGTGCTTACTACATTATGTTGTTCTTCTTCCTCTTCCTCTTCCTCTTCTTATAACTCACCTCCCCACCCCTCTTTACTCCTCTTCTTTACTTTATGTCTTATCTTCTTTACCCTCATTGTCTTCACTCCCACGTCTCTTCTTCACCCCTCCTTACCCCTCTTCTTTACTTTCTGTCTTATCTTCTTTACCCCCATTGTCTTCACTCTCATGTCTCGTCTTCTTTTTATTGTGTAGTCTTTTCTTCTTGTTTTTGGTCTTGTCTAATCTCTCCTTGTTGTGTAGTCCAGTACATTTTTTTTTTCAACCCCCCCACCCCCAATAGCACCGATTTAATATATATAAAAATTGACCCACCCCTCAACTAACCCACCAACATAAACCAAAATAAAAAAACCCAAACCCAAAACAAAACTAAATAAAAAAAGCTAATATATATATATATATATATATATATATATATATATATATATATATATATATATATATATATATATCCTTAAAATGTTTCTTTAGCTAAATAAAAAACCTAAAAAATATATCCTAAAAAAAACCAAAACATTTCTTTTTAAAAAAATTAAAAAATCTATTTCGTTACATTTAATTTATTTTAATTTTATTTCGCTAAAGTTAGTTTTATGAAACCAAAATCCAAAACTAAACTAAAAAAATAATAAAATAGAAATCATAAAAAAAAACTAAGCAAAGAAAAAAAATCTAAGTAAAAAAACAAAAGTAAGTAAAAAATATATTAGTTTCTTTTTTATTAAAATAAACTTTAATATGAAAAAAGTAAGTAAAAAAAATCAAAATTCAAAACAAAACTAAATAAAAATACCAAAACATAACTAAAAAAAATAAAACAAACCAAACCAAACCAAACCAAACCGCTCATCACCCCCACCCAACCGACCGCAGGTCCCACTGTTCATTTTTCGCCAACTAAATTGGCAGAAATTATCCAAGGACAATTTCTGCCAACTTTGTTGGCGGACAATCGACTGCGGTCCCACCGCTGGGTCACACTCCTCCACGCTTGCTTTCACGTATGTTCTATGTCTGTTTTTTGTCATTGTCGGAATTTTTTTTTTTTTAATTTATTTTATTTGTATTAATTTAATATAAATTAATTTTGTTAGAGTAAATGTTTTGTAATTTTAACGGTGTCAATAAAATTTGCCTAAAATAAAAAATATCCTTTGTACTACACTGAATTGATAAGAGTTGTGGTGTACACGAAATGATTATAGTGTTGACTCCGAGGCCCAGTACTACGCGGAAGGACAGACCTATCAACGGGACCTTGGCATAATGCAGATTGAAAACAGGGACCTGTGCAAAACTTTCCTATTTTAACGATGGCTGACAACAAAAGTTGCAATTTCTTCCTCCACATCGATGCTTGCATGTCGCACATGCTTTGAACGTTTTTTGCATTCCCACCATATGCAACAAGTTTCCATAATCATATTATATAACTCAGTTAGTGTCCTTTTCAAAAAATGAAGTAGCTGAATTAATTAGAAGGTCTTGATTGGTTCGTTTTACGAAACTCGGATGATTTTTGTGGTTACCGAATAAAGATATAAGATGGATGACAGAAAATCAGTGAATCGAGTCACATGTGTGTATTATTTCTTCTATTTATAAATGGTATAAATTGAAGGACAATGAACTCAAAAGACATATAATTCAGTGTGCTCAAAAGTTTCGAACATAACGTCGGATTCCGTACGTTAGATCGAAATTTTAAAAAGAAAATTGTTTGGTTCGTCTTGGGCTAAGAGGAATTGCGTGGCGGACGAGATCCGTAGTCCAAGAGTTCGCTTTTGTTTCAATGTTTGCTAGCATGTTTGAGTTTGAGTTATTTGGCGCCTCCATTTGGTGGGTTAGGCCTAGGGGTGTGTATTATTCGGTTTTGGATCGAAAATTGAATCGAACCAAATAAAAGATTCGGTTCGGTTTGAAAAAAAATTTGATTTTGTTTTAGTTTTGAAAATATTAAAAAATTTATTCGGTTATGAATTTTTTTTTCCAGTCCAAAATCGAAAATTGAATAAAACTTATACAATTATGTAAATATCCTCAATTATATATATATGGTGTAATTAAAAGTGTGTATATTTTGAAAGCAACAATTTTATGTATATGTTTTGAAATCAAATTTTGATAATTTTACAACTAGTCTAACTTTTGACGCAAATACAACAAATGTGTGTATAAAATTTTATTTTTTAATATCACTTGACCATGATTCCAACTTTTGACCCCACCCATTAAACTAAAAAACGAATAAACCGAATCATTTTTCGGTTCGATTCCGGTTTTGGCTAATTTTTGTTCGATTTCGGTTTTGTATTTTTTTGAATTTCGATTTATTTGGTTTTGACTATTTCTATCCGGTTGAAACCGAATAAATCGAACATTCACCCCCTAGTTAGGCCATCTCTAAATGGAGTTTCTCTCTCTCTTCTATGGTAAAAATTATTTAAAAAATACTTTGTTAACAATGATTTGTATTTCAATTTTTATACTACGTGACGCTTGTATAATATAAAAAATTCTATCATATAATATAATCTCGAACTATACTTGTAAATTAAATTATTAAATTAATTATCTTATTTTATGTCACAAGATAGAAATTGATAATTATTGGAGGGTGTATTTTTTATATATACAATTTATGTAGAAACTCTGTCATATACGATAGAATTTTTCTTAAATTTTTTTAGAAATTTTTATTGGAGAGAGCCTTTTAACTTAAACAAAAGGGATTTGATTGCATGAGTAGTTTGGCGCACTTCATTTTCATAACTGTCGGTAGACTCCACCATTACTCCTCAATACCACCAAATGTCAATAAAAAAAGTAGTGGATATACTAAGTAGCAATTAATGTTTGGATCAAACTTCCAAAATAAATTATTAAATTTTTTTTTTTTTTATGTCCCATAAGATATAAATTGAAAACATATTTGAGAGTATATTTTGTTGGATACAATTTTTATGTGAAAACTTTGTCAGCTAGGAATAATTTTTTTTTTTTTTTTTTTTTTTTAAGTACGATGTCAAGTACGATATAAATTCAATTCTAGACATAATAATTGGAGATAGCCTAACCTTGACGTAGTTTTTTATTTTTCTCTGTTGCCACACCGATACAAACTACTGTATAAGAAGAACATAGAATATTTTAAAAGAAAGCATTTATTGGCCCGCAAAAGGGGACTGTCAATCAGCTCGTACCCCCACCTGCCTCTTCGTTGGCTCCGCCAACACATTTTCTGCTGTGCGGATCCCGCCGTAGCCAATGGACGTACGTCATGTGGCAGTGCGGGCTGGTTGACGGTCTATTTTTGCGGGCCATGTAGCATTGTTCTATTTTAATTTCCATGTCAAATATGGAAATTATATCCGTCGTTATCTATTTTGTGAATAATGAAAAAAAGAAAGAAAGTACTATTTGTTTCCATTGTGATGTGCTACTACTAGGGGCCTCTTCTTGCAAGAAAGCTATTTCCCATTTATGTAGTTCTATAAACGTCTTCCATGGAAAAAGCAACGATGTCATTTTCTTTTCTTCTTTTTTTTCCAAAGAATCCTACCTAACTATCAAAACAACAACATCTATCCTAGAATTTTCCTGCTACAGTGACATGACTTGCCAGGGGCCTAGTAGTTCCAAATTATTTTAGATTTTAAAATTTCATTCTGCACTTTTTTTTTTTACAAAAATGAAACTTTATTTGCGTTGTTGCGTGCGCACTGCTCGCACGCGGACGGCGTGCGGCAGAGCGGGTCCCTCCCCCATCCTCCTCTTGCTCCGCGTCCGACAGTCCAGCCGTCGCGTCCGCCCGCCCCTTCCCTCCCTCATGTTCCGCATCCGACCGATGCACCGCCGACCGGACCGTCGCGTGCACTGCGTGTGCAACAGCACGGACAGTGTAGCACGATTGTTATTTTTAAGTTCTCAAATAATAAAAAATATGAAAACTAATATGTAAAAAAATCTTGACTTCCATGTCCATCCGTCAGTGTGGTTTTTCGTTTTTTCTTTTCTCCGAATTAAAACGCAAGCTATATTAGAGAAAATATAACGGGAAGAACGGGTAGAGTTATTTTTTTACTTTTAATCTCCTAAATAAATATATTAGTTTTTATTTTATTTTATAGTCCATACCCAAGTAAGCATAAATTAAGGCATGGATTAATTATCTCTAGTTTAAGTGGTTAGTATAGAGACATAAGATTATAGTGGACGGTATTTGGATGACTGTGGAAATGATTATGGATAATTACTTCCTTGAAAAAAAAAATTAGAACATGGATGAAAAGATAATTTTTGTGAGGATCATACTGAAATATATCTATAATTTTTTTTTTTTAAATGGGTGTGGAGAGAATTGTCTGTACTCTGCAATGGTTATCTCGGTCTTGATGTAAATGGGTTGGTAATGACTCACATATTTATCCAAAAAAATATATGTTAGATATTGCTGTCACTTGTAATCTCTCTGAAAAATTATTCAGTAGAATCAACTCAGATATAATGGCACATGGTAATATCAAAACCAAGAAATAACGACAACGAATACACAAACTCAAATATAAACTTCCAATATAATAATAACACGTGTACAAAAAATTTCTATTTAAACTTGAGACTTTTTCTATTCACGTCTTTAAAAAAAAATCAATGGAATGAGATGCGTATAATGTAACAACTCTTGATGGACAAATTTTTATTCAAATTTTAAAAGTTACGAACTCATCATGCTCCTTTATGATTTTTGAAAAATAAACTAATTAAACAATTATCAAATATCGTTAAGATAAGAATACCAAAAATATTAATATTACCATATGTCATTAACCATTTGATGGATTAACCATAAATATTAACATACCAAAAATATTAATATTACCAAAAATAAACTAATTAAATAATTTGAAGTTCATGGAGACGGTCAAACTATAAATAGACCAGCTGAACCTAGTTTGAAGTTAATTTATGATTTTTATTAATATTACATAAAATACGGAATGGCCAGAAGAAAAGGAGTTTACTCCGAACTTATGAAATAAAGACTGTTACTGTTGTTTTTATGCCAAATAAAATTGGCGAGAAGTCATTTTTTTTCCCTACAACCTTGTGAGTCAACAACTCGTAATCACGTAATATACGTGAATCGTGACAAACACAAAGCAACTAAACTTTTGTTATTTTCTGGAAGAGAGAGATATTTTCTATGGGGCTAACAGCATCAGCCCATTACTGACAGGTGGGTCCCAGCCCTGTCAAATTGACGAGCAGCCAGGTGACCTTGACCTGCCACGTCAGACCCTCCAATTTGGACTCGTTCGTAGAGGTCGTATTCTTCTCCTCTCACGAAACACCCCGCCTATCCAACCGCAGTGTGCCACGTTGGCGATAGAGGATCACAGGCTGGGACCCACCGGTCGGTCGGGGACACGTGCTTGGACCGGGGACTCGGGAAATATTTGAGTGGATCAGCGGTCCAGCTGAGCGAACCCGTTTGTTTAAAGTGTTGAGAAATATCTTTTCAAATTTTTTTTTTACAGATCCTTGAAACTTGTAGTAATTTTGTCACAGTCCATATGACCGAGGGAAAACGTTGTTGCATATAATTTTTATTTTTCTTTGTATTGATCGACCAGATTATAGATGATATTTTCTTACTATCATCATAATCAGAAAGTTTCGTACATTCAATCAATGACATTTTTTTTCCAAGTTAGAATGACATTTTTTTTTTATCATGTTCAATTTTTTGTTTTTCTGTGTACACAAATACACGTGAGAGATGTAGGAATAGCTTCACGGAGACGTCCCTCTGATGCTTAAGTCAGTCTAAGATATTGATATGTCGATAGAGGTTTTTTTTAGAATGAAAGTGAGCGGCCTTTGGAGAATAAGGAGGTGCTATAAATAGGCCTTATTTTTCTTGATGTTCAAGTTATAATATTTTTTATAAAATATTATCAAAAAATTGTTGTGTTATCTTTTAAGGCCAAAAATATTATATTCACCTTATATCGATTGGCTATGTAATATTCAATAAAATTAATAAAAAGTGTTGTAATATTTCTTAAATATTTAATTATCGTCATGATTAGGTATAAGAGGATTTGGATTTGGACTGATATTGTGGATCTCTTGGTCTTAACCTCGACATATATATATATATATATTATTGAATTTTTATGCTTAATTTTGGGTGGAGATATTAAATTGGAATATAATTTTGTTTTTCAAGATATGAAGAAAGAAGAGAATAGTTTTGTTGGTACGCACTAATTTTCTTACTTTTATGCTTCTCCGTCTGAAAAGAAATTCTTAGATTTTATACTAAATCGAGCACACATCTTATGAACTCTCTTCGTGAGATAGGTTCAAATGGAAGACCACTATAGGTAATTTTTTTTTTTTCCATATGGATACTTCTTCTTGGGGAAAATAAACTTTCTAATGCATTTAGACAACAATAACATTAGTGGTCATATTGAAGAAAAGTAGTTTAATTTATGAACTAGTTTGCCTCACGAGACACCAGCGTCCTTTTGTTACATCGTAATTGATGTAGATTCTTCCTCTTCAAAGCTTCAATCGATCTTGGTTGAAAAATCTCACTCACATTAAGACAGCCAGTTGGCTAAAGTAAAAAAATATAACCGGCTAAATTTTAAAAAAAACTTGTTTTGACATATTTAGGTGTTGAAAGAGAAACCATCCAGCCGATCCTCCAAGACAACCATGGTATTAGTGTTACGGAAAGTAAATAAATTTATGAGGGAAAGAAAAACTAAAGGAAGTAAAATGAGGCTAAATTAAGATTTTTTTCTTTCCTTGCTTGGATGAAAACAAAATAGATAAAGAATTTTTTTTTTGTTTATCCGTGAGAAATACAATTTTTATTTAGTGTTTAGTTTTCTCAAATCATAAGTTATACAAATCATTTTAGGAGTATTCGAATAAATTCTTCCAAAATAATAAATTAGTGGACACTCACAATTGTTTTCTCTCTCTATTTTCTATTACCCCCCCTCCCCCCCCACCCCCAAAAAAAAAAAAAAAAAAAAAAACTTCCCAAAATAGTTTGAAAGAGCCTGCCCAAATTACAAAAGTTCGAAGGACCTGCACCGGGAAAATAAAAATAAAATCCTAGATATAATTCCCGTCCAAAAAGATAGTTTAGTAGTAACAGGAATTTAACTAAAAAAAAAAGAAAGAAAAAGAAAATCAAAATTAAACCAACTAGAGGGCCCTGAATTTGTTGCTGCTCCTCCTCCCTCTTTACTTCACCCCCACCCCCAAACAACCTCCTCATCACACGAATTCCGAGGTCGATCGGACGAGCGCCGGCGACGCTTCCCCCGCCTCCCTCTCTGGTTCGTCTTCTCCGCCCTCAGCTCCAGATCTCCTCCTCCTCTTTCTTAGAATTTCTTTTTCTTCTTGAAGTATTTATTGCTGAAATGAAGTCGTTTTCTTCCCTAGCTCTCTAGATCCAAATAATGCTCTTGCTGCTGTTCTTTCTAGTCTACTCCCAAGTATAGCTCATTTTCTTCTTCTTCTTCTTCTTCTTCTTCCTGAATTCAGTTTACTGATGTCACAGATTCAAATACTCCCGATTTGGTAAGATTTATAGAAACCCTAAATAGAAACACAAATGGCCCCGACCGCGGCCGGCGGCGGCGGCAGGCGCCAGGAGCGCCTCCGCTGGAGCAAGCTCTACTCCTTCTCCTGCTTCCGTCCCTCCGCCGCCCCCGAGTCCGACCAGCCCGACCGCATCTCCCTCCACGGGCCGGGCTTCTCCCGCGTCGTCCACTGCAACAGCCCCCGCGTCCACCGCAAGAAGCCCCTCAAGTACCCGACCAACTACATATCGACCACCAAGTACAACATCCTCACCTTCCTCCCCAAGGCCATATTCGAGCAGTTCCGCCGCGTCGCCAACGTCTACTTCCTCCTCGCCGCCATGCTCTCCCTCACCCCCGTCGCCCCTTTCTCCGCCGTCTCCATGATCGCCCCCCTCGCCTTCGTCGTCGGCCTCTCCATGGCCAAGGAGGCCCTAGAGGACTGGCGCCGCTTCATGCAGGACATGAAGGTCAACATCCGCAAGGTCGCCGTCCACAAGGGCGGCACCGGCCAGTTCGCCTACAAGCACTGGCAGAAGCTCCGCGTCGGCGACGTCGTCAAGGTCGAGAAGGACCACTTCTTCCCCGCCGACCTCCTCCTCCTCTCCTCCTCCTACGACGACGGGATCTGCTACGTCGAGACGATGAACCTCGACGGCGAGACCAACCTCAAGATCAAGAGGTCCCTCGAGGTCACCCTGCCGCTGGACGACGACGACGCCTTCAGGGACTTCGCCGCCACCGTCCGCTGCGAGGACCCGAACCCCAGGCTCTACACCTTCGTGGGGAACTTCGAGTACGAGCGGCAGGTCTACTCCCTCGACCCGACGCAGATCCTTCTCAGGGACTCTAAGCTTAGGAACACTGCGTACGTGTACGGGGTGGTCGTTTTCACCGGGCACGATAGTAAAGTTATGCAGAACTCGACGAAGTCTCCGTCTAAGAGGAGCGGGATCGAGAAGAAGATGGACTCGGTCATATACATCCTCTTCACCCTCCTCGTGCTGATATCGCTGATCAGCTCGATCGGTTTTGCCGTGAAGACGAAGTATGAAATGCCCGACTGGTGGTATATGCAGCCGAAGGATCACAAGAATAATCTGTACGATCCTTCTCGGGTTGGATTATCCAGCCTCTTCCATCTTGTCACGGCTCTGATCATGTATGGGTACCTAATACCGATTTCGTTGTATGTTTCGATTGAAGTTGTTAAGGTGTTGCAAGCCATGTTCATCAACAAGGATATGCAGATGTACGACGAAGAGTCTGGAAATCCTGCGCAAGCCCGGACTTCGAATTTGAACGAGGAGCTCGGGCAGGTGGACACGATTCTGTCGGATAAAACGGGCACTCTGACTTGCAATCAGATGGACTTCTTGAAATGTTCCATTGCTGGAGTTTCGTATGGTGCGGTTTCTAGCGAGGTGGAAATTGCATCGGCGAAGCAGATGGCTGCGGAGACTTCCAGTGCTACGGAGCAATATTCCAACAGTCAAGAGTTCTGGGGAAATGGTGGCAACAGCTCTGAAACATCGGAGATTGAATTGGAAACTTTTACTCCTGCTGCTGGGAAGGAGAGGAAGCCTACAATAAAGGGATTCAACTTTGAGGATAGCCGCCTCATGCATGACAATTGGACGCAAGAGCCAAATGCTGCTACCATTCTTCTGTTCCTCAGGATACTTGCACTCTGTCACACTGCGATTCCCGAGACGAACGAGGAAACTGGTGTTATCACTTATGAAGCGGAGTCACCAGATGAAGGTGCTTTCCTTGTAGCAGCCAGGGAATTCGGATTTGAGTTCTGCAAGAGGACTCAGTCGAGTGTCTTTGTGAGGGAAAGGGTTTCGTCTTCGGGGAACACAATTGAAAGGTTGGAATATGAACTAACCTCGAATTCTTCTTAGTGTCTACTAATTTTAGCATCTGCATTTGAACCTGTGAAGACGCTATTTTTTAGGGAATTCAAAGTACTCAATTTACTGGAATTCAGCAGCAAAAGGAAGAGAATGTCAGTAGTTGTTAGAGATGAGTCTGGGCAGCTTTTTCTTCTGTGCAAAGGTGCTGACAGGTATTATTTTAGGTTCCCTTAGTCGTTTTGTTAATTTATTCATTGATTTTGTAAAACCATTGATATGTGGTAACACATACATAATGAACGTGCAGCGTCATATTAGAGAGATTGGCGAAGAATGGAAGAATGTTTGAGGATGATACACGAAAGCATCTAAATGAATTCGGAGAAGCAGGCTTGCGTACATTGGCATTGGCATACAGGAAACTTGACGAATCTGAGTACTCAGCTTGGAATGTTGAGTTTTTGAAAGCAAAGACCACTATTGGTCCGGACAGAGAAGGCCAACTTGAGGCAGTTTCTGATATGATTGAGAAGGATCTAGTTCTTGTTGGTGCAACTGCTGTTGAGGATAAACTACAGAAAGGAGTAAGCATTCACACTATACTCTTCTTTCCTGCTGAAGTGATCCTGCTGAAGTGATAATTCTTTCAGTTTCTTGACACCGTCTTGTACCGTCACAGGTGCCTGAATGCATAGATAGGCTAGCACAAGCTGGTCTGAAGATCTGGGTTCTGACTGGTGATAAAATGGAGACTGCGATAAATATAGGGTATGCCTCCTGTTACACTAAAATTCAATCAATCATCATGCTTTCTTGCTAATACAAATTTCTGTTGAGTACTTGTGTGAACTTCCCTTTGTGTTTGCAGCTTTGCCTGTAGTTTATTGAGGAAGGGTATGAAGCAAATCTGTTTGACCACCATGGAAGTCGACTTAACAACAGGAGATGTAAAGAAGGTACATCTTTTTACTAAACAAACTTCAATTTGTCCTACTGGAACTTGATTTTGAATTGGGTTATTGTTTGATGTCTTACTAGGCTATAAAGGAGAATATATTGTTGCAAATCACAAATGCCACCCAAATGGTGAAACTGGAAAAGGATCCTCATGCAGCTTTTGCATTAATTATTGATGGAAAAACATTAGTTTATGCCTTGGAAGATGATATGAAGAATCAATTCTTAAGCTTAGCAGTAGATTGTGCTTCTGTAATCTGCTGCAGAGTCTCTCCAAAACAGAAAGCAATGGTTTGTGTTTATTACTTTTCTGGCCCAGTATTCATTCACACTCCAGGACAGAATGCTTAGTCAAAGCATTTTTGTAATGAATATTTGATGCTCTTGTTATAGGTGACTCGGTTAGTCAAAGAAGGAACTGGCAGAACTACATTAGCAGTTGGTGATGGTGCAAATGATGTTGGCATGATTCAAGAAGCTGACATTGGTGTTGGTATTAGTGGAGTGGAAGGAATGCAGGTAGGCTGTAATAATTTTTTTTACATAGCTTCTACAAATTGAATTATTTTGGTTCCTCCTGGGGACTCTACACCTGTAGTTGGTAACTTCTCAAAGGAAGTTATGGTTTCTCTAGTTTGCTTAAGAAACATATAAATATAGGCAGCATGCTTATTTTTACCAGCTTTGTGCAGGCTGTTATGGCCAGTGATTTCTCCATAGCCCAATTTCGGTTTCTAGAGCGACTTCTTGTTGTCCATGGACACTGGTGTTATAAGAGGATTGCTCAGATGGTAAATGACTAAAGAGAACTCCTATCTGTAGTCTGTTGCAATTGTATGCTGCATTCTAGCAATACTTACTGTGCACTTTTGTGTTACATTCAGATCTGTTATTTCTTCTACAAGAATATAGCATTTGGTCTCACAATTTTCTACTTTGAGGCATATACCGGCTTCTCTGGACAATCTGTATACGATGACTGGTACATGCTTCTATTCAACGTCATTCTTACCTCATTGCCTGTCATATCATTGGGAGTGTTTGAGCAGGATGTTTCTTCTGAAGTCTGCTTACAGGTCAGTTATCTTCCTCCATGAGTCCCAAGACCATTATACACTACACAGTAATATATACTCTACCACAGTTGGTTCCCACCAGGCTGATCATATTTTTGAGCATATGGTCTGAATTGAACTATTTTGAACTGCTTTTACCCTTTAATTTACTGACATTATTTTGGTGTTTCTTAAAATTGTGCAGTTCCCAGCATTGTACCAGCAAGGTCCGAAGAATTTGTTCTTTGACTGGTACAGAATCTTTGGATGGATGGCGAATGGTCTCTATTCATCCCTCGCCATATTCTTTCTCAACATCAACATATTCTACGCCCAGGCATTCCGGAAAGGAGGAGAGACAGCTGACATGGCCGCTGTTGGGACCACCATGTTCACATCCATCATCTGGGCCGTTAACATGCAAATTGTCCTAACGATGAGCCACTTCACGTGGATTCAGCACCTCTTCGTGTGGGGCAGCATTGCCACTTGGTATCTCTTCCTTCTAGCCTATGGTATGTCATCGCCGCTCATATCTGGGAATGCCTTCCAGATACTGATAGAGGCCCTTGCTCCGGCCCCCATCTATTGGGCAGCTACCCTCTTGGTGACGGTCTCATGCAACATCCCGTACCTCGCTCACATCTCGTACCAGCGATTGTGCAATCCCATGGATCACCATGTGATCCAGGAGATCAAGTACTACAGGAAGGATGTGGAGGACCAACGCATGTGGAAGAGGGAGAGCTCCAAGGCTAGGCAAGAGACTAAGATTGGATTTTCGGCTAGGGTTGATGACAATATCAGGCAACTCAAGGGGAGGCTTCATAAGAAATCCCCTGCACCGAGCTTTCATACTGTATCATAGCGTGTTAACATTTTTTTTCTAATTACTTTTTAGCTAGCTTGTTTCAGGGTTTTTATTTTGTAATTTGTGCAATTACCCGTTCCTAGTGGTTTTCGTGGGGGATAGTTGATAGAATTTCCCAATATACAAAGCCGAGAAGGTGTATAATATCTATATCACTATTTTGAGAGGAAGTCTAAGAGAATGGCTCAGGCGTTAACATATGCATTTGTCAATTTGTTTCCTTGGTACTTGATTTATTTCCTAGGCATGCAAATGATGTTCCGATTTATTTCCTAGGCATGCAAATAATGTTCTATTGATTGCTGGTTCTTTCTAAGAACCCACCAATTTAATCTGTGAGGTTGAAGGCAACTTTGCTCCATTTGTAGCAATCTCAATTAGTATTTGGTGTTTGGATTGCTCGTTGATTAGTCAGTTGTAACGAATTCATGAAGTGATTGCTTTATATATTGAATAATTTGTACGGTGTCTTGGAAAGTAGTTCACTTCAGTCAGGATTCTGTTGGTTCGGAAAATAACTAGGGATGTGTATCTAGGGATGGCAACAGCTGGGACGGGCCTATATTAAACGGGCTTCATTTTTTTATTTTTTATTTTGGTTGTTTTGTATGTTGAGCTTGTTTTTTTTTTTTTTTTAAATTGTAATTTCTATCAATTTTATTTGTTGTGTTTGGAAAGGCCAGAAAATTGGAAGAAAAAAAATTAAATCTTTGGGGTGAGTGGAGGAAACCATTTCCCCCTCCTATTCTCATTTCGTTCAGGAACCATTTTTCTTCAGGCCGAATCGGTTGTCCGATTTTTTCTGTCCGGTATTCTGTGCCTTCATTGCTTTCAGTTTTTTTTAAATGCTTGGTGGGGTCCACATGTAGTAGAGGGAGGACAATAATACCAGATAGAAGAAACCGGACAGCAGATCCGACTTGATTTTTCTTTCCTACTCCTTTCTTTAGCATCTAAACACAGAAAATGACGACTTTACTTTTCCAAGGCTCACAAAACGTGATGTAAACTAAAGCTCCTGTAATGAAGCAGGCAATTCACAGTTGACATAAAACCAAGAAAGAACTGCAAAACACGAAACGTGCTGCCAAATAGTCAAGTTGTCAAATGCTGTAATATTCTTCTATGTTGGGAATCAAGTCTACTGAAGGGGGCAGAGTTCGGTCTGAACTCGGTCCCTGGCCGAGTTCGGGCCGAACTCGGTGTGGTGTTCCAGAACCTTTGAACCGAACTCGGTTCGAGTTCGGTGTCGTCGTCGGCTGCTCAGGTTTTGGAGTTTTTATGTTATATTTTGGACCGTTGGATGCTAGTGGACGGCTGGATCTTATGGTTGGTTATTTTTAGGGTTTCCTAACCCTAAAATAGGTTTCTCATCCTATAAATAGGGAGGAGGGCGGAGGCACAAAGGAGAAGCACAAGTTGGAGATTCGGGATGCTCGTCCACAGAAAATCTAAGAGAAAGCTCGTGCTTTGTTCTTAGGACTTCGCCATCCAAGACAGAAGGAAGAGTAGTAGATCTAATCGAGGAGTCATCAACTTCGGTTAGGAAGATTGCTACGGGTTGGTGAGTGATTTCAATTGTAATCTTCTGCTTTTCTTCTTGAGTGTGGTGAGGGGGTTGAACCTATTAGGGCAAAGTGTTTCAACATTAGTTTTTGCAATCTTGTAATTTTATCTGAGTTATAAAGGTTGGAATTTGTCTAGGTGACGTAGTCACCGCCATATATTTGTCTTCATCTGTGCTTGGTGTTCGTAGATTGGTTAGTCATCTCAGGTGGGTTGGCAAGCGCTTCTTCCGCTGCGCGACCAACACGTGGTATCAGAGCGTACGTGTTCCCAACACGTGGTATCAAAGCGCACGTATTTCCAACACGTGGTATCAGAGCCAGGTTCTTCTCGAGAGGGAAGGTGCAACTATGTCTACGGAGAAGATGAACACTCGTATGATCACCCTCACAGGGGAAAACTGGGCGATTTAGAAGCCAAGGATGGAGGATCTACTTTGGTGTAAGGACTTGCATGGTCCGTTGGAGGGCGATAGCGCAAAGCCGACAGACAAATGTGCTGATGACTGGAAATGACTGGATCGAAAGGCTGTTGGATTCATCCGCCAATGACTGGACCACTCGGTGTTACACCACGTATCTATGGAGAATTCTGCAAAAGCATTGTGGGAGAAGCTGCATTCTTTGTACGAAAGAAAGACCGCTGGCAACAAGGCATTTTTGATTCGCCAACTCGTCAACTCGAAATACACGGAGGGTGCACCGGTGGCACAATATATGAACGAGGTTCAGGGCATCATCAATCAGCTGTCTGCGATGAAGATGGTGATTGAAGATGAGATTCAGGCCCTTCTGTCACGCCCCGATCTCCCGCAGGCTAATCGGCCGTCCCTGCTGGGTACGAATCACCGCGCCAGCGCTCCCGCGGGACGATCGCTTCGACCCATCCGGGAGTGATGCCGCACGAGCATGAACCGCGCCCGTGCAAGGCCATGGTTCGTTGGCTGGCGGTAAGAGATCTAAGCCATAGAGTCGCACAGATTGTCCGAGTGCAGAGGAATGTATAAACGCATAGCGAATGGTAACAAGTTCACTGAGTCGACAGTAGCGGAAGCGAAGATTGAGTACACAAGTATAGAAGTAAAGCAATATTGAAACAAGTGTTACATGCGGCGTACAACCGAGATTACAAGTCGCTCGAGCACTCTCTCTGAAACATAAAAGCGTGCCAAGTGGCTACATTTGTGGAATGATTGAATAGGCGATGTTCCAACATCATATTTTGTATATGTGCATCAGTTCCGGACGCAGCCCTCCAAGGCTCCAGAGTCGAACTCCACGCCTTAGCACGCACGAAGGAGGCATCCACACCGAACGAGGTTCTCCCGCACCCCGCAAACAACCTGGTGGGTTATCAGTACACGAATGCACTGGTGGGGAGGCTATTAGCCCGCTCGACAAATCCAAACACGTAATATATGTTCCGTGCACCAACTACTTTGTTGTCTTTCTAGTTGTCCCTTAGGATCAGTTTTATGGCAATATTGAATAGCCTAACTCGTGTGGTAGTGCACCGTGTGATATAAAAGGAAACACGGCGAGACTTACCAACTTACCGTTTGTCCTTCCCTGTCCAAGACAAACCAAGTTAATTCATGCACCAGGATATATAAACATTCAAGCATTAGCATATGCAAACATAAGTGTCTCAAGCGAGATTTCATATCGGGTGCACGAGTTCTTCTATTTAATTCATGGACCACAAGTATACTTATTTCTCAGATTCATTTTTCTATTATCAGGACACTAGGATTCAGATTCATAGATGCAATGCAATAACTCGCACACGGATTGCCACTAAGCTAGTATGATCATGAATGCACAGGAGTCGCTGGCGTAGCCATTTATGGACATAGTCACAATAAGACGATGGTCCCAATGCTCGGCAACCCGACCGAACTTATCCGTACTAGGAATAAACTAGTACAACTACCAGATCTTCCCCCTAGGCCGGTTCGGTCCTGGTGCCCCGATGCCCCAAACCGAGGAGATCAAACTTGTGCACAAGCGTCCGCGACTGAATGAATGAGTTCTTGTTGTTCTTTCATTATTCTGAGTAAACGACAATGGTTGTAGGCACATGTCATGGTCCTTGCTACAAACCATCCCAGGCCGTTCGGATCATTGATAATGAATTTCACCCAAGTTGATACACAATTCCATAATTATGCTCAGGTGCAACTTAACTTGATGCGCTCCCCTCGTTCGGGGATTGCCTTGGCGACCTATCGGTCCCAGATACCAGCAGGTT
Source organism: Iris macrosiphon (assembly GCA_036927795.1). Classification (NCBI taxonomy): domain Eukaryota; kingdom Viridiplantae; phylum Streptophyta; class Magnoliopsida; order Asparagales; family Iridaceae; genus Iris; species Iris macrosiphon. The sequence goes on from JAYESA010000004.1 coordinate 305,369,853, forward strand.
CATTTTACACATAAGGACTATTTAATAGTCATCCGGCTAACAAGATGCATGCATGATATACCACAATGTTTTACTTGATTGAGGCATGATTCCATATTACAAGCATTGAATCGAGGCAAGGGTATGAGTTAACATATAACAGGCAAGCATGCATTTCCAATGAAACTTAAACATTCACGTTGACTCGGGCCCGAAGGTAAGCCGAGGAGTGAAACCGCAAGGAACTTTATCGATTGACATGCTCCAGGGTCGTACAGTGAAATGAGTAAACATATTGTACTTGTATCATCCTACTCGAGGCACAGCGGGGTCGAGGCAACATTACCAGTTAACATATCAAGCAGACAAGGATGCAAACTTAAACAATCACGTTAGCTCGGGCCCGAAGGTAGACCGAGAAGTGAAACCGTTAAGGAACTTAATGAGCGACATTATCTAGAGCCGTGCAATGTAACCAGGTGAATAGTGCACTAAGAAAAGCAATCAACATATTGATCTATCGAGGCATAGCAGGGTCCAGTTGCCCAAGGCAACGGTACCATGCGAGGGTCTGTACATAAGCAATCGTTTCATTTCCATGTTCTATCATAAGAAATACATACTTGGGATTATTCCCTTAGCTAGGTGCGTTGTATTCTTATTAGCATACAAGGGGTGATTCACCTAGCGACTAGCATGTATCATTCCGTATTTTATCTGTACTGGCTAAGCAAAGACAAGTTCACCGTAGCCACCCATCTTAGCGATGATTCGCCCCGGTTGAGCGATACTCCGAGCGAGCCTCTGAAAGCCTAAGCCGGTTCTCTTGAAGGGCCAAGTCAAGGATAATCCTTTGCCTTAATAAGTCGCCTCGCTGAGCAAGGTAGGTCGGGACGTTGCACTTTTGCCGTTTGAATCGGCAGTCCGCTTGAGCGGAACGGGGTGTTACACCTTCTGCTTTTGATTTCTCTGTCGAAAAGCTGGGAGACGTTGGTGGTGTCGGTGAGCAACTTCGCTCCTGATGGAGTTGTCACGATGGAGGTAGTCAAAAGCAGCTTGTTGAACGAGGAGATCCGGCGTAAGCAAGTGGAATCATCGCATTAGTCCGTTCTGGTGGCTTCCTATGGGAAGGAAAGACCCAAGTCACAGGCGAGGACAAGAGGGAGTTCTCGGGATTTTGTGACTGTGGACCGCAATGAGGGCTGCTATCATTGTGGCGAAAGGGGTCATATCAAGAGGAACTGCATGAAGCTCAAAGCTGAGACGGCCAAAGGCAAGGATGATCAGGAGGATCTCACGGCTATGGGAGTTCTCATCATCGTAGCAACCGATGCAGAGGAACCTTGTGGCATGTATCATGATGACGACTGGGTCATGGACACAGGGGCGTCATATCATGCCACTCCATATAGGAGAATCTTCACGTCATACCGCGGTGGCAGGTTTGGATTTGTGAAGATGAACAACAAGGGGACGACTGTAGTTGTAAGTATAGGTGATGTGCACTTGACAACAGTGCTTGGTGAGAAGCTTGTTCTCAAGGATATGCGACATGTACCGAGTTTGCACTACAATTTGGTTTGGTAGGGAGCCTGGCAGATGATGACTGTCGCAGTTTGTTTGGGGAAAAAGATTGGATGCTTACGAAGGGTTTCCAGCAGCTGGCTCGAGGATATTTGTGTTGTGGCATGTACAGGCTCAAGTCGCTGAGGTATACAGGTAGGCCACAGACACCAGATGGAGGCTCAAGGGATATTCGACATGAGGTGGATCGTCGAAAACTTGTCTTGGAGGGGCTTCGAGATACTTTGAGGGATACAAAGGATTCGCTTCTTCGAGACAAAGCGACGAATGGTGATGAGTCAAAGTTTGAGGGTCAGTCTGTCGATCCCATGACAGCTGGTCGGTCTCCAGGAGGGGTTGTTCTATGGATCCGATTTTGGCGACTGTTGGTGTGCCAAAACTTCATGGAGTGACATTGGTTTCAGCAGTTCGAGTCCGTGAAGGAGATCAAGGTTTGCAGCAAACTCAATCTGAGGCAGGAGCATCATCATTCACACAGTTCATGGAAAGCTGTGGGTCATCGATAACATGCACAGTGTGTGATGTTCTGCTCAAGGACGCATGTATATGGCTTCAGGTTCGGATACGAAGGTAGGCAGATTCAGGAGTTTGAATCTCGAAAGAATCGCACCGTCCACTTGGTTGGGCCAGCCAAGGATGAAGAAGCTCATTGGAATGTTAACACATTTCGGTGAAAGACGGAAGTCGAGGACATGCGGCCAAGAATCACGGTGAGACTGATCGTCAGGGACTTTGGTTTTGGACGTGTCATCGATATCGACAGGATCCCAGTAGTGCAGGAGGTGCTACGCATGGCAGCTAGCGTCGACGTGACGGTCAAGGAGCTGGAGATGACGAAAGATGCAAAGTAACTCGGGGGATCGTAGATCGGTGGCATGGGAGAGCAGGACTTCTGTCGCGGGACGACAGACATGGAGTCTAGTTGAGGAGCCATGTAGCCAACACCTCTCATCAGACTGGAGGGGAAGATTATTGGGAATCAAGTCTGCTGAAGGGGGCCGAGTTCGGTCCGAACTCGGTCCCTGGCCGAGTTTGGTCTGAACTCGGTGTAGTATTTTAGAACCTTCAAACCAAACTCAGTCCGAGTTCGGTGTCGGCGACAACTGCTCAGATTTTGGAGTTTTTATATTATATTTTGGACCGTTGGATGCTACTGGACGACTGGATCTTATGGTTGGCTATTTTTAGGATTTCCTAACCCTAAAATAGGTTTCTCATCCTATAAATAGGGAGGAGGGTGAAGGCACAAAGAAGAAGCACAAGTTGGAGATTCATGGTGCTCGTCCAAAGAAAATCTAAGAAAAAGCCCTAGCTTTGCTCTTAGGACTTCTCCATCCAAGACATAAGGAGATCTAATCGAGAAGTCGTCAACTTCGGTTAGGAAGATTGCTACGGGTTGATGAGTGATTTCAATTATAATCTTATGCTTTTCTTCTTGAGTGTGGTAAGAGGGTTGAACCTATTAGGGCAAAGGGTTTCAACATTAGTTTTTATAATCTTGTAATTTCATCTAACTTATGAAGGTCGGGATTTGTCCAGGTGACGTAGTCACCGCCATATACTTGTCTTCATCTGTGCTTGGTGTTCGTAGATTGGTTGGTCATCTCAGGTGTGTTGGCAAGCGCTTCTTCCGCTGTGCGACCAACACGTGGTATCAGAGCGCTCGTGTTCCTAACATTCTCCTCTAAGCAAGCACTCTATAATCAATCTATTGCTGGCGCAAATGACTCTCCATTCTGTATTTCCAGTTTGAGACTTGCACGATTAAGTTCATCCTTACTATTGTGTCTGGAGTAAACTTGGGGACACAAACGAACTCGACATGATTAATTTACCACAGCCAACATAGTTTTCCATTTGAGATATTTAGACTTTGGTTCTCAGATAAGTTCCAAAATTTGTGTTTGGATCTCCATAATATACATAATTAGTGTTTGAGTCTCAAAAGTGTCACTAATATCTCAAAAGTGTCATCAAAAGTGTAAAAAGTGTCACTAATTATTTTTGGTGACACTTTTAGGCCCAAACACTAATTATGTATATTATTGAGACCCAAACACAAATTTTGGAACTTATATGAGTCATAAAGTCTAAATATCCCTTTTTCCATTTCTTGTCTAACCTTAGAGGCAAAAATCTACAATTATAAAAAAATAGTTGAGAATATTTGCAAAGAGAGACTATATCAGAAGAAACAATTGCAAGGGTTTAGTATAATTGGAGACTATATTCATGTTACAATTGATTTTTACGGACTTTTGGCAGACATATTCTGCTGCTGACAGAAACTAAAAGATACCAAAATGAACTATGAACTACTATGTCTGAAATTGGAGGTGGGTGTATTTGGTAAGTAGGATTTGAATTGGGGGCGACGGAGCTGACCTCGCTTGCCTATGCCGTCCCTTCAAGGAGGACTCCAGCGGTGATGGAGCCGACGGGAAGGTGCTCGAGGTGCGGCTCTGCGACGGTGACGCGGTCGATGGCGATGTCGACGACATGGAGAGGCGAAGAATCGCTAGAGGAGGGAGGACGAGAGGCCAAAGGGAGGTGGGGTGGGGGAGGAGCAGGAGGAGGGAGGTGAAGAGGGTGGATATCCCTAGTAAAAATTGGACTAGTATGAGTACTTTTTTTTTCTAACTGGGCTAGCACCAATACTGGACTAGTCCCGTGTCATTTTTGTAGTGCTTTTATCATAGGCCTTTTTCGACTTTTGACATCCAAAAAAAAGTTGAAACTCGTTTGCATTCCGGAGGAAAGAGAAAGAGTTTTCAAGAAAAAAACTTGGTTCTGCTTTCTTCTGTACGTAGGAGCCCACTGTGTCTCTTGCGGTCACCTCCCAAAAAAGTTGACCGCGCGGAGGAGACCACGGTTGGAGCGGCACGAGCACGTCATACTTGTCACGCCCCAAACTCCCGCAGGCTAAATCGACCGTTCCCTCTAGGCGAGAATCACCGCGCCAGCACTCCCGCGGAACGATCGCTGTCACGCCCCAGTCCCAAATACGTAGGACTATGAACACGTAAGCATGCCAGTTGCATGGATATGGCAACTCCAATATATGGAAACCATAACCCATACGTACGCTGTAATATGAATATAAACTCACATGTGGTATATATAATGTCACAAGTCACAGATATGCTAATCTCATCCACACAACAAGTCATAGAAAAGAAATACTAAACTAGAATAAGAAGTCTGAAATATCTAAAATAATAGTCGGGTGGAGACAAATCCACTACCCATGACTATATCCAAAACTAAAATGAGAGAGGAGTATAAAGTCTCCAATGTAAAATAATGTGAAGACAGAAGTGCATCAGCCAAAAGAATCCATCGCCAGATAATCAACGATACTCAGAAGGTAAGACCTCCTCGACAGAAAATAATGCGTCAGGTCCAGGCCCGTACTCCTGCAAATACTCAAGAGCAGATACACCTGGCAGAGGACCAGGTCCTCAGAGGGACGTAACAAGATACAGAAAATACGAGCCAATTTGAATACAGTAAACATGCATATGGTTTGAAAATAGATAAGTACGCTGTACAAGACAATCTATATGAATGCAAATGAGGACAACTTTTCGACGTATGGGCAAGGGTAGTCTACTCGATCTAAGCCTCATAACTCACACACCCGTCTAGAACATCAGAAATCGACATACCTCTGGGGTAGCGACCAGCGCGACTCTACAGAAATCGACATACCTCTGGGGTAGCGACCATCGCGACACACGCCCGTAGTGCAAACTATATACTACGGTTTACCAGAGTGGTTAAAAGCCCATACGCCTAATGATTGTCCTCCCATGATACTAGGTGCCATGTGTGTGTCAACATATCTAATACATAGTAATGACTGGAGAAAAACTACACATGCAAGAACTATACAGAAATGAAACAAATAAAAAGAAATATAAATAGCATGCAAAGTACTGTAAATAATTTGGCAAGGTATCTTGCCTGGGGTCCTGCTGCTGGTATGAATCAGAGTCCAAGTCACAGTCCAAATAGCCTATGTATTACAAATTTATCACGTCAAAAGATAATTTATTTTATTTTTGGAATAATTACTCTAAAATCCTATTTTAATCTTATTATTCTGATTTTTATGTTAATTCCTAAATTTTGTCCAAAAAAACCGAATTTTATCAACTCGAGACTCATGGCACGCAAATCGAGGCGATCTATTGACCAAAAAGTCAACCGACACAAACTCAACTTTCATGCATTATTTCCTGTAGATTTCAGCGTCAAAAATATGCTAGAATTTACAGCTCGTCCGAATTCAAATTCGTTTGGGAATTATGGCACATACAAATTTTGTATTGTGCACCGATGGTTAAATTCTAACCTAGAAGTTCTACAGAATTAACAGTATGTAAATACTTCGAATTAAATTTTGGGAAAAATATATATCGATTATCTCGACATTAGCTTTCCGAAACTTTAAACGGTTCATGATTCTGATTCCGGGTTCTCCCGAAATTACGAAAACATCAAAATACGTCTATTTTTGGACATACTGTGCTCTATGAATTTTTCAGAATTTAATACTAATAATTTAGAAAAAGTTTTTATATAATCAGAAAGCTAACCTCATTATTGTTCTAACAAAAAAAACTAGGCCTAGTTTGGAGTTCGGAGCTATGCGCAATAGCTTCTGGAAGATGAAGGAACCCTAGATGACAATTCTCCAAAAATCGGCTGAAAAAAAAACCCTAGAAATTAATATCTAAACTATTATATATATATAGAGGAGAGAGAAAGTGCAGCCGCGGCTCACAGCGCGCCACGTGGCAGCAATCCAGGGCTGTCCGCTCAGATCGGACGGTCAGGCACTGACGCGGCTCGGCTCAGCTGAGTCCGAGTCGAACTCTGACTCGGCTCGGCTCGAGGTCGGCTCGGCTCGCACCGACTCAGCGGTCACTGACAGGCGGGCCCGGCACTGTTCACTACTGGAGGCTGGCAGGTGGGCCCCCTGTTTGCTGACTGGGCAGAATTAATTACTTTTTGGGTTTTCTTTTTCAGAAATTAGTTTTTAATTCAGTTTTTCATAATTAACTCAAAATAAATGCTAAAAATAATCGAAAAATTCCCAAAAAATTCTAGAAAATATATTTTATTATTTAGAACCTAAAATAAAATTTTGGAATATTTTTAATTAAGTTTGAACATAAAATAAATTCTTTAAAGTCCTCAAAAATTAGTGTTAATAGTTTTTAATTAATTAAAATTTATGAAAAAATCCCAATAATCTAAAATAGCCTAAAAATAATTCTAATAAATATTTATATAAGTAAATATACTAAAAAAAATTATTTTCTAATTAACTAAGAGAATACTCTAAATAAATTCAACATCTATAATAAATATAATAATATAAAATATACACAAATACCTATTTTGGGTGAGGGAGTTTACAATCTACCCAACTTACAACAATTTTGTCCTCGAAATTGACACTAACCCATATTCATAGTGATCACTATAGCTATTACACTACATTGGTGTCTAGCAGGACTCCTAAACTCATGGTCTGCCATTCTAACACTTTCTCATCTATTGTCCATCCACTATTCTATCATCCTCTAACTCGTCTACACTACCCAACTTACAAGATTCTACTAGTAGTCACATTCTTTGAAGCTATTGTCTAGGTTTGTAAGGTAAATACATTTATTGGGTCGAGAATCTTGGGATACCTGTCTAGAATCTCATAACTATGACTTTTCCCATAACCGTCAAGTATCATAGTCTAATACTGCCACGCCACCTGGCCAGTATGGCTGCAAGTAATTTGACTATTCTACCATAATCGTCTGGCTGCAACTGTCGCTACCTCGCCAGCGATTTGTCATAGTCATCAGTTCGTAACAAGTGCCTTCAACTCTTTCCTAGGCATAGTCTAAGTTTTTAGGGAGACACTTAAGGTCTTGACTAACTATTAGGGCTATGATCTAGCTCAAGTGATCTAACAATTTCTACTATGCTACATGGTGCTACTAAGTGTTAAACTAATAAAGAATACATATATTGTTATAGTGCATATACATATTAAGAACTCATCCTTAGTTATCAAGCATTACTAACACATTTATGTTTAACTAACAAAATAGGGGTGAGGTTGATATCAAACAATTCATAATGGCACGAAAGATACGACTATGATATGAAGAGTTACGCACGAGATAAGGAATGAATATAAAAGGAGAAGATGAGTCACCCCAAGAGGGCGAGATAAAATAGGGGAGAATACTACTACTGCTACTCACGTCATCCATTAGCATCGCGTGTATGCCATCTGGGTAGAATATACATACATCCTCATAACTGCTAAGGTACCATATATAAAATTCTACAGCTATTTGTACATCTAAGAGCTTGTGTCACAATGGGTTTATGAGTATGCAAAGACAATTATAACTAAAAGGTCATACCTGTATCTACGGCTTCCTGTGTCTGCTCTCCCATACTTGTCATAATGAGTGCTTGGCCTTGTCTTTGGTTGATCAACTGGGGTCTAGTCCCCTCCATTTGTGCAGACTGTAGAAGCAGTGGTGGGTCCCTTTGGTCTTCTATACTTGAGGGTGTATGCGGTGTTCCTGATTTTAATGCCATAGACCCCGGGTTCTGCTGAGGACATTCTCGAGCTTGATGGTGACTTGATCCACATACCATGCACAATCCCAATCGACGACGACAATCTCTATGAATATGACCTGGTATACCACAAAAGTTACAAGTACGATGCCCCTTGGCTGGATATGGTGCGACACTATTTGGTTGCTGGCGTGTCAAAGGGTGTCAAATGGGTCCTCCTTGCTGTATCCTTACTGGTCCTTGGTGACTTCTCAGTTGAATTCCGTTTCCCTTGCTGATGGCCTCCTGAATCCTGGCTTCTGTCAATAACTCGGCATAAGAGATCCGGGACTGTGAGCTAGTGTAGTGCTGGAGCTCCCGAGTCAGCCCATGGTGAAACCTCTTAGCCTTCTCTAAGTCATTAGGTATTAGGACTGTGCCATACTTACTGAGACGGCTAAATTCTGCGTCATACTCATCAACCGTCTTGTCCCCTTGCTCTAGATGGAGGAACTGATCGTACAATGTGTCCCTTACAGTATCCGGGAAGTACTTTCTCTCAAAGCATTCCAAGAATTGTTCCCAAGTCTGACGCATACCCAACTGGCGCTCCATTGATTCCCACCAGTGATGCACGTTGCCTTCTAACTGAGTCCTCACGCCTATCATCCATAGGTTAGTAGGTAGTTGTGATGCCTCTAACAACTTCTTGGTATTGGCAATCCAGTTCGTGGTCTCCTCTGGACTCTCTTTGCCCTTATATGGCTTAGGGCCCATCTGTACAAAGTCCTTGACTGAACCAACCCGAGCTTGTGGTACTGAAACTAGTGCCTGGGTTGGAATAGGGGCTAGTGCAGCCATTCTCTCAAGCGCTGCCAGAAATTCTAGCCTCTGCTCTGCTGCTTGCTGCCTCTGTTCCTGTATTATCATCTGAAAGAATTGGAACAGCTGCGCTTGGCCATCTTGCGGTGCTAGTGGAAAAGTCCCATTAGGTATCGTGGAGGGGGTTGATGGAATTGGATTGCTAGTCGGTCCATCCGGTCCGGGAGAAAGAGGTGGTGTTGAGGTCACTCCTAGTGGTTGGTCGTCGTCCCCTGGAGACGTGTTATCCCCGGTGGCGGCATGCCCGTTATTCAAATTCATCTCTCTGCAAGAGATGGACGAAGGATTAAGAAGAGTACATGAATCAAGCAGGATGCAAGAACTTAAGTAGGACATATTGGAAGGAAGGTAAGTTATAGTCAAGTGTGGATGAGATCTAAAATTCTAATCCTAGGTGCAGGCCGGCTCGGTACAGTGACGTAACCGAAACGGCTAACTCGACCTGCATGGGCCACCACAAAAATATGTCACGCCCCAGTCCCAAATACGTAGGACTAGGAACACGTAAGCATGCCAGCCGTATGGATATGGCAACTCCAATATATGGAAACCATAACCCATACGTACGCTGTAATATGAATATAAACTCACATGTGGTATATATAATATCACAAGTCACAGATATGCTAATCTCATCCACACAACAAGTCATTGAAAAGAAATACTAAACTAGAATAAGGAGTCTAAAATATCTAAAATAATAGTCGGGTGGAGACAAATCCACTACCCATGACTATATCCAAAACTAAAATGAGAGAGGAGTATAAAGTCTCCAATGTAAAATAATGTGAAGACAGAAGTGCATCAGCTAAAAGAATCCATCGCCAGATAATCAACGATGCTCAGAAGGTAAGACCTCCTCTACAGAAAATAATGCGTCAGGTCCAGGCCCGTACTCCTGCAAATACTCAAGAGCAGATACACCTGGCAGAGGACCAGGTCCTCAGAGGGACGTAACAAGATACAGAAAATATGAGCCAATTTGAATACAGTAAACATGCATATGGTTTGAAAATAGATATTTACGCTGTACAAGACAATCTATATGAATGCAAATGAGGACAACTTTTCGACGTATGGGCAAGGGTAGTCTACTCGATCTAAGCCTCACAACTCACACACCCGTCTAGAACATCAGAAATCGACATACCTCTGGGGTAGCGACCAGCGCGACTCTACAGAAATCGACATACCTCTGGGATAGCGACCATCGCGACACACGCCCGTAGTGCGAACTATATACTACGGTTTACCAGAGTGGTTAAAAGCCCATACGCCTAATAATTGTCCTCCCATGATACTAGGTGCCATGTGTGTGTCAATATATCTAATACATAGTAATGACTGGAGAAAAACTACACATGCAAGAACTATACAGAAATGAAACAAATAAAAAGAAATATAAATAGCATGCAAAGTACTGTAAATAATTTGGCAAGGTATCTTGCCTGGGGTCTTGCTGCTGGTATGAATCAGAGTCCAAGTCACAGTCCAAATAGCCTATGTATTACAAATTTATCACGTCAAAAGATAATTTATTTTATTTTTGGAATAATTACTCTAAAATCCTATTTTAATCTTATTATTCTGATTTTTATGTTAATTCCTAAATTTGGTCCAAAGAAACCGAATTTTATCAACTCGAGACTCATGGCACGCAAATCGAGGCGATCTGTTGACCAAAAAGTCAACCGACACAAACTCAACTTTCATGCATTATTTCAAGTAGATTTTAGCGTCAAAAATATGCTGGAATTTATAGCTCGTCCGAATTCAAATTCGTTTGGAAATTATGGCACATACAAATTTTGTATTGTGCACCGATGGTTAAATTCTAACCTAGAATTTCTACAGAATTAACAGTATGTAAATACTTCAAATTAAATTTTGGGAAAAATATATATCGATGATCTCGACATTAGCTTTCCGAAACTTTAAACGGTTCATGATTCTGATTCCGAGTTCTCCCGAAATTACGAAAACATCAAAATACGTCTATTTTTGGACATACTGTGCTCTACGAATTTTCTAGAATTTAATACTAATAATTTAGAAAAAGTTTTTATATAATCAGAAAGCTAACCTCATTATTGTTCTAACAAAAAAAACTAGGCCTAGTTTGGAGTCCGGAGCTATGCGCAATAGCTTCTGGAAGATGAAGGAACCCTAGATGACAATTCTCCAAAAATCGGCTGAAGAAAAAAACCCTAGAAATTAATATCTAAACTATTATATATATATAGAGGAGAGAGAAAGTGCAGCCGCGGCTCACAGCGTGCCACGTGGCAGCAATCCAGGGCTGTCCGCTCATATCGGACGGTCAGGCACTGACGCGGCTCGGCTCAGCTGAGTCCGAGTCGAACTCTGACTCGGCTTGGCTCGAGGTCGGCTCGGCTCGGCTCGCACCCACTCAGCGGTCACTGACAGGCGGACTCGGCACTGTTCACTACTGGAGGCTGGCAGGTGGGCCCCCTGTTTGCTGACTGGGCAGAATTAATTACTTTTTGGGTTTTCTTTTTCAGAAATTAGTTTTTAATTCAGTTTTTCATAATTAACTCAAAATAAATGCTAAAAATAATCGAAAAATTTCCAAAAAATTCTAGAAAATATATTTTATTATTTAGAACCTAAAATAAAATTTTGGGATATTTTTAATTAAGTTTGAACATAAAATAAATTCTTTAAAGTCCTCAAAAATTAGTGTTACTAGTTTTTAATTAACTAAAATTTATGGAAAAATCCCAATAATCTAAAATAGCCTAAAAATAATTATAAATAAATATTTATATAAGTAAATATACTAAAAAAAATTATTTTCTAATTAACTAAGAGAATACTCTAAATAAATTCAACATCTATAATAAATATAATAATATAAAATATACACAAATACATATTTTGGGTGAGGGAGTTTACAATCGCTTATCCCATCCGGACGTGATGCCGCACAAGCTTGAGCCACGCCCGTGCAAGACCGTGGTTCATTGGCTGGCGGTAAGAGTTCTAAGCCACAGATTCGCACAGATTGTCCGAGTGCAGCGGAATCATAAATGCATAGCAATTTGGTAACATGTTCACTGAGTCGACAATATAGCGGAAGCATTGAATAACACAAGTTGAAGCAAAGCAACTCTTTATTGATATAAACAAGTGTTACATGCGGCGTATAGACGAGATTACAAGTCGCTCAAGCCTCTCTCTGAAACAATAAAAGCGTGCCAAGTGGCTACAATTGTGGAATGATTGTACAGGCAATGATCAGACGATGTTCACAATATTATGTCTTGTATATGTGCTTCAGTTTCGGACGCAGCGCTCCAAGGCTTCAGAGGGAACTTCTGGCCTTAGCACGCACGAAGGAGGCATCCGCACCGAACGAGGTTCTCCTGTACCCTGCATACAAACTGGTAGATTATTAGTACTTTGAATGCACTGGTGGGGAAGCTACTCGCCCGCTCGAAAAATCCAAACACGTAATAAAAGGGTTCCGTGCACCAACTATTAAGTTGTCTTTTTAGTTGCCTTAGGATCAGTTTCATGCAAACATTGAATAGCCTAACTCGTGTGGCAGTGCGCCGTGCAACATGAGAGGAAATACGGTAAGACTTACCAACTTACCATTTGTCCTTCCCTGTCCAAGGCAAACATTGTTAATTCAAGCACATGCATGTATAAACATTCAGGGGCATTTATAGTAAAAACAAAGGTAATAACATATGCAACACGAGAGTCGTTGTATCATGATCGTTCAGGTGTTCAGTTGTTCATCGATGCGATACAATGACTC